>VDFB02000007.1:143570852-143621093 GCA_007258455.2 Sequoia sempervirens | reverse complement strand
CTTGTCTACCTTCAGTCAACTATCTGTGATGAAGTTATAGAACCTCCCCACACCTTAATCCTATCTTCAGCTTCTAAGGCCTGAAAATAAACCCAATGCAAATAGTAGGTTCAGTGACATTCCAATGAGAGGAATTAAGAACAATTGTATTTAGAAGCATAAAACTAATATGGTAATACCTCTTTGTTCCAGTCTGTTCTCCATGTGATAAACAAAAGAATCATTGTTTGTAGCAATGTTCCACTAATCATGCCACTCCAGATACCCTGCCATGAATGCATTCTCCACTTTTCAGTGATAATTTATATTATCTAGCAATACAATAGTACTTCAAAATGTTTTACACCAATAGGCTATCTGGGATTTGTGATTTTTGCAATGTGAACTTTGAAACTAAATAAAAATGCCACAAATTTGAAGGAAAGATTTGGAAATCACAATTACCTTGGCTCCAAGGTTGAATGTGTATCCCAAAAGAACACCAAGAGGCACCCCAACAAAATAGTAGCAACCTATGTTCACATAGGCCACTAGTGCTTGCCACCCTGCTCCTACTGCTACCCCTAAATTTATGTCAACATAAAACACTTTTATTCACTTTGTTGAAAACCTAAGAATAAATCCAAGATATTTAAATAAATAACACCAAGTGTAATTGAGTTTATATGAATGTCCATAGGTGTGTACTATATGTCAAATTTCAGTAAATCTCAAGTGCATTGTCAGCAATAAAAGAGTATGAAAAAAGATGTTTAGCTTGTACTAACCTGATAGAACTGGTTGTACACTGTTGAGAAGCATTGTGAGGGCAAGTAAAGTGGATAGGTTGGTTACTGCCGTCATAACTACTTTGCTATTGGTAAAAAGCATTGGAAAGTCATTTTTGGTAAGGAAAATGAGGATCATAAAGAATACGCCTATCACCGTTGAGGTTAAAGTCACCACCACTACAGCGAACTTGGCAGTTGTGGGACGTCTTGCTCCAAGTTCATTTGATACTCTTACACTGCAACAAATAAAAAAAATGATACAATTTTTTTAATTAAAAAAAAAATTGCGGAATTTTTTTCAAAAAGAATAAAACTTAATGACATTCTTACAAACCTGATGGCAGCATTGAATCCAAGAGCTACCATCACTTCCCATCCATTCAAATTCATGCTGCAAGGAAAAGAAAACACAATAGCCAATAAGAGCAATATCTAGCACTTTATCCTTAAATGCAAAAATATCCACAACATTAAAGTATGAACAACAAGGATTTTAATTTAATAAAAAAATTGATAACATTTTGTAATTTAAACACATGATATGATTTTTATCAAATTGTCAATTTTTTTGACAATTTAATCATCTAAACAATTGCAATTAAAATATTATTTTTTGAACAATTTAACAAGGTCTCAAAAATCAAACTTACATAACATCTTACATAATATCATTTATAATGTTATACATTTTATAAAAAAATAAAATCTATTTAATATGGATCATCAAAAATTATTTATTTGTAATTTGTTATTATTATGGAATAAATTGTGATGACTACTTTATATTCATATTAAACTAGCTTATCTATCTTATTAAATAATCTATATACATGACGTCTATTGTGTAATTTTAAATTCCTATATAAAATAACAAAATATAAAAGAAATAGATACTAGATTGAAAAATAATCTATGCCTAACTTGAACATGTTAGGGCTTATGGGATTTGTACCATTCACAATCCTTAGATCTATAAGTCAAAGATGAAATTCGACCAAAAGACAAAGGTATAATGCCATTCATTTTATTTTGGGAGAGATCAAGATGAGTCAAAGATAGAAAGTTACCAATAGAAAGAGGTATATTCCAGGATGTTATATTGGTCTTTGACAGATAAATCATGGTCAATTGTGGCCATTTGCCATATAATATATGAACTATATCTCCACTCATTTTTGTATTGCAAGACAAATTAAGCTTTCGCAAATGAGGCATATTTCCCAAGCATAAAGTTATTGTGGAACTAAATTCATTCTCATTTAAATAAAGATGGGAGAAAGAGGTGAGGTTTTAGATCTATCATTGAGGATTATGGTTAAAGAGCAGGGTTGCTTCCAATTCTCGACTTGTCATATTCAACAACACATCACTAAGATACAAATATCTCAACTCTTTTAGTTTCTTTGTCCACCTTAAATTAGAGCTATAGAACCTCCAACATGAAAATTATAAATTCTACCTAGGAATCCACTTTTTCCCAAAATGAGGTAAGTCAAGGTGTGTAGAAAGTCAAGATCCATAGGAATTTCACCTTCAAAATGATTGTAGCTTAGATCTAGATATCTCAATCTTTGAAGGTAATTTTTTTTGAAAAGATTCAATAATTTAATATTAATCATTACAAATAAATTATGACATAAAAATCAAATAATTATTTATTAATTTTAATATGAATAAAATATAAAATTACTATTAATTATTTAATCAATAAAAATTAGTATTTAAATAAAACATCAAAAACCAAAGGAATTATTAATTAGATAAATCTATACTTTAAAATTAGTACCTTTGCATAGAAGGCCACTTAAGGAATTGTAGCTTAAGTCCAAATCCTCTATATACTTTACTTTAATTGAAATGAAATTGGAATGAGTGTTTTGTAAATATAATCATTGTGGCATCTCCAACTATACTGAATGAGAAAATGAGTCAGTGGGAGGGGTATTGATTGCATTGAACATAGACCACTCACAACAATTAGAGTCATATTATTCATAGTGCTTGGCTATATGCGAAATCATATAATTATTACTCCTCAAAAAACTAATCATCGCGTGTTTTTATTGACACGGGTGCCTGCCATTGTAGAAAACACCTCTTGACGTAATGATATTTACCTAGTAATTTTTATTTTAAAAAAATATATTTTGTGTTATATCTAATATTTATCTTCTCATTGACTTTGTAAGAGTATAAGACAAAAATAGTCCTACTCTTCTTCGAAGAAATTAAAAAGCTTTTTGCAATGGTTGGCCGCATCCAAGTGGCAAACAAAATTCACCTGGCCAACCATGTCTACATCTCTTCATGTTGGCTACCTTCTAAGAGTTGCTATAATCAATTAACCCAATTGATAAGAAATTTTCTTTGGGCCCATTGGGGTAATAAGAAAGGCCTTCCTATGACCTCATGGGCACATTGCATACAGCCAAAAGACAAAGGAGATTTAGGAATTATTGACCCCTATACCCAAGGTATATGTCTTACCACTAAATGGATTGTTAGGGCCTTTGAGGGAAAGGCTCCTTGGAAATGCTTGATTCAACACCGCATCCAATCTTCTATTGTTAGTCGATCTTGGATTGCTATTGATTGGAAAGACAAATTGCTACTTGCAACCGTTCTTTAAAACTCATGGGTCTGCTCCTTTTAATTCCATTTGGTTTGTCTAGCAAATCACATCCAAAAAGCTAACTTGGTTTGATCAATCTTTGAGCCAAAGTGTAAGCTTTGCTTCTTCCATTTGGTCGAATCGTTTAATTCAACAAGATGGAAAACCTCTTGACATCATTAAGAATCTAAAGGGAAAACATCTTTTCAAAAAAGAGATCCGAATTTTTCGTGATCTATGGGACCCTTCTAATTTCAATTGGATGTTGTAACAATAGCTTAAAGACCAATTCAAGTTGCCCCCTTCATGCAAGTATCCTCTAATGCAAATTCAACAATTGGTAACCCCTGAGTTATCCTCTATGCTATCACTCCAATGCCATGACAACTTTCTAAAGGATTGGAAATGGCCCACCATGTGGAACATTCAAAGCTTCCCTCTTAAAACCATGTATAGTCAACTTCTCCCGACTATTTCCTTGGCCACTAGACTAAATTCTAAATGGAAATGCAATCTCAGTCATGCTCGGTGGAATAAATAAAGCTTGCAGATCTGGAATTCAAAAGCTGATGCTCAATTCCAGTTAACTCCCTGGAAGGTGCTTCACATCAAATTACCTATCGGTGATCGCCTCTCTTTCGTTTTTCCGCCACCAGTTTGCCCTTTCTGCTCCAAAAAGAGTCTATCAAGCATGTTTTCTGGCTGTGCACTCATGTCCGCCAACTGTGGCACTCCCTCTTCTTCACTCTTCCAGCTCTGTTCCCTCAAGCCTGGACATGGAAAGCAGCTCTTCTTGGGCATTCACCTCATCACAATATCATCACCCAGATGTTAAGACATGTTATCATCACTTTCATCTGGAGGTTTGGATGCTTGGCTGTCTTCTCGCACTCCTTTCTGCCCCTACAAATAGAAACTCACTTGGTGTGCTCGAGTTTATCCCTCTATATTCGTATCATGCAGACTTTGCCTCAATTGAACTCAGATCTTACTGAACTTCTTTGCAATACTCAAATACAGATTAAGAACTTTGAGGACCACTTGCAGAAATCCAATGGTAATTGACCATGATGTTCTACCTAATGTTTGGTGATCCTCAAAATGAACTGTGGGCAGCTTCAAACTCACTTGATCTTTATGCATTGAAGTTTTATGTTTTGGCTTGAGTATGACTGTTATAATTTATTGGAAGGTCTGCAAAAATCCTCTTGCAACCGAGCCTGAGTCTGATCTACACGTTTTTGAGGTTGTCAAGGACTCAAGAGCATGGATGCTACTGAGGTCTTATTTCAGCTTTTTGAAGTACAGTATCCCCTGCTATCAAAAGATTGTTCTATGCTGCCAAGGGAGGTGGATATATTGCTTAAAATGGACTGGAACAGATTTGATCATTGTTTGAGTGAATATCCAAAAAAGGGTCAGCTGCTGCGCCAACACAGTTGGTGTGCAGAGATAATTAGATGTACAAAAAATTTATTACGATCTCATAAAAAAGTAAAATTGTGGATCCAAACAAAAGCAGGTGCAAAAGTCTGGAAATGATAAAACAAGGGAAAAGGTCACAAATGGTAATCAGGACTCTGTTGGCAACTTTTTTCCTAAAGAGATCAGTAAGGTCTTGTCTAGGGTGTGTGATGTGAAGGAAAACGTGGGAACAACAGAGATGTAATCAGAGTGTAAGGAAGAAAACCTTCAACTTCAACCTCTTCTTTCAGCGACAGAATAGGCTGATAACTTGAGTTGTCTCCCTCCTACGATTCAAGAAGCTCTCACTGCCTCATCTCCAAATGGCAAAGAAGATGCACAAAGGAAGGAAATAAGAAACAGAAAGATTTCGATTAGAAGCCAGGGATGCAATTGGTGAGAATTATTAGTGGGTATACAGCCATATGCAACCTTTGCCAGCAGCCTCTTCGCATGTGCAAAATGGGAGTTTTGGAACAGGGCATCAAGCATAAGGTGTTACATTGAGGAAAACTAGCAGAAGAAGTTCCAGATTTCATTCTATGCAAATTTGGATCAGACTGGAGAATTGGAGCAGCTTAAATACAGTGTATTGTGGAGGATTTCCTTCTGTTTCTTTCTCCTTGTCAAGCTTGTCTGCTCAGCTTCAGCTTCATTGTTGTTCTTTAGTTTTGCTGTACCCTTATTTTTTCTGTTTAATAAATTGTTCTTTTTCCAATAAAAAAAAAGGCTTTCGTAAGGGCGATCGTGAAGGGTTCCGATGCATTCTTGTTTCTAAATATTGAATGGTTTACTGACAGTTACTATCTCTAAAAAGTGGTCTAGAATCTATCAAATCTATTTTTAAGCTTTATCGCCATAAATTTACATACACGTATCAGAAAGCTCGTACCAAACATTCATTTATCAAATCTCAGAAAGCCCTTACCAGATTGAAATGGAGTCCACTTCGATTTCTGGGTTTGTAAGATGACCCGTCAACACAATCAATATCATGAGATACCAAAACTCGAGGCTGCCACAACCACAAATATATCAATAACAGAAACACACGAATCCCCACGAAAAAACTTAATCACTAACAAAGAGCAGTTGTAAGACAGACCAGAGCATCACGGCAGAAGCCAAGGAGAGCCTCACAAATGCCCCCAAATCTTTAAACGCCAGCCATGACAGTCCATTCCATGCACCAGGGCAGTACCCTAAAAATACATATGCCAGCTGCCCTAACACCACTATCCACCAGGATAAATTCAGAGTAACTGCCGCCCCAACTAAACCCCATCCTAATTTCAAGATTAACAGCCAGCTCAGAAAAATGTGTAAGACGAGGGCTAGCGCGGAAATCCAGGCCATAGCCATGACCTTGCTCTGCGACTGTAAAAACTTCTGGACGGGAAAATTCAGGGCATATGCAAACAGCTGGGGAAGCATCCATATGGCAAACTTCCCTGCGAGATCTGCAATTTCATCAGACTGCCCAAATAGCTTCAATATCGGGGACGCAAAAATATAGACAAGGCTCAGAAATAGGGCTGTGACGCTCAGTATAATCCATGACCTCTGCATGTATACTCCCAACATTTGTAGCTGCCCTGCTCCGAAGGCCTGACCGCATAGTGTCTCCAAAGCACTGCCCATGCCAAGCTACAGTGGTATTCAAATTAGAGAAACTTAGTCATTTCAATTTCTACAGAGATCAATCTATCCAAAAATATATAGAAAAAAAATGAGTTCAGTTAAAATGAGAAATAAATTTGTAAGTTGCATGAGGCGCAACTTCAAAGAATTTGTTATACACGAGTCTTATATCAGACAACTAAACTGAATTTTTTTTTTTACCATAGTTCCGAAAGCCAGTCCAGCTATGACAGAATTTGCAATAGCCACAGCAGCGAGCTCAATGGTGCCCAAATGGCCGGTGAAGGTCTGGGTAATGGCTCCAAGAGAATATTGGCAAATGGCTGTGAATATTGCAGGCCCAGCAATGTACCAGAGCTTCTTGGATTCAATCCAACTCCTTTTAGCCAGTTCGTTTGGATTAAAAACAAAAGGTGTTTCAGAAGAAAGATCATCACCAGTGTGAGTCCAAGCAGATCCATTATTGGGCTTCTGCCCTGCTTCTCTACTGAATAGAGGCGATCTCAGACCCTCTTCCTCCATTGTTAGGCGTTCACTGAGCTCTCAACAGCTGTCACACGCTTACGAATTCAAATTAGCCTAAACTTCCCAATTTAATGACAGAAAATGAATTGAAAAATTGAAGCAAATCGCATGCAAAGGTCTCGATAGGCTAGAGGACGCGGCTAATCTCCCGACTAAACGCATGAGTTAACATGCAACATACATTAAATACATGTAAAAACCGCCATACATCATTCCTCAGCGAGTTAACTCACGGTGCAGTTCTTTGTTCCTCAGAGACTTAACTGGCCGCTTTGTAGAGACCACTCCAGTTCACTTAACACCGTTTCCAACAAATGAAACTCCAGTTTCTCGTGGAAAAATTTAGACTGTTTTTTATGTTGTTTCTGTTTGAATCTCTTTTCTTGGCGCCGATCTGTCTTCTTTTTTAGCGCCAATGAAGATGGCGATTTGATCCTTTTTTTCTCAGCGCAGGACATGTTTGCTCCAATGCCCAGCTCCCGACTTCTTTTCTCTTTTAACGAATTCAACGAATGCGGTTTGATTTTGCTGCAGGGCGCTTCAATGGAGTCGAATGTGCTGAGGCCAACCAATCAGTCGAATGTGCTGATCTTATAATGTGATATATGACTAACAATTAAATCCACAGGTTTAATGGCCGTGTGCCCTGCTTACAGTAAAATTTCGTTAAGGGTGTATGAATTTTTCATATTTAAAATTTTTAAATGTAGAAGATTGATAGAAAATTTATGTATCTTATAATTCTATACACATAATAAAAAAAAAATCATTTTTATATATACTTTTTATATAAAAAAATGCAATTCTTATTGTATAGTAAAAAAAAAAAATTATGTAAAAATTAAATATTTTATGAATGATCACATGCATATCATTATAATCCAACAAATTGAAGCCCATGAAGACATGAACTTCTAAAAATAATGATCATTTATCAAATTTTGTTTATTTCTAAATAATCATATAAATAGGTTGTCGAATTACCATATTAATACTTAAAACTATCATGTTCCTAGTCAAAAGAGTTTTGGAAGACTTATAGAACATATTTTTTTTTACCAAAGTTTTGTTTCTATAAGTGTTTTATAGGACCCTTCTCTCTGCATTTGTAAAATCCCAATCAATTATGTTCTTTGTTGGATATGCTTAACCACATATCAAGCTTCACAACAATTACCAAACTTTGTAGAATCAATTCAACAATTGTGTACACCATTTACAAAGAATAGTCCATGCGTATGCCTACACTACATAGAGTAGATACACATGCCAATTGATAAACTACTAGTGCTTGTCAAAGCTTTGGATTAAGAATTGTATTTGGATATGTAAAATGGTTTTTGAGACACTATATTAGGACTTCAAATAAAATTATGGTAAAAAGGTTATTATTAGATCCCCACATCTGTTGATTTCAAATTCACTAGTTCTATGGATATCAAAGTTCACCATTTCTATATTGAACCCTTTTATTTAATAACATAAAGCAATTGCAGTGCCTCTTTGAGAAAGGTTAATATCAGCATGAGCTTCAAACATGGTGTTTGTCTACCTAATTTAGAGGTAGAACCATGGACAAATTTTTTGCACCAATTCTTTATCATTGATAGTCTCAAATTCAAGGATCAAAAAGCCTTGTTGAATAGGGGTAAAGTAGATTCCATCCTCCATGAAATATGTCCACTTAGTCATGATCAAGATGTGTAGATTGCACAATTTTAGCCATATTTTATGAAAATTTACAAATTGTGACATATATTTCCTATAGGTATACTTCTTTATTAGTTGTCTATTTTTTCATTCCAATTTCAATAATGTGATAGGAGCGGTAAAAATATGGGGATAAAATACTACTCAATGATTACGAGGAAAGTATTACTAGTGAAGAGAAGAAAGGTGCAACTACCATAAACTTAATTGCTCTCCTAACCCTAGACAAATGATGCCCATAACCAAATATTTCTCTTGCATGATTACCTCCATATAAATTTGTTCTTTTTGACTAATCCATCTTACATCTCATGGATGATAGCTATGGGATAGTGGGGGCCTTGGGTTAGTTGTTGTTTTGAAATCCAAAAGAAAAATGTAGTGTAGCTAGCTTTCCTTTAAGGAGGTTTTCCTCCAATTGCGTAAGAATCTTTTTCCCTTTATGGCTACTTACTTTTTATCCTTGTACTATTGTTTGCTGTCTACATATGTCTTGTTAGGAAACTAATTCAAGATGTTTTCTATTGAAAGAAATATTCACCCAATGAGGTATTACATAATTATTCTAATAAGGATGTCGAATCTACAACTCTACTCTTATACTGCCAATATCTTAGGTCAACATCCCCCTAGACTAAGTATCTTATTTGTCCTTAAATAATATAACACTATGATGGATTTTTGATAGTTAAGTGTTACTTCATGTAGTTCCAATCCCTTGGAACCTTCGTATACCATCAAAAGTATTATATTATATTTTATTGCACTTTAATAATCCTTTGCATTGAATATGCTATTTGATATCTGTATATGAAGTACATGCGATTATCTATCACTATAGTTGTTTTCCCCTAAATTCTATGTATTTTATTAATGGTTTCTATCAATCTATCCATGTGAAATAATGAAAAATAGGTTGGTGTTGAAATGTGGGGTTCACCAAAATGATAAGAAATGAATCTATCTCCTTTATTTCATTAGGAAATGAGATCCACATAATGAAAGGATTGTCAACCTTGAGGTGAGTCAAGTCAAAGTGTGAATCTACAAATTTTCTTTTTTTGCAAGGATGAGGGTCTTGATTAAATAACACTTTGGGGAGAAAGATTAAAAATAACAAACTAACTCCAAAATGCAACCTACAACTTGGATCTTGAAGATTAAGCTCAATATTGATGGAATCAGAAATCAAAATGTAGATCTAAGAGAGGGAAAATGATGTGTACCAGTCACCAAAAGTGTTTTTTCTGAAGCTAACTAAGGACTCATTCACCCTATGTCGAATGGGTCTTGGCTAGGGATCTATAAACATGGATTTGGGTTCTCTTATCTTGTGTCTGCACTCCTAGATCCCCAATTTTCACAGTCGAACATCCATAAATAAATCATGTAAGTGAGTTTATGTGAAATTGCAACAATGATGACAAAAAAGGCAACTTTAACAACTTCAATTTTTCTCTTCAAGAGATCTTCCACCTAAAATCTGCAAACACAAATCAAGAGGAAAAAATGTTTTGTTGTTGGTGAATGGTGATTTGCCTTGGTCAAACCCCATTTTGGTAATTAAACCTTGTAATGAGATAATGAAACATGAAGGAATGATGAATGAACAAAGTAATGTCACAACTCACCAATCCCTTAGATGAACCTTGGAATGTAGATTTGCAACTAGCATAAAATGGCTTGAATGGATGTGGATCTTGATCTTAAAACTTGACTTGAAACAATGCCTTTCAATGCTTGAATGGATCATGAACACTACATCAACATATTAGCTCAGATAACATGCATGATGCAATAAGACTTTGACATGATAATAGGATCTTGATTGCTGCAATAATTCTTCAATAAATCTAGTCTTGAATTTCTTGAAATGCTCTTGATCTCATAAACTTTCTCTCTTGATCTCTTGAAAATCTTCTAGGTGAAACATAGTGAAATGACCTTATATTTATAGGTATGTAACATTGATTTCCTGAAATTCAAATAACACAAGCTGACATGTGAATATGGATTTGAAATCATTAAAATACCACCAAAACATAATTAAAATTTGTGTCCTAGGCCTAAGTGAGGACCCATTCACCCTTGGGTGAATGGGTCCTAGGTCACTTACCTAGGACACACATTGCTCAATGATAAATGTTATGTTATGGCATTTAACGAATGTTGAGTTTCCTCTTCATAAATTACAAGTAATTAGGCTTGGATTTGAATTAAAGGGGTCAATTAAGGAAAATTAACCTCAATTAATTAAGGGACCCCTAAATAAGTGTGAAAGTGTAAAGAGGTGCACTCTACAACACCACATTAAGGCACAAATAAGTCCATTTTATTTAAAAGGGCCCTAAACTCAATGTGAATATGCAAAATACATATTGCAACATTAAATTAAGGCATAATTTAGTTCATTTTATTATTAATTATTCCCAAATTAAGTGTGAAAAAGGGATACTTTTTCCTACACTACATTTAGCCCACACTTTAGTGAGAAGATGACCCCACATCAAATTCACACTAAAGTAGACATTCAAGACACATATGTATGCAACAATGACAAAGATACTCAATCATACAACATCAAATCCTAGAAGAAAGGGAAGGTGGATCAAGCTTCGACTGTCCAATGTGATGTGGAACACATCTAGGTTGTTTGTCTAAGAAAGGAGGGAGGATCAAGCTTCTACTGTCCAATGCAATGTGGAAAACATCTAGGTTGTTTTTCCAACACGTTCACAAGCAGAACTCGATGTCCACTATGTAATCAACATGCACACTCACTTCAAGAAAAAGAAAAACTCAGGCCTTCCACTAGGTCAGTCCCCAGGAAAGTGGCTTAGTGAGAAATTCATGCGAGGTCTACATGTTGTCACTGTACTTACCATACCAAAGCTATCCCTTTGATAACTCTGATAGGGTTCCACACATACTTCGGCTTCGAGCTTCATAGGGCCTAACAAAATGCATTATGCTAAGCACACTATGAACAAGGGGAAGGCTCTACTAGCAAGAAATGTGTGTTATACTTAGTGGCCTTAAAGGGAGGGTTCGAGCTTCACAAGGTTAAAAAGTTGTATTATGCTAAACACCTATGAACAATAATGTGAGTAAAGGTTTGTTCAAAGGGATCTTTCTTAGTTTGTGTAAGGTCTCTTCTTAGGGATCATTGTGCCTAATGTCTCCAAGAGAGGACAAGTCTAGAATAAGAGAATCGCAACTTAGGGAATGCAATATGTAGCATCACCACTAAGAGGAAAGTCGTACGCTAAGAAATATCACATTCTTGGAGGACATCAAACCCAATGACACCACCAAGAATAGGATGCATCACAAGAATAAAGAAAATCATAGAAAGAAACATGAGTGTTGATGTATTCCCCCACTTTAAAACAATTGCTAACACCATTGCTATGAGTAATAGCTTTAAAGTAGCAAATATTCAATGCTAACCATAAAGAAGACATGAGAGCTTATTAGAAATCCCTATGCCAATTCATATGTTCTTGAATGAAACTACATCATGAAAAAGAGGAAGTGGTTGTCCCCAAAATGAAAACACATAAGGGATCTATGGATTCGGGGTCAGTATATCTTTGCTACAATGTGATTATAGAGTTCAGAAATCATCATTCTCCAAATACTCGCAGAATAGGAGGAATGACACATAGAGAATGAAAACCACAAAAAAGCTTTCGGGTCAACATGGAAGAGACCTAAATGTCTCGACGCCTTGCGTCATCCCCAAAAGGAAAACACAAGACAAAAGAAAAGATAAATGCTTATGACATATAGACGAATGTAGATACAAATAGAGGAATGCACATGAAGAGAGATACATCAAACAAAACAATATGGGGGATCACATTATGCACATGCAATCACACAAAGAAATATACAAAAGAAAACAAAACAAGATACTAGTAGTGAAAATGTGAGTCAACCTATAGCAGGTTGTTTGCATCCCAATCTTTTTTAGTATATAAGGAAGGAGGAAAGTGTTAGAGTAATAAAGTCATCACCTAATTAATTAATTAATCATTAATTAATTGGGTCACTTTATACTTTATTACACTTAAGCTAAACTTAGGAGTGCTTTTATTTCATTATTTGGTTTTATTAATTAGTTGCATTTTGCATGATTAGAGCCTCTAATATTAGAACATGTTGTCTCATTCATTCCTATGAGGACACTTGTCATGTTCTAATCTAACCCTAATCTAAGGTTAGCTTTCATCCTTTTCATAAGGATTGATTCATTTTAATTATTTACAATTCTGCATGGCAGCATATTCCTGGTAGTTGTATCAATAATAATTCTTAGGTTATTGAGCACAATCATGCTTGTTGATCTTTTCTATATTGTGATAGGTAATCACTTGCAGGTGTTTCATGGGAGTTGTGGATTGAATCAGTCAATTCCAACATTGTATCATAGCCCAGATCTGCAACCCTCTATTCAATTTCTAAAGGGATATGACCTTGAGCAATTTTTTGGTGCATCCTAGAGAAAAACAGACACCACCATAGCGTTCAGAGCAGTCAAAAATCTTAAGATAGCCTGTCGTTTTGTCAATTTTTGAGCAGTTGCAACGAAAGGATTTTTTTTTTAGAGGCATGCAGAATCGTACAGATCTGGGTGCCTCGATTTGCATGCACAGGTACATAGGGTTATATTGGTTTTTAATTTTTTTTTACCATTGATCAAAAAAAAAAATCAGGATTTTCATTATTTTTCCTGCGAAATCAAAAAAATAATATTATCAAAAATTTGTTTTTTAAAAATAAAAAAGCAAAATATTTCAAAACCTTTTTTGAAGAATTTCAAAAAAATTAAAAAAAATCAAGGGCCCGTGTGTAGGGCCATACCTTGCAACACAGGCCACGATTGGCCTTGGCTTCGATGCATAGCAGCCAAAAATCCACTAGTCGGTAGTTCTCAAGTCGCCCAGCAGCAAACTCAAAAACTAGCAGCCATTTTTCAACCCCCGACGACCTCCATTCAAATCAGCCAGCCAAAATCATAGGTGCATGCAAAAATCTCAGGCACAAGATAGCAAAATATTCTGTGAATCTCGGGCTCCAAATTCGGTGGTGGCAAAACCGAGACAGGTAGGGAATATTCCCTCAGAAATTCCAGCAAAGGGAAGTTTCCAGGCGACCGTCAAATTTTTCTAGGGGAGGATTTTTTTTTTCTAGCAATGACTGCCAAATTTAATGGTGTATTTATCTAACATCATCATACGGTTGGGTCATAAATGCCCCCTCCTAACCCCAGTTTTCCTTAAAGGAGTAGTTTTTTCTTTTTCTTTTTGGCTTAACTTGGGCATATGATGTCGAAATCAGGAAAACGAGATATCGTCGAAAAGCTGGTACTACGAACTTTCCAGTGGTATAGGTCTCATCTTCAGATTTTTCCAATGGTTCATGTTATTCTCAATCAAATTTAGATCTTTATTTTGTGCTTCTGAGCTCATAACTTTTTTCCTGTATCTCCAATTTTCATGATCCAAGCGGCATTGGAAATGTATTTTAGAGCTCTTCAGATCTATTCATGTACTTTTTCTAGAGTCAACCCCAAGTACATTTTATTCAATTTTTTGTGTTTTCACAATTTTGTGAATTACTTGGACGTCTTGGCACCTAGAAAGGATTTTTTTGTGTGAGATGGCATCATTTGATCTGCTTTATCACTATTGAGAGTTTTAGTCTCTGATTTTACATTTAAGTGAGTATCATGGGTTTTTCTGTTCATCCTTTTGTGACCAACTTGGAAAAGGATAACTATGAGTCTTGGTGAAATGGCATCCTGACACATCTCAGGTGGCTTGATATTTTTCCTTATTTTTATGGACTCATACCTACACCAGACACACCAGGGAGTTTTTCAACATTGGGAAAAATCGTAGATCACATTATAGGGGTTATATGTTCTAGTGTTGATCTTGACACTATGTATGTTGTATCAGACATTGAATGTCCCCACATACTTTGGACACGACTTTGGGAGATCCATGGAGACCCTCATATCTCTCCATACCCAGAGGATCCTACTGCAGATTGTCTCATCCCTCTTGTAGATGCAGATTCCATACCCTTTGATGACGATACTTTAGAGGAGCTTGAGTATATCACAGGTCTTGCATGTTTTGATGGTTCAGAGACTTGCATTCATGTTCCCACTCTTCATATCGAGACTACTTCAACATCTCTTTTTGTTCCTAATTAGTTTGACATCGCCACACCCTTGACCCCTATTGATTCAGTACAACAGGACATCATACATCTTCCAAACATAGCTACTTGGGATTCGTATCTCACAAACATATCATCCTTGTTTGTAGAGTCCGATATTGCAGATTTAGAGGATTACTTTGAGGACATTCATCTCCTCTTTGTTGACAGCCACATCATCGATGGTGGCCCACCATCTTCATCGCCTTTGCAGCTTGTTCTACATTAGTCTTCACAAGATCGTGGATTGCCATCATTTCTTTCTGACATGTGGATACGTGAGCAGTTTTCAAAGGAACACATCTTGAGACATATTGGTTCATCACTCTTCACAAGATTTCTTTGACATCGTCCTTTGGATCCATTTCTTCCCAAGGGGAGGAATGTTATTTGTCGCTTCAAGATCTCTTTCTGGATTCTACATCAGGCATCCACCATTGCGACAAGAGTTTCTTCATTGTGGGGGGGCCTTCTAGTATCTTTTTATCTCTCTTATGGAGACCATTGTATATGTTCTTATGTGATATAATTTGTCTTTGGGGGGTATCATGTAATCCACCTTCTATCCTTCTTCTATTAGTGCATTACATTCTTTTCTTTTCTCTCTTTTGGAGAAGAGTTTTTCCCATGAGGTTTTCTCCCTTTCTCCAGTTACGAGATATTAGCTTGTTGTACATGGGTACCTCATCAGCCATTAGGGCGGGACCCATTCATGCATCCATTCAAGTATTTCTTTATCATAGTTTAGTTTCTCCCTAGTTCATCTTAAGGGGGGGTGTTAGAGTACTAAATTCATCATCTAATTAATTAATTAATCATTAATTAATTGGGTCACTTTATGCTTTATTACACTTAAGCTAAACTTAGGAATGCTTTTATTTCATTATTTGGTTTTATTAATTAGTTGCATTTTGCATGATTAGAGCCTCTAATATTAGAACATGTTGTCTCATTCATTCCTATGAGGACACTTGTCATGTTCTAATCTAACCCTAATCTAGGGTTAGCTTTCATCCTTTTCATAAGCTTTGATTCATTTTAATTATTTACAATTCTGCACAACAACATATTCTCGGCAGTTGCATCAATAATAATTCTCAGGTTATTGAGCACAATCTTGCTTGCTGATCTTTTCTATATTGTGATAGGTAATTGCTTGCAGGTGTTTCATGGGAGCTGTGGATTGAATCAGTCAATTCCAACAACAAGTAGCCAAAGGGACAACATCAAGTTCCAAAAGTAGGACAAGGCTACCTAACCCCTTAGCCCCACTAAGTGCAAGACACGGATGAGCCGAGATAAGTGATGAGAATGAGCTCCTTCCAATAAACGAAATTATTTGCAATGAATGTTAAACATGTAATAGTGAGCATGCTATGATCCTACAACTATTACATGGAAAGGAGCAAAGCTCATGCTTTAAATCAAGATAGATCCCTAGGGGATCATCATTTCTCCAATATTCCCTTTGAAATACGACAATTATCAGTGTGATATCCAAAGAATCTATGATAAGCATAATATGTTCTATTTTGATAAGTTTTCTTTTTAGTTAGATTTTCACGTTTAGGTGGAAATTTGATTAATCCCCAATGTAAAAGGGTGTAAAAGATATTCTCAGTCTTTGACATTTGTAATAGGTCATAAGAAGATGCAAGGATATCATACGTCTTTTGCAGCTGAATTTGTTGATGTGCATGTAGTTTCAATTTCTTCTTTGTTGGTTTGATAATAGTTTGGTCATCACTTTCCTTGTCTAATTTTAAGTCCTTTCCTTTTTCAGAAAAAGGATGTGTTAGGAGTAGTAAAATGCTCAAAATTTATGTTTTCTTTTCTCTTATGCATGGCAGATGTATTGGAAGCTATTTGAGGGGGAGGAAAATTGTTATTAATGATATGGACCAAGTCACATATAAACTATATTCCTTGTACATGCTGAAACATAGAAAAATAGGGTCAATCACAATGGAATAATGGGAAATAGGGGTATGATGGACCTATTTCTCTGTTTTCATTCAAGAAATGAGATCCAAATAATGAAATGACTAACAACCAAGAGGCGGGTCAAGTCAAAGTGTGAATATGAGAATTTCCCTTTTATGCTAGGATGGGGGTCTAGGTCAAACAACACTTTGGGGAGAAAGATTAAAAATAACAAAACAATTCCAAATTGTGATCTATAAAGTGCATCTAGAAGATTAAATCAATTATGATGGAACCAAAAAACAAAATGCAAATCTGAGAATGGGAAAATGATGTGTACCAATCACCAAAAGTGCTTTTTCAAAGCAAACTAAGCACTTATTCACCCCATGGCAAATGGGTTCTGGCTAGGGCTCCTGAAAAATGGTTTATGAGTTTTGTTTTGTTGTTTTTGCACTCCCAGATTCCTAAATCTTGTAGTCAAAAAGTCAAAAATAAAACCTGTAGGTCAGTTTTCGTGAAATTGAAAGAATGGTGACAACTTTGCATTTTTTTCTCTTCAAGAGATCTTCCACCTAAAATTTTCAATCACACATCAAGAGAGAAAATTTTTGTTTGTTAGGTGAATGGGCGTTTGCCTTGGTCAAACCCTGTTTTGGTAATTAAACCTTGTAATGAAATGAAATAGCATGAAGGAATGATGACTAAACAAATGCAATGTCACAACTCACCAAATCCTTGTTTGAACCTTGGAATATGGATCTACAACTTTTATGAAATGGCTTCAATGGATGTGGATCTTGATTATGAAATTCGACTTGAAACAATGCCTTTGAATGCTTGAATGGATCTTGAACACTACATCAACATATTAGCTCAAACAACATGCATGATGCAAGAATACTTTGACATGATAATAGGATCTTGAATGTTGTAATAATTCTACTCTTGAATGCCTTGAAATGCTCTTGAAATTCTCTTGATAATTCTCACTTGAATGCTCTAGGTGCTCATGAAATTTTCTTAAGATGAAACATAGTGAAATGACCTCTTATTTATACATATGTTAGCATTAATTCCCAAAATTCAAATAACACAAACCGACATGTGAATACACATTTGAAATAATTGAAAAAATGTCAAAAGAATATTTGAAATTTAGGCCCTAGGCCTAAGTGAGGACCCATTCGCCCTTGGGTCCTAGGTCACTTACCTAGGGTCCACACATTCTCCAATGTTAAGTGTTATGATATAACATTAATGAGTGTCAGGTTTTATCCTTCGGAAATTGCATTTAATTAGGCTTGGATTTGAATTAAAGGGACCAATTAAGGCATAATTAACCTCAATTAATTAATAAAGACCTAGATAAGTGTGAACATGTAAAGGTACACCTTACAACACCATAAATAAGGCACAATTAAGTCCATTTTAATTAATAAGGCCCTAAACTTAATGTGAATATGTAAAACACATATTGCAACACTAAATTAAGGCATAATTTAGTCCTTTTATTTATATTAATTCCCAAATTAAGTGTGAAAAAGGGATACCTTTTCCTACACTACATTTAGCCCCCACTTTAGTGAGAGTATGACCCTATGTCAAACTCACACTAAAGTAGACATTCAAGACACTTATGTATGCAAAAATGACAAATATACTCAATCATACACTATCAAAGCCTAGGAGAAGAAAAGCTTGGGTCAAGCAAGCTTCAGTTGTCCCAACACAATGTGGAACATGGTTGTTTGTCTAAGGAATGGGTAGGATCAAGCTACGACTGTCCCAACATGATGTGGAACATGACTGTTTTTCCTTCTCATTCACAAGTAGAACTCAATGTTCGCTATGTAAATGACACACGCGCTCACTCTGGGCTAATGGAACCTCAGGTCGTCCACTAGGTGAGCCCCCAAGGAAGTGGCTTAGTGAGAAAGCCATGCCTCTGTGTCGATTCTTACTGTACTTACCATACCGAAGCTATCCCTTTGACAACTTTGATAGGGTGCCACACATGTTTTGGTTTTGTGCTCCATAAGGCTTAACAAGCTACATTATGCTAAGCACCTATGAACATGGGCAAGGCTCCACTAGCAAGCAAGGTGCATTATTCTTGGTGGCCTTAATTTTAGGGGTGGGTTCAAGCTTCACAAGGTTAACAGGTTTTATTATGCTAAACACTTATGAAAAAAATACAGATAGAGGTTTGTTCAAAGGGACTTCACTTCGTTCGCATAAGGTCTTCTTAGGGATCATTGTGCATAATGTCTCCAAGAGAGGACAAGTATAAAATAAGAGAATTGCAACTGAGGGAATGCAACACATAGCATCACCACTAAGAGGAAATTTGTATGCTAATAAATATCACACTCTTAGAGGACATCAAACCCAATGACACCACCAGGAAAAGGACGCATCACAAGAATAAATAAAATTGTAAAGAAATATGAGGATGTCAATGTATGCCCCCACTTTAAAGGAATTGCTAACACCATTGCTGTGAGAAATAACTTTAAAGTAGCCAATATTCAATGCTAACCATAAGGAGGACATGAGAACTTACTCGAAAAGCCTTATGCCAAGTCATATGTTTTCAAATGAAGTTGCATTATGAAAAGGGGAAGGGGTTGCCCCCAAAAACACATAAGGGATCTACAGATTTAGGGTTAGTATATCTTTGCTACAATGTGGTTATAGAGCTCAAAAACGTCATCATTCCCCAAATACTCGTGCAATAGGAAGAATGACACATAGAGAACGAGAATAAAGAAAATCTTTTGAGTCAACATGGAAGAGACCTAAATGTCTTGACACCTTGCATCATCCCCAAAAAGAAAAACACAAAACAAGCAAAAAGATAAATGTTTATGAAATATAGAGGAATGTAGAAACAAATATAAGAATGCACATAAAAAGAGAGATACATCAAATGAAACATTGCGGGGGGATCGCATTACACACATGCAATCACACAAAGAAACATGCAAAATAAAGAAAAATACTAATAAGGCACATGCGAGTCAACCTATAGTAGGTCGTTACCTTGCAAGAAATATAATTTTTTTCCCACTCCTTTCTCCTTTGTTCGTGTTTGAACAACCTGCGCGCATGGTGGAATCTTCCCTGGGGATACCCCACATTCTCCCTCTGCCCCTTGACCTGTGCCTTTCCTTGTCTCATGCGGACTCGTGTCCCTCAGGAGACACTCTTGGAGGGTTCATTCCTTTGGTTGCGGATCTTTCGGTGCCTCCCGTGTCTTCAGACGATGTATCGACAGTCGTGATTCTTCCCGGTTCTAATGGTTGGAAGGAAATTCTAACCAATAGTAAATAAAGTTCCATCCCTCCTACTCCTCAAGAGGAAGAATTAATTGCATCGGGAATGGATTTTTCTATCTTGGATACGGTCAGCGATAGGATTCTCTCCTCCATGGAAAATGCAATCGTGGGTTATTTTCTCTCATTCTGCCCCACTGTTGATATGGTTCGAAGATGGGATACTGCTAAATAGCGCCTCAAGGGAAGTGTGGACATCTGTGTTATGTCAGGTGGTATTTTCCTTTTCAAGTTCACAGCCTCGGAAGATCTAGTTTCGATCCTTTTTTCTGGACTTTGGGTTTATGGAAAACACAACTTGGCTTATGTCACTGGAAGTCAGGGTTTGACCCTGCTGTAGATCTTAATAAGTTGGCTCTAGTTTGGATACGCCTGCCCAGTTTACCTCTAGAATATTGGGATGAATCTATCTTCAAAAGAATTGGTGATTCGTTAGGACACTTCATTACTTTTGACTCCATCACCAAATTGAAATCCAGGTTAGTGTTTGCCCACTTTTGTGTGAACATTAGTGTGAATAAGACACTACCTAACTCTATTAAACTTTTCTCTAAGTTTGGTACCTAGGTTTAGCCTATGTGCTATGAAAATGTTGTGGTTTTATGTCAGAAGTGTGCCAAACCTGGGCACCTTATTTCTGATTGTAAGTCCTCCTTCAACAAGGAACCTAACCTAGGAGATTATGCTGCTACTGCTAACTCTCCTCTTGAAATTGATAACCCGATTAGTGGTGATCTAGAAAAACCTACCTCGCCAGACTTTTCTAATCTCCCTAACTTTGGTATTCCTATTCCTGGGTTAGAGTCCAGTGTAGATCCGACGTCGAGTCTTGCTAATATTTCGTTGACTGATAATTTGGCATGTGACAAGGTGTTGGAGATAGAAAATTCATCCTCTAGTAGGACTCTTGGGGGTGATGAACTTGCTAGTGGTGCCCAGTTGGAGGTGGCTTCTGTGGGGACTAGTGAGAATATGGGGGAAGAGGGTGAAATATGGGAGGATATGGGTAATGGAGATGTGATAGCTTTCAAATTTGAGGATTCAAATATGGAGAATGCTACTGGTGAGGATAAATGGATAACCCCAAAGAAAAGAGGGAGGAAGAAAAAGGTAGATGTGGGTGGCGAGTCCAAGCCTGGAAGACCAAGTTAGAGATTTATGAGACTAAGAGAAACCACAAATGAGATTGCCATGGGTAAATAGAGGAAATTGGATGTGTCCTCCAAGAAAGGTAAAAAATGAAGGTCATGTCATGGAATGTGCGTGGGCTGAACAACTCCCATAAGCAACTTGCTTTGAAAAACTATGTTTTAGAACATAAGATAGATGTTTTAATGTTACAAGAAACCAAGATGAAAAAAGCTAATTTTGATAATGTTGCTAAGTACTTATGGCCAGGGGCCACTTACTCATATAGTGATGTTGAAGGGGCTTTGGGGGGTCTTATTGTGCTTTGGAACCCTTCTAGATTTAATGGCTTGGAACTATTTTGTTGTTGGAGTAGTGTTGGTGTTTCTTTTACCTACCTGGGTGGCGCCTAGTCACTTATCAATGTTTATGCACCCAACCAGAGGAATGCTAGATTTTCTTTGTGGCAGACTCTTTCTAATTGGATTAAAAACAATAGTGGTTATCAGTGGCTAATGTTTGGGGATTTCAATTCCCCCTTATTCGCCTCAAAGAAAAGTGGTGGTTTGGTTGATTATTCTAACAATAGGGCAAACCTAGCAAACTTTCTTAGTTTTATTGGCTTGATTGACATTGACTTATTGAGTCAAGCTTTTACCTAGACCAACAGATGGATGGGGGAGGATTTGATTCAAGTTAGATTGGATAGATTCCTTTGTTCTAGTAACTGGACTGGCCTGCTTAGTGCCACTCTTTGGACTCTACCTAGGATAGTTTTTTATCACAATCCTCTGTTGTTGACTTCGTGTGACCAGTCTATTGTCAGACCTTTCCCTTTTCGGTTTGAAATTATGTGGAATTCCCACCTTGATTTCAAAAACAAAGTTGTTGAATGGTGGAATATTCTTGTTCATGGTTCTCCCATGTTCAAAATCTTTTTTAAACTCAAACACATTAAATGTATGGTGAAAGGTTGGAACAAAAGGGTTTTTGGGGATGTTTTCTAGGAGAAAAAGATTGTTGGGGATAAATTGAAATGGGTTCAAAAGAAAATGGAGGAGGGAGATATCAGTCTTTCTACTTGTGACTAAGAGAAGGAAAACCAGAGGGAGTGGGAACAAATTCTTAAGAAAGAGGAGATTTTCTGGAAGCAGAAATCCAGGGTCCAATGGCTGAAAGAAGGTGACAAGAACACCTTTTTTTTTCATATTTCTACTATTAAACATAAGAAAAGGAATCAAATAACCAAGTTACACAATGCTCAGGTAGAGGTTTTCAATTCACCCTCCCTAATCAGTTTAGTGGTTGTGGATTAATTTCAGAATTCTTATGCTACTCCTGTTGAGGCTCCTAACCCAGCTCTTGACAGGCTACTGCTTGACCCGCTTCTGACTATTATATCACAGATTGATAATCTTGGGATCCTCAGTGTTGTCACTCTTGAGGAGGTAAAGTTGGCTACTTTCAGCATGGGGGCCTTCAAAACTCTGGGCCCTGATGGTTTCCCTCTGGCCTTTTTCCAGACCTTCTAGGAGATTGTTGGTGAAGACCTTGTCCTAGCTGCTCGTGATTTCTTCAAATCTGGTAAGATTCTTAAGCAACTGAATCACACCTTCATAGCTTTAATTCCCAAGGTTGTTGAGCCTCAATCTATGGTCGATTTTTGCCCCATTAGTCTATGCAATACTTTTTATAAAATCCTCTCTAAAATTTTGGTGAACCGCATCAAACCTCTCCTTGGTAAAATAATCAGCCCAACTCAAAAAGGTTTTGTGCCTGGTCGTCATGTCCTTGATGTTACCATAACCACACATTAATTATTCCACTCCATGGATAGATACAACTATGCTGGTATGGCCCTTAAATCAAAAATTTCTAAGGCTTATGATAAGGTGATCTAGAATTTTGTCCCTAAAGTCCTAGCTAAATTTGGGTTTAACCAATTTGTGATCAATCTTATAATGGAATGTGTTACTACGATTAAGTACTCTATTCTGGTGAATGGGTCTCCCTTTTGGTTTTTTCCTACTGGGAGAGGTATCAGACAGTGAGACCCCCTTTCACCCTATTCATTTATAATGGTGGTGGATGTCCTGAGCAAGAATTTCTCCAATATGTTGTTTGAAGGGTCCATAAAGGGAATTAAGGTTGCCTCTACCTTAGAGATGACTGTGATCCAAAAATTTGTCGATGATACCTTTCTTTTTGGGAAAGCCTCTATGATTGAAGCTAGGAAATGGAAAAATTGTCTCAACAACTATGTCGCTTGTTCTAGGCAATGCATTAACTATAATAAAAGCATGATTTACTTCTTTAACAACACTCCTAACCTGCAAACTCAGGTCATGAATATTGTCCTGGGTTGTTTGAGTGGTTCTCTTCCTTCGGTTTATCTTGGGTTACCCCTTACTATCAAAGAAGTCACTCCTAATTTTTGGAATTCTATTCTGGAAAGGATCCAAGGAAAACTGGTTGGGTGAAAAGGCTCCTTACTTAGTCATGCTGGTAAATTGCAGCTCCTATCTGTTGTTCTTCAAGGTATCTATTGATGTGTTTTTTATGCACTTCTCAACACAGGCAGTGCGTAGGTGCACTACCTCTCTTGAAATTCAATCTTTTACAATCAGATTGCAGAACACTATCCCAAGGTCTATAATGTCAAAAAAGTGGAAACCGGACCAATAGGGGTCCACAAATGTTTCCAAAACAACCAAAGAGGAAGGGAATTCCAGAGGGAAAGTTCTAAAACCACCGAATCTTAACCGAACGTTGACGAAACTTTGGCAGTTCACTTAGGGACCCCAAACACATCCCAAATCCACCAAAAAGTTGGCCCCAAAGTCAAAAATGTGGAAACCGAATTGACAGGGGTCCATGGATGTTTCCAAAACAACCAAAGAGGAAGGGAATTCCGGAGGGAAAGTTCTGAAACCATCAAATCTTTACGGAACATTGACGAAACTTTGGCAGTTCACTTAGGGACCCCAAACACATCCCAAATCCACCAAAAAGTTGGCCCCAAAGTAAAAAATGTGGAAACCGGACTGACAGGGGTCCATAGATGTTTCCAAAATAGTAGGAACAAGACAAAAGGTAGAAAGGGGACGAGCGACTTCATTTCTCCACAGATTTGAATACCTTAAGGAGGTGAATTTGGTAAGGGGAATTTGATCGTTTGAAGGCACATGACCAGTTTGGGCTTGGGAAATGGGGCACACAAAATAAGACAGGAGCAAAGCACCCTATCAGGAGCAAAAAAAGGGGGGTCCCTACCTACGGCGGGGCGTGTGTGCAAAACATGCACAACAAATGGCGACTCACTGGGGAAATGCTCAAGAGCATTTTGATGACAAAATGGAATCACGAACCCAGAATCTCTAGTTCTGACCTTCACGCTAGGGCAAACAAACCAAATTCCCAACTAAAGGATCAAAACCATTAGCCAACCCAACCTTCAATATGATGAAAATCCAAGTGTGTGCAATTGCATTAATTCCCACCCTTCGGTTGCTACAGGAACCCAAGCTCCATCAAGTCAAGCTACATAGTTTATTCTAACTCCAAAAGCATCTGGGACATTGCCTCGCTGCCAGTCAGGTGTCCATAGCCCCTATGAGGTTGTCGCTATGATTCTCCCGAACATTGCTCTACTGCTAGCCGGGTGTCCATAGCCCTAGTAGAGTTGCTCGGATACCCCCGAAAAGTTGAATTTTCTCTTTCTTTTAATTTTCAATGTTTTCTTTCTTTCTTTCTTTTCTCTTTTCATCTCTTTTATTTCAACCCGCAAGCATTGAAGCTCGCGCTCAGGGCTGAGAATCACAGTGGTGCTGGAGCAGAATTTTAGATTTTTCACTTAACTAGACTTCACAAAAGGCCCTACAGTGACCGTCGAATTCTTAAGATGTGTAAGATCTATAAGATTTCAGAATACGTTAGAGTCATACTAAACCAAAAACTTATCCTCTTTGAATCAAACACCCAAATCATTTGACACTAACAAAAGACCTTCACCATCCACTCTAAAGACTTGATTAGAGTTTGACAAAAAAAAACGTAGAACAACCCTAGGCGATAAGTATGGTTGTTGTGCACACAGATGTGCCCAACTAAAAGTAGATGGACCCCGATCAAAGTGGCAACAAAGCAAAAGCAAACAAAAAATAAAAAAACCTACAAAGCAAGCAACCAACTAACCTAAGGAAAGCAAGAAAGTAGAGTATTTACAAGAAACATATACTACCCGAAACAGGCTATGTACAAAGATATTTACAAAGCACTATGTTCGGGCAAGCTGACATTAACGCTCATTGGATTTCGTAGTGCATGCATAAGCAAACGGGCGATCGTTATCGTTCTTAACCATGCAAATTTATCTTTATATTCTAAAAAAAGAAATTCAATGTTGCAGCACTCAAGTTCAATAACATCATCATGAAAAATCAGTAATTGAGGAGGCTCACTGAACCCATGGTTAATCCATAAACATGTTCATTTTCCCTCATTCCCATAATCAAAATAATAAGTGCAGTTATGAGAAATAATAGGGGCAAGGAAGGATAGAACCTAGATGTCATCACATGGAGGTGGCAACGTTGGACAGTCGAGAGTAAGCACATCGTTGATCATTGCATCAGTAGCTTCAAGTGGGTGCGATGGAGAGTTCAACACTTTAGACATTAAGCTTGCATAAGGCTGGGAGGATGGGGCAGCAAACAACTCTTCCAATCTACCAATGGGATCTACAGCCCCGGTCGACAGTTCTTCAAAAAGAAATACTTCTCCACATTGATCATCTACAAACTTGGGATCCACTTGGTTGTTGTCCTCAAACAGTAGTATGTTGTCTCGTCTCCTTCCCCAAGTATCAACCTCCTTTTTATGATGTTCAATGTCATGGGATAAGGACATGGACAAATCTTTCCTATTGCAACTCCTTGAATGTGAAGGAGGATCAACAACGATCATGGCAGAAGGGATCCAAGTTGCATCTTGTAGTTGGTCAATTTTGTCATACTTGTTGGAAGCCATGAAAACACCCCCACCTTTGTCTTCTTCCCTTTGTTGTTCATGCATCTCATTATGATGTGCACTTGTTTCCTCTTGCTCACTATCACTGTAAATGGAGAAGGAGCTCCTCTCCCAATCTAGAAACTCTAGTGCATCACTGTTCAGGGGCTCAAGGAGTATGTATTCATCACTAACGTCTTCTGGGATGTGCTCTTCCTCGACATGAGCATACCTTCGTAGTGTAGCTCCCAATGGAAAGAAGTCATCAATTGATGGCACCTCATCAAGGGGACCAAAATTCACTACGCAATCTCCCCCCAAAGACTCGCCAAAAAGCCCATCGTCCATGGCACACAAATTCTCTTCAAGAGGAATAACTTCTTTATGACTGGTGGAAAACATTCCCACTTGATCTACTTCATCACTCAGAAGTACGAGACTATATTGTTGTCCTTCTTCTATTGCTGCCCCAACATCCTCTTGAGGCCCACCTTCAGCTGAGCCATCACTTGGTTCAGGCTCTTGGTCTTCTACTTCAATCTGGGCAGCAAGTAGAGGAGGTCGGGCATTTGGTTGCCTTGCTTGTTCTTTAATTTGTTTGATGGATTTTTGGCACAGCTCACATGCAAACTCAGAGTGTGATGAATCATGAAGTCTGCACCAATTCGGTAGTAGTAGTACCTCCAAATCCACTTGGTATTTCAGCTCTGACCAATCCTTTGCTAATTTGGAGACGAGCTGGTCATATCTTTCTATTACTGGGTCCTCATCATCACTCGAAAAAGAAGCTTGATGGTAGAAAACCATGGTGAGTGGTTGTTCCCACTCCAAACTTGCATTTTTAGGTTCTCAATCATTGTCATTGATGAAGGAGAGGTCTTCTAATCTGATTTCAATTATACCTTCATCGTCATTTTCTGTTGCTCCAAGGTTGTCATCCTTTTCTTCTTCCTGTTCTTTAGCATCTGAGTTGGTTGTCCCAACATCCATGGTTGCAGACTTCATTGGTTCATCGTCACCTACCAATTTCTCTTCTTCTGGAGTGGAGGACTGCCCTTGATTGGTGGAGGGAAGGCCTTCTAAATTAGTTTCAATCAGATTTTCACCAAGGCACCTTGTTGTCCTAGTGAAATCTGCCCCTTCCTCCTGGTTTTCAACTTCAATGTTTGCTGCTCCAACATTAGCTTGTATCAACTTTCTTGGTTCATCCTTACTTTGCTATCCTCTGGATGTTGACAACTATTTTGCCTAATGGGATAACTTCTCTTCATTGGGAGTTGGCTGCTCCAACTTGTTTGAACAACCCTTAGCTTGAGCGATGATTTTTGTGCATGACGAGCAAGTGAATTCGGAGTGGGGTGCATTGTGAAATCTACACCAACTTGCCATTAGTACTTCCTCCAATCTTGGTCCATCCTTGCTGCTCAAATGTTCTTGGATCAACTCCTTGAATGCTTTGGCTACCATGGTTGTCAACTCTTCCTCTGGGTCTTCGGGAGCCAAGGGCTGGTATATTTCCCAAAAAGGAATTTATCCTTGCAAGACCTTTCAATTCTGCTCAAGAAAGTCAGACACCCCAAACTCATTGTGCCTGCGAGTGCAATGGATCCGACATCTATTTGCCAATGCAAATTGTTGCAATGGCTTCTTCAATCTCCTATTCAAATTTGCATGAAGCTGAGTGATGTCAATTTATGCATGCTGCTCCATTTTGACTCAGCTTCTACTTGCCTTCAATTTTTTTTGATTTTTAGCATTAAAAGAGATCTCCCTATCTCAGATTTCTTGTTTGAAAGTGCTCTTTTCGAAGTGCCAACTTTCAGCTTTGTAGCCTCCACATGTCATGCCCTCCTTCTAGTGCCAATTCTGTTGATGTGTTTTTTATGCACTTCTCAAAACAGGTAGTGCGTAGGTGCACTACCTCTCTTGAAAGACAATCTTCCACAATCAAATTGCAGAACACTATCCCAAGGTCTCTAATGTCAAAAATGTGGAAATCGGACCGGTAGGGGTCCACGAATGTTTCCAAAACAACCAAAGAGGAAGGGAATTCTGGAGGGAAAGTTCCGAAACCACCAAATCTTAACCGAACATTGACGAAACTTTGGCAGTTCACTTAGGGACCCCAAACACATCCCAAATCCACCAAAAAGTTGGCCGCAAAGTCAAAAATGTGGAAACCGGACCGACAGGAGTCCACGGATGTTTCCAAAACAGCCAAAGAGGAAGGGAATTCTAGAGGGAAAGTTCTGAAACCATCGAATCTGTACGAAACATTGACGAAACTTTTCCAGTTCACTTAGGGACCCCAAACACATCCCAAATCCACCAAAAAGTTGGCCCCAAAGTCAAAAATTTGGAAACCATACTGACGGGGGTCCACAGATGTTTCCAAAACAGTAGGAACAAGACAAAAGGAAGAAGGGGGACGGGCAACTTCATTTCTCTGCGGATTTGAATACCTTAAGGAGGTGAATTTGGTAAGGGGAATTTGATCGTTTGAAGGCACATGACCAGTTTGGGATTGGGAAATGGGGCACACAAAACAAGACAGAAGCAAAGCACCCTATCGGGAGCAAAAAAAAAAGGGGGTCCCTGCCTATGGTGGGGCGTGTGTGCAAAACATGCACAACAGTATCCCTGCCTATTTTCTATCCATTTTCAAGATGCCTAGATATATTTCTGAGAAATTTGAGAAATTTGAGAAAATTCAAAGGACTTTCCTCTAGTCAGGGAATGAGGAAAAAAAGGAATTTTCTCTGGTTAAATGGAACAAGGTTTGCCAACCTAAAATTTGTGGTGGGCTTGGGATTAGGACTATTTCTAATACCAATGAAGCTTTAATGGCCAAAGTGGGTTGGGATCATTTGAAGGATAGGAAGGATTGGTGTAAGATCATGAATGCTAAGTACCTTTAGAACAAACCTTTGATTGACTGCCTATCGAAGGGTCACCCTTTGGGGTCCTTGGTTTGGAGGTGTATATGCAGTCTACAGGATCTTCTAAGAAGTGGGATCAAGTGGAAGATTGGTAATGGTAAAAAAATCATATTTTGGGAGGACACCTGGTTACTTGACACTCCCCTAGAAAACTCTGAATTCAGGAATCTTATGAGATTGGCTCAATGATTCTTTGGCATTTATATTAGTGATTACCTCATAGGGCCTTTGGGTGTTAGAAAATGGAATGACCTAGGCCTTTGCTTCCCCTTTTGCCCTGATCTGTGGCTCCTTTCCAAGACCTTGCAAGAATTTCTCTCCCTCACCAGGCTTCTTGCTACTTGAAGGGGGGATGAATTTTTTTGGACTCATGATAAACAGGGTGATCTCTCAGTTAAATCGTCTTACAATATGTTGAAATACCAAGGTGTTGTTCTTGATCTATGAAAGAAGGTCTGGAATCGACACATGATCCCGAAAGTTAACTTCTTTTGGTGGATGGCTTGCCATAACATGATTCTTACTTAGGAAAATTTGAGGAAAAGGGGATTCCAGATCCCCAACAAATGTTTTTTATGCAAGTACAATGAGGAATTAGTGGATCACTTGTTGTTACACTGCCCATTTCTTGTGGAGGTGTGGGAGTTGGCTTTAGGAAGATTGGGGATTCAATGGATTATGTGTAAGGATATCACATCCTTTATCTTGAGCTGGTCAGGACCCTTTATCCACCCTCTACCTAGTGAAATTTGGAACCAGGTCCCTCCTATTATTTTTTGGTGTTTATGGAAAGAGAGAAACAACATGATCTTCAGGAACATGGAAATTATTTTGAAAGAGGTGTTTGGTATTGGGTCTCGGCTCATTGTGGAAAATATCTCACTTTTCAAAGGGAAAACCCCAGACAAAGGTCCCACTGAGGTGGAAATAAGTATGGCCAAAGCTTGGCATTAGAACCTGGATGCTAACTCCTATGACAACTCCAATCCCTAGCTCGGAGTGTCACTATTTGGAAACCTCCTGAAAGAGGCTGGTATAAACTAAATTTTGATGGGGCTGCTAAAGGCAACCCAGGCAGAGCCAATATAGGAGGTGTGATCAGGGATTACAAAGGAAATTATGTGGTCGGTTACTCTGGGGGGATTGATGTTAATTCTTCTATGATTGTGGAAGCTAGAGCAATGTTGAAGGGCTTACAACTGGCTATCTCCATGGGGATTGAGAACCTTCATATTGAAGGAGACTCTAAGTCTATTATTGATGTTGTTAACTTTGACAAATTGTTGGGGTGGAGTACTAAAGACATTCTTCTAGACATTAGGCTCTTCGTGTCAAAGTTAAAATTCAAAGTTGCCACCCACATTTACAAAGAGGGAAACCAAGTGGTTGATGCCTTAGCCAATTTTGGCACACACTAGAAATTATCCAAATGTTGGCGTTCTTTAGGGAACCTACCTCTTGAAATTCAGGGTTTAATACTGAAGGAACAAAGCCCTTATTTGACCCATGATGATAACTAATGAAGTGCCTTGCTAGATTTTTTGGGGGGTCCACATGCTTGTTTGTTGGGCTATGTGGACGAGTTTAACTGATGAGATGGATAACAAGTGGCATAATTCAAATTATGGGATGGAGCCCGTTTTGAAAATGGAAATCATGAGATGTTGTGATAAGTACTTGATGATTAAAACTAAGTTGGACCGTACCCTTCGTAATCTCCTTTTGGGGATCTTTTTAAGCTATCGTATTCCCAAATTTTTTTATTTTGATTTTGATGTGACTATGATCAGGTGAAAATACTTGTTCCTAAACATGCAACAACAACAAAAATGCAAGAAACAATGAAGAACACCTAACACCTCAAGATTGGGAAAAATGTTGAACTTGAACAAAGAAGATGGAATGAAACGATTATACCTTGTCAAGTTGTTCCTTGGTTGGCCCTTTGATCTTTGATGTTGTGTATGCTCCTTGGATGGAAAATGAGATGAAGATGCAAGGTGAACTTGAGAGTATGGCTGAGTAAGGTTCAAATGGAAAAATGGCAAGAGTTTGGTATCAAAATGCAAAAGTCCCTAAATGAGAGAAAAAAGGGGCTATTTATAGAGGTATTTGAATTCTCTAGAGAATTCAATGGTTGAGATTGAGCCACCATGGCCAAGATGTAGGGCTATGGTGAGTTGAGGACTCACAATCCTTCATATCTTGACATGTGGAAAGTGAAATGGCCAAGGATGTGATGAGGTGTAAGTGAGGTGGAAGAAGGACATGTGATGTGGAAGGACATGTACCTTGAAAGTACATTGGGAGATGAGAGGATTTCCTTAAGAGGAAAGTTCTTGTTCCCAAATGGTTGGAAAGTGACATGAGAGGAATTTTAGTATTCCTCAAAAATCTCCATGGGGAAGAGGAAAGTAGTTGGGAAAATAAATGTGAATTAAAAATTCATATGCTTGGAAGAATCTCATGGACAAGACAAGGTTCCAAAAAGGGCAGCACTTGTCCACATGTGACTTGATGTGACAAGTCAAAGATTCTAGAAGATGCATGGGAAAAGGGGATTCTAGGAGGAATAAATGTGAATTTTAAATTCACATGGGAAAGAGGGTCAATGCTAAGAAAGGAAAATGAAAAGGTTGACTAAAAAGGCATGCTAAATATGGCTAATGAATTTGATTAAGGTTGTGCAAACACATGATTAGGAGAATTAATAAAGGATTAAGGAGAAATTGGAAGATGTGAGGATGTGACATTAATTTTTAATTAATGTGTGCACATCCTAATCCGGAATTAATTAAATTAATTTGGATTAGGAGAGGGTTATGGAGAAATAAAAGTGAAGTTTTAATTCACATGGGGAAGACAAAAAGGAATTAAAAATTCCTTGGGGGATTGGGAGAGTTGACTAAAGGGGGGTTGATTAGACTAACTTAATCAATTATTAGAAGACAGTTAGTGGCTAATGAAGATTAGAAGCCAACTTGTAAAATTTGGAGGATGTGACACATCCTAATCAAGGATTAGACATGTGCACATCCCTAATGATGGAATTAGTAGGTTGATTAAGATTAAGGAAGGGATGTGACATGTGAGGAATTAAATAAATGTCATATTTATTTAATTCATTTGATGAAAGGGGTAAGGTATTTAATTATTAGCTGAATACCTTAGGGGTTTAGATGATTTAAGGGTATTCATTAAATAATAACAATATTATTTAATTAATGCTAATGAGAGGGTATTTAGACGAAGAGGGAAAATTTGGACAAATATAAGTGTCCAAATTTAGGTGTCTACAGTGACTAATAATTATGAGATCAAACTCCTTATTGGCCCTATATTGTCCACTAGTTTGTCTCTGTGTCTGAAAGCTAACCTTTTTGATTTTACTAAATTTGGTCTGCCCCTGAGAGCTAACCTCTTGGTGTTTCTAATTTTGGCCCTGCGGCCATCTTGCCTAGGTTTCTGTGCATCTTCTACATGGAAGGAAAACCTTCCTTTCCTTTCATGCCCTGCTTACCTAGCCAATTATGTGCAAAGATCCTCCTTTATGATTCCACTAAGATTACTTTTTGGAAATTACTTACTCATGCGTACGACTTGTCCTTTTCCTTGATTATCAAAGACTGTCATTTCTGGCTTAAAATCCTTATTGTGTGGGTGATTTTTCACCTTTCTATTATCTCTAACCTTTTATTTTCTTAGGGTTCCTAGTTATCCTATGTGCAAAGTGACATTATGGGTGGTGATAGGGTGCGGACTGAGTCGGATAACTGCAGCGAATTTCACAAAGATCCACTTGTTTGGCATATTTGTGTCGAAGGTGGTCTTGCTCCTCTAATGGAGAGACTGGTGGGCCATGACCATAATCTGTCTTCTCAGTTTTTCAATTCATGGAAAGATCATTGTGTGAATTTGGGAGGAATTTCCTTTATTGTGGATGAGGAAGTAATTATGCAGGCTACGGGGCTCCAGTGTACTGGTATGAAGCATCTGAAACACACCAAAACTTATTACAATGAAAGTATGAACAAGTTTTTTGTGGGGAATGAGGTGTCGGTGTGCAACTAGTTGGATTTTGATTGGGACACTCTCCCTCAGCCGTGGAACCAGGTGTTCCTTGCTTTGATGAAGTATGTGACTCTGGAAGGTAGGTACAAAACCTATTACTTCTACCATTTCCCTCTGTTGAATCACCTCAGGCATAACGTTTTGTTAAGCTTTCCTTTTTTCCTGCTTATGGACTTAGAAAGTTTGGTTGAAAAATGTGTTAAGGCTAGTGGTCAGAATCCTAATGACCCTACTCCCATGCCACTCCATCAGGGCCTCATTTTGAGGCTCTACCACTTCCATCTTGCTTTATGTCCTCTAAAACCCATATCGGCTATCAGCATTGAAGAAATTGAGCCCCCCACTATGACCAATTTATCTTCGACCAAATCTAAAGGCCTCGTTAGGAAAAACCACACGGTTCTTGTTGACATGCATAAATCCAAACCCACTGCTAAAAAGCTTAAAGGGAATGAGAGAGTGGCCCAGACTAGTGTGGTGGCTAGTCTTTGTGAACTCAAAGAAACCCCTGCCAAGACTACCAACAAGCTCACCCTGAAAAAGAAAGGAAAGGAGGAAGGTAAGAGCTTGAAGGAGCCTCCGAGCAAATGAAAAAATGTGGTGAGCAAGGACTCTGTGAGGGATATAGTGGTTGCGAAGATGGAGGTTATTGGTTGTGATGCCATCATTCAGCGCTCTAGTAGGCTGGCCAAGAATAGGAAAAAAGTGTAGGTTAAAGATATGAATATGGAATAGAAGCAGTCGGGTAGCAAAGATAGCACGGTTGAAGAGGAGTCTGAGGGTGAGGAGGAGGAGCATGCTAGAGGTCCCAACTCTATTCCTGACACGGGCGAAGTTTAGAAGGAGGTTTTGGCCTGTCAGTCTTTGGAACCGCTAGATGTTGAGCATACTGATACCATCAAGACTGCAGTTGGAGGGGAGGAGCTCTGTGTGCTAAATGAAGGATTGGATAAATTAGACAAAAAAAATTGTGGTTTGACCCACTTCACAGTTAAGCTGGTCCACTGTGTCACCAGTACCCTATCGGTAGTAATGAAAGATGAGATGGACATGAAAAATACTGAAGACCATTAGAAATGGGTCAAAGATGATGTTGTAAATATCTTGTCTAAGAACTGGGAAGATGCCAGATAGTCTGTTGTTGGTCCACTATTTGTTCGTTTTTTGTTTGTTCATGGTGTCTATTTTTTGGCTTTGTGTTTTTTGATGGGTTTTTGATCTTGAACTCTATTGGCCCTTGTGGCTCTATGTGAAGAGTACAACACCATGGAAATGTTGCTTACCTAATCAAAAACCTATAGTAGGTCAGTTGCATCCCAATCTTGTTCAGTGTATGCGGAAGGAGGACAACTAGCCAAAGGGACAACAATAAGTGTTGAACTAGGACATGCACCAAGTTCAACAATATTATTACTAGAATCATCATTTAAGCTTATAGAAGAGGAAAACATTAGATTCAACTCATTATGCACTTCCTCATCAATCTTAACAATTTCAATATCATCATCTATATTGATCACAATGGGAGGTCTAATGACAATATCCATAGAAGTTTGTTTGTGTTGCAACGAGGGTGAAGAGGTATCATGCCTTGCTAGAGACAAGTTTGAATTTTAATTTTCTATGTAGTTATTTTGTTCTTTTGCTTGTGAAAAACAAGAAATAGCATGATGTCTATGCCTACGCTCTCTAGCATTTTGATTTATTTTCATTCGGTTTTCAAGTTGTGTTTGTGTAGGAGCGGGTTTATCAACCATAGGTTTCTTTTCTTCCCTTGAGGAACAGAAGGAACCAAGGGAGGGTGTTCAACCACTTTCTCTTTAGCTTTGTAAACTTGTTTGACTTTATGAGGCACTACAAGATTTGTTTGTTTATCTCATGGTCTCTTATATGAAGTGGGTGAAGTATTTGTAATAGGATGCTCTTGGATATTTGGAAAGGCTTTTGGTTAAATCATGCTTTCGTCAAGGATGGATGGCTCAATTACGGGTTGACGCATATTGCTAAGGGAATTATGCTATATGCTTTGCCTTAAAATTTTGATAGGATTTAAAAAAGAAGTCTTCATGGTGTCTAATAGGTTCAATAGGCTCAATACAAAAGAAATCTAATGAGAAGTTCCCATGGGAAGACACAGGATTAAAGCCACTATGATGCACTATAAATATCTCATTGCCAAAAGGAAACTTTAAGCATTTATGCACAACTGATAGGATGACATTCATGGAGCAAAGCCATGGATATCCTAACTTCACATGAAATTGGTCTGATGATGGGATGATGGTGAATGAGACATTTAATGTTTTTGGTCCAACCTTTAGAGGGAGATTTATCGAGCCAATCGTAGGGAAAGTAAAACCATTATGCATTTTGATCCATGCTTTCAGTTTTTCATATGTATCTTGATAGAGTTCATGCATAAATAGGAATTCTTCAGATATCACATTTTTTACATAGATGGGATTAATTAATATCCCATTAGTAGGCTTGTCATTGATTCTTCTAGCTATGTAAAGAGGACCATCAAGTGCATTTTTAAGTATGTCTTATGAGAAATCCATATCAAGTAGAATTTTAGTTAGGCCCTTACGAGGTTTAGCATCAATAAATGCAATCAAATGATCTGCAAGGTTGTTTTTTATGTTTTCATCATCTGTGTCAACATTCATCACATCATTCTTTGGCTCACTAGCTTTGACAAAGGAGATGTTATGATTAGGCATGGGGTTGGTGAAGATTTGCAAATTTTGATTAGGAGGACCTACAGACTTATTACCTTGATCATTAACACCTCCAATTTGGATATGATTAGAATCAATGAGGTCTTGCACAAGATGTTTAAGAGGCTTGCAATGTTTTGTATCATGTCCATTTTGTTGATGTAAATGACAATATGCATTTGGTCTATAGTTTGAAGGAAAAGGATTAATAGGATTAGGATCTCTAATAGGAGGAAAGGAGATCCAATTCTTTTCCAAGAGTTGCAACATCGTATTATGAAGGGTATCTAGTAGAGGTGTGAATTGTCTATTTCTATCTGCAAAGGCATATAGTTTTGTTGTCTTTATAGCAGCCACTTGGGTGTTAACATTTTGATATGATTTAGGGGGATTAAGTTGGAGGAAGCCCTTATTTTTTCTCTTGAAAGGTTGGTAGTTGGTTTGAGGTGTGGATTTAGTTTTTTTAGGATGGTTAGAGGGAGTTTTCACTTCATGACTACTAACCGAAGTCAATATTAAAGGAGAAGTGATCTATGAATTTGTCAATGATTTCTGAGAAGGTTTTGATTCTCAGAGGTAACTGAGAAAACCAATTGATGGTTGGGCCTATCAAGCTTTGTGGAAAGATTTTCATCAAATAGGACTCATTGTAGGTGACCTCCATGCACATGATGTTAAACTCTTTGACATGGTCTACATGACTTCCTCTCCCTTTGCATTTTTCAAATTTGGGTACTTCAAAACCGGGAGGGAATGGTACCATTGCGATGTTTTGATCGAATGGATATAGGCATAAGTTTTGTGTATGGGGTTTCTTCATTTTTCCCATTCGGATATCCTGCATTTCTTGTGTTAACGCCTTGAGTTGTGATGCCATATCGTCTTGTGGGATTGGTGGAGGAACATATGTTGCATATTGTGGGATGGTGGATGAAGTGTGTGTGGGATTCTGATATGATGAAGTGTTGTATGGTGTGTATGGTGGTGTAGGATAAGGTGATGATGGTGTAGGCATATATGTTCCTAATGTGTTTAGGTTGACAATGTTTTGTTCAAGGTTATAGTATAAACCTTGTTGTTGTTGTTGTTGTTACATGAGCATTTTTTGTTGGGCATATTATTGAGCTTGTTGCTGTTGTTGGGCTACCAAGGCTGCTTGATGTGCTACTAAGGCTACTTGATGTTGTTGTTGTTGTGCTGTGAGGGTTACCCGTTGTTTTACTTGTTATTGTACTTCTAGGGCTGCTTGTTGTGTTGCCAAGGCTACTTGTTGTTGTGCTATTAGGGATGGTTTTTGTTGTTGTTATTGTGCTACTAGGGCTACTTGTTGTGCTTGTTATTGTTGTGTGACTAAGGTTGCTTGTTTTTGTCGTTGTGTTGCTAAGGCTACTTGCTATTGTTGTTGTTGGACTACTTTTCGATAAGCCTATTGTGCTTGCTATAAAGTTAGGGCATGTGCTTGCAATGTGGGATCAATCAGTGGTTGGGACATTTGCAATGTGTTTTGGGTGTTGATGTTTTGAGTGGGTTGCAGATTGTTGATGAGAGGTTGGGGGTTCACTTGGTTTAACATTCCTTGCAAGATAGTGGATTGAGGTGGAGGAATGTAAGTTTGAGGTCCCATTTGATTTTGCATGACGTGAGGGACAAACGGTAAAGAGGATGATGGTGTCATTAGGTATTGCGATGTTAAAGGCACATTAGGACCTTGAGTCCATTGATTTAAAGGATTCCCTTAACCGATGTTTTAGGGATTCCCTTGTGTTTGAGATGTGGCCACAGTATTACCTTGGTTAATGGGATTTGTGATCAAGGGATTGTTTTGATGTGGGTTGATGATAGATGGGATACATTTATTTTGGGAAACTGTTGGGTTTGATGTATCAAAAGGAGGATTGGATGGAGATGTTCCATGTTGCATCAAAGGTTGATTTTGCGTGAGGGTATTCCCTTTCCCTTTTGGGTCTACTTGTGACACTTGGTCCACACTGCTTTGTGTGATGTTGGGCACACTTGTGGTACTCATGGGTATGGATGAAGATGGGTGTCTTCAATATGTTCAAGTTGTTGTGGAGTAATGGAGTGTAAGTGTTTTATGTGGATGTTGGGGATCCTCGGGAACAGGAGGAGCACCAAATGTTGGTGTCTAAGTGGTTTTTTGGGATGGAGTAGTGTTGAGAGTACCCATAATTGTGTTGCTTTCAAATGGAAGAGTGTGGCCAAAGTCCTTAGCAAGACTAGTTGCAAGACTAGGAATAGATGTTTGATTTATCCCTAGTGATGGATTTGTTTGAATGGTGGATGAAGTCAATCCTTGTGTCAATGATTGTGCAACAAAAGATGGGGAAATTGGAGCTATGTTTTATAATGATTTTTGTTCCATGATTTCTTCCCTAATAAGTCCAAATGGGTTATTCGTAATGTCTTCTATCTCATATGGCCCTGATGGAGATGAGGGCTGTTGTGATGGTGTAACATGACTTCTTGGATCAAATTCTTGAGGATTGGGATCACTTGAGGTGAATGTGACTTTTGTTTTCTCCATGATTCTCTTGTGTTGTGATCTTTTCTTTACCATAAAATTTGGGTCATCTATGGGAGAGTTGTGTTGAGACTTGTAATATTTGAACTCTCTAGTTGACTTAAATCTAGGTAAAAGGGATGCTCTAAGTATTTTTGGAGCAATGATGGTAGTGGGAGATGAAAAGATGAATGATATGAGGAGTGATTTTTTTAAACATTTTGGGACAACACTTTTGACTCAGAGTTTGATGTTTGCTATTTGGATAAAGGATGTTTATGAACTTGTGAATATTTAGGGTAGACTTGTGACCTTTAAGATAAACTAGTTCAAAGATAATAACTAACATAACCAAATGAATGGAAAAGGATTCATTTCACATACAAAGTAGCTAAGTTAGGGGTTGGGGATTGATATATGTCCAAGTCAAAAAAGTGTTGGTGTGTTTGAAATTTTTGTAAAGTTTGATGAAGTGAAGTTTGTATTTTGATGAAGGGGTGGATGAAGGTGTTTTGACCCAATGTTGACTTAGAGTGAACCTTTGTTTTCAAATACCAAGGTGGTGAGAGACATGCTAGACCTCTAAATTTTTCAAATCCTATGATCAAGGAGAAGTTCTTGTGAAATGTGTAGATCTGGTTCATTCATGAAATAACGTAGAAAGTGTCTCCTTAGTGATTTATCTCAGTTTTGGTATTGTCTTAGGATACGTTTTCCAATATACTTTGAACTATGATGTCTAAGTTTGAAATAGCGGCATGTAGACCTTCTTTTGGGGATTTTGATTTTGTGTGAGATTATTTAGAGAAAATCAAGATCATGAAAAAGACCAATGTTTTGAATTTCAAATAGGGCATACATGTATGGATCATTCATTGAAACACATCTATAAAAATTCCTTACCAACATGTTCCTATTTTGATAGAGTGCCACAAGGTGTTGTTTGACAACTTTTGGACTATGATGCCTAAGTTTGAAGTGACGAAATGTAGACCTTCTCTTGGGGATTTTGATTTTGCATGATATCATTTAGAGAAGTTCAAGATCATGAAAAAGAGGATATTTATTGTCTCACGGGTGGTGGTAATATGGGCCTTCCAATCACAATATTAGTTTGTTCCTCTTCTTTGTTTATGATGTATGTTGTGTTTCTCCACTAGGTTGGTGTTTCCTTTGTTTCAAAAGTGAAGCTTCTCAAACTACTAATTATATCAATTTTTTCTCCTTTAATGAATTCAAAGTTTGGTTGAATGATAGCGGATGTAAGGTCAGGTTGTTCAACCGGAGCGATTGGATGCCAAATGGTCATGTGGAGTTCAATTTTTCAATTTATCTTGCTTAAATGAGTTTCTTTTTACCACGAACACTTGTCTTTCTTAAGTTCAAACTAAATATCTATGTTAAAAACATCATCAATTCCACAAAGTCCATTTTGTGAAAAGGATGAAGTTGGGGGCATAGTTACCTAGGTTAACTTTGGGAAGTATGGATTGAGATGTAAACCAAAATATTTAGAAGTCTCTAAGAATGAATCCTTAGGACAAGCATCAATATCAAGGTTTTATCAAAGGGTATCCATACTTATACCAAAGGGTTTGAAATTTTGAAAAGACTTGTTGATGTAAGTTAGCAATTTTTTTTGGAACCAAGCAAGTGTTAAATTGACTCTCAAACATTTACAATCCTAGATAGATCAGGTACGTATTTCTCAATAGGCTTACCATCATCGGAAGAGATGATTAATTTGTGAAGATGAAATGGACAAATAGTCTATGTCAATTAAATGTAATGTCTTGACACACCAAGCAAATGAGTCCCTTCCCCATTTGCTTTATTGCCTCAATCAAAAACTGAACATGGTAAGTGAGGCCGAATTTTGTCAATTGTTGCTTGGGTAAAAACTCAAAGCTATCCTCGACACCTGGTAAAGTTATGGCTAGCGGAAGGATCTACAGGCTGAGGAAGTTCTTCATGGATGAAATTGGGAATAAGATTCAGAATGGAAAAGAGAGTGGAAAATTAGAATTTGATGAAACTCTTGCAAAGTTTAGGTTAATGATTGATGCTTTTGTTCATTGTTATGATGTGAAGATTTTGAACTGTCTTCTTGGAATAAAGTATTTTACTGTGATTTTGAGAGCATCTTCTATACAACAGGTTGTCTTAGATCAAATAAATGAAGAAAACAATTGTGAAAGAGCCAACAATTTTGAATTTGAAACAATGGTGTCTTATGTATAGACTCCCCCTGTGATTTGCTCCTAGAATAAGGTATAACAATTTTGAATTTGAAACAATGGTATATGAGAAACTATTTAGCCTATATGTTAAGCTACAATAATTAACTACAGGTTAGAACATATCCATATCAGCATAAAATAGTAGGTGCAATTCACCTCAAACTCTGTTGTGGTAATTACTTTGTAAGGAAGTTTGCACTCCTCCATGAATATTCTCTATGCACATTAGTATGTTGGTTATTATCTTGATCTCCTTTGTGATCAAAAGAACAATGAAGTTCATTGCATAACTCATGACCATTTTTTAGTGCTATGATCCAGTGCTCTTTTACTTCTTACTCATTGTTTTCTCAATCACCATATGCAAATGACTTAGAGGAAAGATCTTTGATTTCAATAGCTTTGCATAGCACTTGAATAAATTTCCATTCATGCCTTAGCATTTAATAACCATATAGGGCATATGAAACATAGCTTATTGAAATCACTTTTGACACAAAACTCCTAAAGATCACCATCCTAGACTTCTAGACAACTTCCTCCATTCATGTCACAATGCAAGGTCCCTATAGGTTGAAAGAATTGCCCTTGAAAACATACCATTGTATTGATAATGTCTTGAGGACTAAGGGTCCCACTTGGAGGTAAAGAATAATCTCATATGCATTCATTCTCAGGTTCATATTTCAATTTGTTATATTTATGTGCAGCTTCTAATGAGCTTGGAGAACTGCATTGTGTAAAATGAGAAGCTCCTTCAACCAATTGCATTGTTTCCTGAAGTTGATGGTATGGAAGAATCTACAACACTATCTTCCAACATTGAAATCATTGACCTTCAAAACAAAGATACTAAGATTGTCCCTTCAACATTTTTGAAGTCACTGCCTTAATTAAATTAGTCACTATCCTTTCATCATCTTTGTTTGCCATTTTATTGTACTATGACAGTCCTCTCACAATGACCACCATATTGCATGATTGTGAAAATTATGAACCCATCACTTGGATAGTCAAAACTTCCACCTCACAGCCACAAGAATAAGTACACTGAGAATGCACAGTCCCAAGTAAGTGTATCAGATGATGATCCTTATTTTTTGTCATATGTTGTAGTTACAAGTGCCCTACTAGACATACATGAAAATGTGGAAGCATAGAAAAGGCAAGCAAATTGTTTCAAAAAATGCCTCAAAGAAATGTGATATCATGGATGCCCGCAAGCACTTCAAGTCATGCCTACAATGATGCAAGGCTTTCCTGCATCATCGTAGACATGACTTGAAGTGCTTTCGGGAGAGCCGGTATCCATGATATCACATTTCTTTTAGGCATTTTTTGAAACAGTTTGTTTTCCTTGTCTATGCTTCCACATTTTCATGTATGTATAGCAAGGTACTTGTAACTACAATATATGACAAAAACTCCCTATGGTTATACTTTGATGGATGTCTCATGATCAAGATCTATATAAAAAAGTTGCTTTGTATACTAGGTGGTTAGGTGTTCTATAGTGTTATACAAGTTTAAGCTTTTCCTTTTGTTGATTTTTAAATAACAGTCTTATCTTTGGGCCAAGATTTTTGTTGTATTTTTCAGTAGTGTTTTATTTATAGATTGCAATTGTTGGCAGCTATGCCACAACTTGCTTATATATTTTTGATTTACACCTTAATTGCAGTGCTAAAAGAGCCATATATTTACACCTTATTAATTTTGAATTGGTTTAGTGGGAAGTCTCACATGCCCTATTTTCCTAAGTGACTTGAGTCTAATACATGTGTATTTGTTTTGGATAATTTATGGCATTTACATGTTGGAATTATGTGCCTAAAATTCACTAGTGGACCCCCAATTTGGTTGTCATCAAGTCATATTACACCAAGTGATGAGTTCAGGCCTTTACTGCCATGTCGTGGCATCCCATGGAGTGACTAGAGATGGAGTAGTACTTACCACTACCCTGTAGGGGTGTTAGATTGAGCTTGTAGTAGTGTGGTGTTACCTCCACCCCTCAGTGCTTCCATGTTGACTAGTGTGGTATAATAGTGGTTACTGCTACCCCACAGTGATGGTTGAAGGTATCCTGCGGTGGTGCAGTATAGTCACCACCACACCACAATGGTGTATGAGGCTTGGTGTGGTAGAGTGACAGATATTGCCAGACCACGATGGGCTATTTTTTGTATAGCAGTGTAGCTGTGGACGGTGGATGATTGGATGTCTTTGGCGAGACAGTGAGTTATTGACAGTTAAACGGTTTGTGACCGATTGCCTATGGGATTCAAATCGAATTGACTCCTTGGTTGAATGGAAAACATAGAATGAATGTGAATATGCATTGTAACGTTCTGGAATATAAAATTGTTCTTTAATTCATGCAGGGTTTTTGATGCAATGGAATCTACAGAGATGGTTGTTGTGCAGTAAAATTTTACTTATTGCTTATAGTATTTTGATTGTATTCTTTTGTTTTAATCATTTATTTCATTTTGGTCTCATTTTTGTTGGCTTTGATGACTTGTAATGATTATTTAGATGTTTATCCTATCAGACTCAGAATTGACTGGGTAATGTGAAGTTGGAATGAAAGTTGAAAAAACATTTTGCAAAAGTGCATTTGGATATTTCTACCGGACAGCTTGAGTTTTATAATTTGATGTAGGAATGGTTCATATGTGTGTGTACATGGGCATTTCAGGAAATTCCAGAATAAGAAACATTTGAATTCTTTCTCTATAATGTGTGTATTGAAAACTGATAAGTTGAATTCATAAATGTGTTTGGTTCAGAATGCATGCATTGACTCAAAAGTGCAATATTTCTTAGCTCCATTTTTTTCTCAAATTCATATTGGATATAAGCATGTTTTGCGTAACTTCTAAATGAAATTTGTTGGACACATCAATGTGTTCTTTCCTAGACTTCTAGAGGATATTTTCAAGTGCATTTGTACTTGAATACCATGCTTGCTTTGTAAAATGTGAAAGTAGTAAGCAAATTACTATATTCCTGTCAAACATTTTAATGGTATATGTTGTCTAAATTGATTGCTAATGGGAATTTCCTTGTATACACTAGTGTCTTTCAATTGGTGTGCCTCTAGTTGATTGATTAACTGCAATGTCACAAATGGTACCAGATATTATCTATGCCAATAATTATAGGCATGGCAATGAGTGCCAACAACTATGTCACTTGTATGCCTACTTGTGTTTTTTGCTTGTAGCTTGTATTTGAGTCCTTCAGTAAAGTTGAGTGACCTTTATATTTTTTTTTTATTTTATGTTTTTAATAAGATGCCTTTTATTTTATGAGTAAGATAACAATCCTATTTCCACTTAAAGTGTTTTCCTAGAATATTTAGGGTTTGATTTTGACGAATGTGACTCTTCAGGCATGTTACATCTGTATTCATTGGATTGACTATTTATTTTGACTTTTGAATTTTACTGATATTAATTTTGAAATGATTAATTAGGTGTATTACTGATTTGAATGAAATAGCATTCCATAACTTGGAATACATCTTTACACATCTCTACAATCTTAAAGTTCCTACATTCTATTAATTAGGCCTTATTATAGGGAATTTAATTTTTTTTCTTACATTTTGTAATAGACTTAAAAAGACATTGTCTCATGAAAGATCCTACCCAAGAATGTCAAACAAACAGGATGTGCATTTTATTTCAATTTTTTGTGATTTTTCTCATGCATTTTTTTATGGTTTTTGTGTAAAATACTGATTTGAGCAACTATTTTCCATTTTGGCTAGGTGGCTATTGATAGCATCTCACATGGACCATGTCCTCAATACACTCCTAAATACTTGTTCCTCCATAAAATTTTGCGCTTTGATCCTAAGTACTATCAATTGATAGAAATATATTTCTAATGTTGAATTTGAAGAAGTTTTGAAGAGAGGTCTTATTTGTTGATTAAATTTTGTAGGGTGCTATAAACTTTGCACTAGTGATGTCTCAAATGGAGGGTGGTTGTCCAGTTGATTACAATGTCATCATGGATCTCTTTCTTTGGGTAATTTCTTTCTAGTTGTTGTAAATTCATATATCTTCTTCCTATTGATAAATAGCTTATGGTTTTTGATATGGAACTCTGAAGTTGAGGTGACTTGTAAACTATTGCTCTCAATGTAATTTGTTTTGTTATATTATTATTTCTTGTAGCACCAAGCCTATATTGGGTGTAGATTCATACATCAAGTTGTTTGAACAGTTCAAGTCTTATGAAGGGCTATATTTCTTCTTGGGTGCATATTTGAGCTCCAGGTGATTTGACTTTGGATTGTCACTTGTCTCATTTTTTCATTGATATTCATTGATCTATTTGAGGAGGTAATTTTGTAGTAGTTTGGGAACCTTGTATGTATATAGTAAAATGTATTTTCAATGTCATTGGTAGTGAGGATCTCGACATTCAATTTAAATACATTGAAGTAGCATCCAAAAATGGACAAATCAAGGAGGTGGAATGTGTAACCAGAGAGTCAAAATTCTATGATGCTAAAAAGACAAAGAACTTTCTTATGGAAGCAAGACTTCCAGATGATCGTCCACTGATAAATGTTTGTGATCGGTTTGGATTTATCCACTGTCATGTTTAGTAAAGCTTATCAGTCAAGGTATATGCAGAACATAGTTCTTAGTCCATACTAAGTATTCATGGTGTGATGTTTGTAGAGGAGTCTTTCATAAGACCCTTAGGCTTCATTTTTCAAGTAGTTCTTTCATGTTTTGGAGTTGTATAAGCAAAAAATAGTGCATTGTAACTCATTTTGCTCACTCACAACACTGAGAAACACACTTTGTAACACATTTTTCAAAGAAAAGACATATTTAAGTCTTGTATCTATTGTAAGAACACCTTTTCTCAATAAAAATTCAGTATTTTTCCTTCTTAATAGCCATTTCATTATGTGCAAATGAATGATTGATTATGTTTTTTTGTGTTTTATGTTTAAACTTCAAAGCCATTGTCTCATTTCCAACACTTTTAGGTAGAAATCAGTTGTGAACAAAAACACTTAAATAAACTACCAATTGATAGAAATTAGTGTTCATAAATATGACTAAATATACTACCAGTGGATAGAAATTGGTGAATAAATATACTACCAATTGATAGAAATCAGTGAATAAATGACTAAATCAATGACTAAAAATATACTACCAAATTCATCAATCAAAACAACCAAATAAATGATTGGCAATAAACTACTCATGGTCACATGACCAAGCTTGGTGAATAATATGACTAAATATATGACTAAATCAATGACTAAATATACTACCAAATCGATCAATCAAAACAACCAAATAAATGACTAAAATTGGTTTAGTCATAAATTTGGTCACGTTATAAATGACTGGCAATAAACTACTAATCGTCACGTGACCAAGTTTAGTCATTTATAAGCAGTTTTTAGTAGTTTTTTCAGTCATATATTGTTGTTTTTGTACTAGTTATCAAATCCTTCTGATTGTCTTTATGTTCACCAGGATGATCCTCAATGATATTAATTACATTTTTTTAGGGTTTTTACACACCAATTTTTTGTTTTAGATGGGTCCAACATTAAGGGAGAGTGTTTCCTTTTTTTGAGGGTAGTTTTTAAAAAATCCACTTCCATAATAGCCTTAGTAGACTTAGAATAAGGGCTCTTATTTTTAGAAACAATTTTTTTACCACTGAGGCTTGGCCCTTGTCAGGGGAGGGAGGTTTTCTTTCAATAGGCTCAATCCTAACAGTAGTCTTTTGAGGATTATACTAGCCACAAGGAAAAACAACAGGGATAGCATTCGTAGGAGGGTTCTCATGGCCCAAAGCAGGGGGGTTAACATACAGGTTGATAGAAAGCTTATATTTATACAAGGCCATAATTAGGCCTTGATGCAAAGGAGGGGAAGCAACTTTTTCAATACTTTGTTGTACGGAAGAGAAAAGGTATAAAGGAACATTAATTTTTGCATTATGTTGAATGTGATTGAGGATAGGGAAATGGTATGCATGAATAGTCATATAACGACCCTCCAAAGTAAAGTAGTGCATAGAATGAAGACTTACCACATTGTAAGGCAAAGGAAGGTCAAGCCTTGCATACCCATTCTGGAACCTTCTGAGATTTTCAACTTCTTTGAAGAAGCTATCAACAAATCTCTGATACTCACCATTACTCTTCTTAACAATCTTCATCCCCTCATTTGACAACCTCGTAGTCTCCACAATCAACTGAGGGGTAACCAAAAAAAATAAGCTACCAATAGTCACTTTACTACCCCGCCAAGAATTGGAAAATTTAGAGTTCAGGGTATCATTGTAACCCCACATGGCCTGGAAGAAAGACGAAAACCATTCTTTAAGAAAAAGATCCCAAAGTTCCACATTCTACTTTAGACTGCCACAATTAACCAACTCTACTCTCTTCTTAGGACCACCCATATTAATGTAACAAATTATACTACTACCCTTCTTCTTCCCGACAACCCTTCCTAAGAACATAATAGAAACCATTAAATTGAGGTATTGAGTTCTATAACTATTCGAAGAGAGAGTAGAAATGAGGATTTTAGCAACAAAAATCTAATATAACACTGGGTAGATAAAAAAATTTAAGAAAGAATAATCCAGAAATTCTTGAAGTAGAGATTTTCGTAACACCTTCCCTTAAATTTGAATCATTGTTATCAATCCCATCCTCGAGAAAATAGCAAGAGAGGACATAAGACATGTGAGATATGAAATCTATATCTCACACATTAACCATGCCTTATTATTCGAAGAGCCCTTTCTTATAATATCATCATTAATGATTCCATTACTAATGATATTAAATCTATTTTTCATCATTTCCATGATACAGTCACCTTTAAAATCATCTTGATTAAACATCATTATACCATCTGCACTTATATTCCCTTTGATCCAAGGATCACCTATTACAACCCTACGTGATATTAAGTAAAGACTCATATTGCTCCTTAATGATAATCTTTGATTTGATGCGGCATGGAGTAAAAATCCCAATACATCCAATTTTGGTACTCTAAGGAATCATTGGCATCTGCATCAGCATCCTGATTCCCTTCCCTGTAAGAATGTCAGACTTTAGATTTAAGGAAGCTCCAAAGAATTCTTCTAGTATCATCCATCACATCTCTTATTTCACATGGGACAATAGGTTTCCCATTAAGATTATCAAGAATTAAATTTAAATCACCTTCTATGAAAACTTTAGTGAAACCTAATTCTTTCATTCTTTTTAAACCATACCAAACAACCATAGCTTCCATAAAGTTATTGGTACTGTGATAGGTCGAATGTGAGCGTTAGAAAACAAGCAACAAGTAAAAGAGTGCAAATAAACACCAAAACAACCTACACCTCAAGATTAGCCTAAGTTGGAAACAACACAAGATGAAAGCAACAAAATGGAACCTTATACCTTGCGTCGAATCGATCCTTTGGTTGGCCCTTCGATCTTTGATGTGTATGCTCCTTGGATGGCACGAGATGCAAGCTAAATGAAGTTGTGAGGATGAGAACAAGAAAATGGCTAAGTATAAGTTGAGAAACAAAATTGTAAGAGTTTGGTTAGCAAAATGATCTCTTTCTAAATGAGAGAAAAGAGGGGGTATTTATAGGATTTTTGAGGATTCCTAGGGGAAATGGAGGGTCAAGATTGAGCCACCAAATATCAAGATGTAGGGCTAAGATGAGTTGAGAACTCACAAGCCCTCACATCTTGACATGTGGCATGTGATTTAGCCCTAAAAGGTGAAGTGGACATGAGGTGGAAGGAGAAGTACATGACATGGAGAGGGTACAAAGTACCTTGGGATTGGACAAGATCTCCTCATAAAGGAGGTCCTTGTCCCCATGTGGGTGAGAGGACATGTGAGGAATTAAAAATTCCTCAAATATTCTCATGGGAGATGGGAAAGAATAAAGAATAAATGAGAGGACATGTGGGGAGAAGTGAAGGAATTAAAAATTCCTTTTGGTGCCTTGGGGGGTAAATGTGAATTAAAAATTCACATAGGGAAGTGGAGTGCCCCAAAAGGAGAAAGCCTTTAATAATGTTGACTCAAGGACATATGCCATAAATAGGATGAGGATTAGGTTAGGCTAATCAAATGATTAAAGTTGTACAAGTACCCAGTTAGATGGACTAATGACTCATTAGAAGCAAGTGGGAAATTATGGAGGATGTGACCTTAATGATGATTAAGAGTGTGCACATGCTAACCCTTATTAATTAGAAGAAGATGAAGTAATTAAAATGGATTAGGGACCAACTTGCAAAAGTTGGAGGATGTGACCATGAGAGAGAAAAGAGGAATTAAAATGAATTTTAATCTAAAAGGGGAATATGACTAAATTAAATAAAAGGGTGTATTTATTTAATTTAGAGGAGGAAGAGGGGTAAAGTATTAAATTAAATACTTTAGGACCTTTGTGCAAGATGCGGGGTATTAATTAAACAAATAGTTTAATTAATATTGACATAGCGGGTGAGCAATCAGATGAATAAGAAGACGCGCTTGATCATATGGAAGTGATCAAATTGGATGTCTACATTTTGCCCCTCTTCGAAATACTATTAGAATAATAGGGTTTCGAAGAAAAACAGAATGCAGATGACTCTGTAGAGGAAAAGACTAGAAAAGGAGATGCCCCAGCATGGGGGAGTGCGCGTGAGCTGCCCCGAACGGAGGGAATGTGAAGAGGATGCCCCAGTCAAGCAAAGGTAGGCTTAGAGCGACGGGTTAGGTAGGAATGGTAGGGTATGCCCCCTCGAGAAGGGGGACGGGGGAGGAAAAGGGAGCCCCGGGCAACTTCTCGAAAGTATGGAGTGGTACATATTGTTGGAAAGAGCACAAAAAAATGAGAAGAATGGCGCTTGAACGGAGTCAATCGGACAAATAGTGTGCAAATGGTGGCCCCGGGAAGAAAGAGGTTGAATGAATTAATTGGAGGAATTTTTGGTTAAAAAAAAGAAAAAAAATACCCTAAGGTGAAAAAGGAGGGAAAGTGAGAAGGGATAAAAGGTAATTGTTGAATTACCTTGGGCCCATTGTGACAGCTCGCAAGTTGAGAAGGAGGAGATGAAGAAAAGGAGGCAAGCGAGATTATACACTATGCCGGAGTACGACAGTGACGTCATTCATCGGGCGGACGAGAGACGTATATTTTTCACCCACTGTGCCGTACCCCGCCAGGTTAGCTCGAAACCGAACTTTGTATTTTCTAGTCATTTATGTACATGTTTTCGAAAAACAAAAACATGGGTTTTGTCTGCGGTGACGAAAGAAAAAATGGGTAGGAAAAATAATTTTGTGGGGTGCCTCGGTTTGCGCGCCAGAGGGGGGGAAAGGGCGG
>VDFB02000007.1:143546189-143570752 GCA_007258455.2 Sequoia sempervirens | reverse complement strand
GAGGCACCCCACAAAATTATTTTCGTACCCATTTTTCCTTTCGATGCCCCGAAAAAAACCCACATTTTTCATTTTTCAAAAATATTCACGTAAATGACTAAAACACACAAAATTCAGTTTTGAGCTAACCTGGCGGGGTACGACGTAGTGGGTGAAAAATATACGCCTCTCGTCTGCCCGGTGGATGACGTCACTGTCATACTCCGGCATGGTGTATAATCCCGCTCACCTCCTTTTCTTCCTCTCCTCCCTCTCCACTTGCCAGCTGTCACAATGGGCCCAAGGTAATTCAACAATTACCTTTTATCCCCTTTTCACTTTTTCCCTCCATTTTCACCTCATGATCTTTTTTTCCTTTTTTTAACCCAAAAATCCCTCTGATTAATTCATCCAAGCTCTTTCTTCCTGAGGCCGCCATTTGCACACCGTTTATCTGATTGACTCCGTTCAAGCGTCGTTCTTCTCGTTTTTCCGTTCTTCTCATTTTTCCGTGCTCTTTCCAACAACATGTACCACTCCATCCTTTTGAGAAGTTGACCGGGGCTCCCTTTTCCTCCCCCGTCCCCCTTCTCGAGGGGGAATACCCTACCATTCCCTCCTAACCCGTCGTTCTAACCCTACCTTTGCTTGACTGGGGCATCCTCTCCGCATTCCCTCCATTCGGGGCAGCTCATGCGCATTCCCTCACGCTGGGGCATCTCTTTTTCTGGTCTCTTCCTCTACAGAGTCATCTGCATCCTGTTTTTCTTTGAAACCCTATTATTCTAATAGTCTTTCGAAGAGGGGCAAAATGTAGACGTCCAATTTGATCACTTCCATATGATCAAATGCGTCTCCTTATTCATCTAGTTCCTCATCCCCTCTGTCAATATTAATTAAACTAGTTGTTTAATTAATACCCTGCATCTTGCACAAAGGTCCTAAAGTATTTAATTTAATACTTTACCCCTTTTCCTCCTCTGAATTAAATAAATATACCCTTTTATTTAATTTAGTCATATTCCCTTTTTAAATTAAAATTCATTTTTAATTCATCTTTTCTCTCTTATGGTCACATCCTCCAACTTTTGCAAGTTGGTCCCTAATCCATTTTAATTACTTCATCTTCTTCTAATTAACCAGGGTTAGCATGTGCACACCCTTAATCATCATTAGGGTCACATCCTCCATAATTTCCCACTTGCTTCTAATGAGTCATTAGTCCATCTAACTGAGTATTTGCACAACCTTAATCAGTTGATTAGCCTAACCTAATCCTCCTCCCATTTATAGCACGTCCTTGAGTCAACCTTATTAAAGGCTTTCTCCTTTTGGACAAGGCACTCCACTTCCCCATGTGAATTTTTAATTCACCTTTTAATCCCCCAAGGCACCCAAAAGGAATTTTTAATTCCTTCACTTCTTCCCACATGTCCTCTATTCATTCTTTATTCTTTCTCTCATCCCCATGAGAATATTTGAGGAATTTTTAATTCCTCCACATGTCACCCACATGGGACAAGGACCTCCTTTATGAGGATCTTGTCCAATCCCAAGGTACTTTGTACCCCCCCTCCATGTCATGTCCTTTTCCTTCCCACCTCATGTCCACTTCACCTTTTAGGGCTAAATCACATGCCACATGTCAAGATGTGAGGGCTTGTGAGTTCTCAACTCACCTTAGCCCTACATCTTGATATTTGGTGGCTCAATCTTGACCCTCTATTTCCCCTAGGAATTCTCAAAAATCCTATAAATACCCCCTCTTTTCTCTCATTTTGAAAGAGATCATTTTGCTAGCCAAACTCTTGCAATTTTGTTTCTCAACTTATACTTAGTCATTTTCTTGTTTCCATCCACTTGCACTCATCCTCACAACTTCATTTAGCTTGCATCTCATGCCATCCAAGGAGCATACACATCAAGATCGAAGGGCCAACCAAATGATCGATTCGACGCAAGGTATAAGGTTCCATTTTGTTGCTTTCATCTTGTGTTGTTTCCAACTTAGGCTAATCTTGAGGTGTAGGTTGTTTTGGTGTTTATTTGCACTCTTTTACTTGTTGCTTGTCTTCTAACGCTCACATTCGACCTATCACAGGTGGATTATTGTATTTGACTCCTACTAGACCAGATATTATGTATGTTGTCTATCTTGTGGCTAGATTTCAAGAATATCCTAATGGAAACACATGTTAAAAGAATATTTAGACATTTGAATGGCATTCTAGATTATGGGTTATGGTATCCTAAGGATACTAAATATACACTAAGTTTTAATATAGATGCAGATTGGGTTGGATGTGTAGATGACATAAAGAGTACAATTGGTGATGCATTTTTTCTTGGTTGTAGATTGCTAGCATGGTTGAGTAAAAAGAAAGATTCAGTTTCCCTGTCTACTGCTAAATCTGAGTATATTATTGTTGCATCTATTGTACACAAGTTCTATGGATGAAAGAGACATTGAAAGATATCATAGTGGTGTATAATTATCTTATTTTTATCTTTTGTGGTAACATAAGTGAAATTAACATTTTAAATAATTCAATGATGCACTCGAGGACAAAGCATATATCTATCAAGTATCATTTCTTAAGAGAGAAGGTTGTGGAGAATGAAGTAAATCTTGAGTTTGTCCCTATGAAGGATCAGATTGTTGATATATTTATGAAGGCTCTTCCTAAAGATACTATTGATTATCTCTGAGAGAAGTTAGGAGTCATTGCCCCTCCTTTCTTGAACTAGATGCATATGGAGATGCATCAGTCTGGTGGATCTATGAATCTATTTTTCTTCTGAACTAATGTTTGGTGGTTACCTTTTAGGGGGAGTAGAAAATGTCATTGTTTGGGATCCAAATGTGCACGTACCCTAATGCCAAGTTATGAACGAACTTAGCAGATTTGGATGTAACATAGGACTGCTTCAAGTTGTGGGTGTCCTATTCAAAAGCAAACCTCCAAATTATGGGTTGGCTTCCCCTTTTGATGCCACCTAACTACTAATTTTTGATATAAAGGATAATAATTGCATGAAAAATGAACCTAATACTGAAAATATCTAAGGTGATACTTCAAAAAAACTTCTACCTCATGACAATCTATCACATTCAAATCAATATCATAAAACTTGGTTTACACAACTCATTTTCAAATGTAGTTTACATAATTAATTTATAAGGAGGCCTCTCAATAGGTATTTTAGGAGGAAAACAAACATTTCACAACTAACAACACTATTCAATAACACAACTTATAACCTATTAACATACATTTTCTGCTAAACATATGCCTAAACATGACACAAGTTTGCAAGGAAAGATAGATTTTCACAAGACAAACCGATCAATCATTAACAACATACATGAAAAACATGAAATGAGAAAGTCAAAATTCTCTACTTTATTAATTCAAAGTTCTTACTATATTACAAGTCCATCTAAGTTACAATACTGCTCCATCAAAAATAGCTCCAAAAACAAGCTATCCTACTGCTGGAAAGAAAGAACAAACTCCAAAAATGCTCGAAATGAACATACTTAAGCAAAAAGATCACACAACTCTCATGCCTGACCATCTAGAAGTTTCTAGTCAGATGAGGCACAAAAGCCAAAAAAAACCTTCCAAAATCACTCCAAAAGGCCTCCAAAATGGTGAAAAGTCAAGCTCAAACTCAAGTCATGCTAAAAGTGTGACAAAATTCCCTCCAAAGTAGCACATGTTTATCCAAAATAGTCAAATACTTCACCCCCACACTCTCCTAATGTCTGCAAGCCAATCATTTTGTCTCCTAGCTTTGACTCATGCAATATGTGTGTTTTGAAAACACAAGACTCCAAAAAATGCATTAAAGATAATAACTTGATTAATTGATGCATAATACATCACTTAATCAAGTTATTTTTCATTTCAAAGAAAAATATAAGAGGGCCCACAATCAATATGAATTACATTATATTTGCAAGTGAAAAATATCAAAGTGATTAGCAAATCACTTAAATGATATTTTTATATTTTGAAACAAATGCAAAAAAAAAATCAAATGTCGAAATGCTTTCAAAAGAATTAATAAGATCACAATTCCTCTAAGGCACTTGATCATTTTCCCTTTTCTCATTCTGCACTCCAAGGCCACCTGTGGTCAACATTCTTCTAATTTTCAAAGGCAAAATAAAAGGCTCAAGTTTGGCCTATATGGCCGACCTCCACACTTCTTGGAAGGCATATTCCAAGTATTCAAGGAACTAAGGCATTCATGATCAAAAGGTCAAAGGCATGACCCATGACTTGGCATATTCCATATGTTTCATTCCTTGAAGGACTTAGCAATATTTCATAAGGCATAACAAATTCCTAAGTCAAAAAATGCTTAAAGCAAAAGAAATGCCTAAGTCAACAACTTAGGACTTAGCCCCCACTATGCATTAATATGGGTTTCATTTTTTAAAAATGGGATAAAAATCCCATCGGCATCTAGAAGGGTCAAACCCTAATTATCAAAAGCTAAAAAAATGTGGAAAAACACCATCATTTTTTCTATCAAGCACTTGGCAGAGACATGTTGCCACCAAGGTGTCACTTGCATGCACTAGAAATGGAAATTTGACTAGTTTTTTTATGGCATTTTTTATGGGAAGTGTATAGAAACATAGGTAAATGCATTCATTTGACATAAATCTTCATTTTTTTCCATTTTTTGGAGCTCCTCTAGTTATTTTAGGTTGCGGCCTGTAGCACTCTCTAATGGACTGTGCTTCATTTTTTCTCTCTATTGTTGTTCTCAATTTTTAATGGCCGCCATGAGAGCTTGAAAAAAGCTTTAGGAAAAAGAAAAGAAGTTTGAAAGTTGCAAAAATATGAGCAACAGACCTCACTCCTCTCATATTTCACGTAACAAAGTTTACTTTGAGCTTTCAATCTAGTTAATAAAGGCAGAAACTCTTAATTTCATTCTACATTTTTTGTTGAAAGAAGAAAAAACCCCACCTTTTGCATTACTGTTTTGAAGGAAACAAATCCATTAAGGCCGCAACCAAGAGATGAAATGGTTTTTATATAGTTCATTTCTTCTTTTAAAATCCATGATAGCTTCTTCTAAAACACTTTTACATTTGACATTCATGAAAAAACCAAATGGGTTCTCTTAAATTGTAGCAAGATTGTGATTCTCTACAACAACATGAACTGGGTTTTTTATTTGTGCATTCTGGGTTTTCACCCAACATTATGGCCAAGGGTTTGATTCTCTGTAGCCATCTCTAGGTTTCATGTTGTGACTATATTCACTTCATGTTCAAAAAGCATATGAAAATGCTTGTCTAATTGTGGTCTTATTCAATCATTCTATTGCATTTCTTGAAGAGAAACATAGTTGCATTTGCTTGGTACTTGCATTCTTCAGCTTGATGCTACCTTAGATATACCTCCCTCTGTGGATTCTTTTATGTTCATCTGGAACTCTGTATTATGGGCTGCGGCTTCACTTAGAGGGTTTCATTTCATTTGCCTAAATGAGGAAATTTTGTTTGTTTCTCTTAGTGAAAATTGTGGTTTTCATTTACTCCATCTTGGTTCCTTCCATTATGAATGAGCTCGAGGGTTTTCCTAAAACCCTAGCTATTGAAGCTTGGTACCTTTCATATTCTATAAATGAGCCTCTAACTACCTACAACTGTTCATGCATAATGATTTCAAGTAGCCATGTAATAAACTAATAAAGGTATTGGCATCAGGAATGGAATTGTTCTCACACCATTTTCAAGAATTCTCACGGTTGTATTAGGCCTACAACCTTATCTAATTTTTCCAAGCTACAAAGAGCAGTTACAAGTTTACTGTATGTAATAGTATTAGAAGTTAACTCTATATTTTCTCTACCATTTGGATGTTACATGTCTTAATTTCTTCATCATCATGGCTGTCCTTTACCTTTTCTAACTGCTTGTTTTGCATGATGCTTGTCCTTCCAATCTTTAGGCTGTCACTTTCAAATTTGCTCTCTTTTAGTGACTACACGACATATAGCCCTAATTTTGCATGAAGTATTTATTGCATTGAGTGTATTGTCTTATATCCTTTTTAACTTTGTCTTCCTATTATCACATATATATGCATTATCATTGTCTTCTTCACAAATTGTGATATCTTCCCTGATAAATGTGATATATGCCTATTGATCTAAGAATCATTGTCATTAACTTGTGAAAGCCCTTGCTGGGTATTTTTGCACAAGAATCTCTATAGGTTACTAAGTCACTGTCATGCAAGGTTAAAAATTACCATGCCCCTTGTATATAGTTTGTTATTCATAGACTGTTCATCATGCTTATAACACCACATTGCTCTTTCCATTGTTGTTAAATTTTTATTTTCATTGTCTCAAAACAATAGATTGTGCAGCTAGCTATGGAAAATATCTCATGCCCATTAAAATTTACACTTGTAAGTTGTGAAACTTGACTGCTTCCCCATTTCCATCAATAAAGTTATTGTCAACCTCATATCACTTGTGGAGGTAATCCTTGGGTCTGAGCAACTTAAGAAAATGTAGATGAAAGTTGATCATTATGTGACACCGAACAGGGCAATTCAAAAGTTTTACTACCCTTCCTTTCTTCTTCATCTGTAATGTAATCTCTTGTGACCATTTCTTGTTTTCCTTCAGTAAAGTCAAAAGACATTCGTCTTTGTTGCTGTCCTGTATGACATGAGAATACATTTTGCTCCTATGGACTGCCCTGATTTCTTGGAAGTTACCAGTTATCTCCTTGACTACATGCATTTCAAATGGTGTTCTTTGTAACATTGACATCATATAATGCTATCATCTTCTAGAGATTACGGCTCACTATTTTTTTGATGCTATGTTCCATTTTGTGGACTTCTTGTTTGATGGCATTGCTTCTCCATATCAATGTTATGCATACTTATTCTGAAGGCATTGATTTTTATCATTCTAAACTTGGTTTCCTGCATTTCTTGCATGCAATCTTGATCCACATTGGATCATTTATGATGACCAAAACCCGTACATGAAATATTATGAGCATATCCACAAATTTTATCCTCGCATTGACATGTAGCATGCATTTTTTTGTCCCAACCTTCATGGCTTCCATAATAATGCTTGTTATCCCACATGTTTACTACCTGATTTCCACAACAGTTGTTTACCTTTTCAATTATGTGTCACAATTAACATTGTCTCCTCACTTTGATCCTAGTGGGAAGACACATGTCACCTATGTCAATGACCTAAAAGCTCACCGCCCTATGTGATGTGTGGTTTTACAATAGGGTTAAGGTGAGAGGGACTTGACAATACTCTATATTTCTCCCTCAATATTTAAGAGACACATAATTGAACTTGATGCACCTTTCGAATCAGATAATGAAAGTTGATCAACTGGTGTGATTTCATATTGATTAGGTATATCTTTGATCAAGTTGCTCAATTTCCTATTTCTCTCAAATCATGCTAAGCTCTACCCTCGTGGGAGCCACATTTACCCCACATGTTGTATTTAACTGAATCAAAATAGTAACAAGAGTTGTTCTAAATTTTCACATGAAGCAAACACATCAAAAAAATAGATACATATTTTGGATGTGTTTGATGACTTCATTGTTTTCCAGGACATCCAATGTTTGCATGCTTATTTAATGCACTTAGGGATTATTTTATACATGCATAGGAAGGTGTTCATGTAAGGTTTTAGATCTTTCATTGCTCTAATGTCATTGTGATTGCCATATGCAGGAGCTAGGTGCACTACAAAGCTAGGAAGGACACAAGCAGCTCGAGGGAAGCAGCAGAACGAGAGGACACCTTCAAAACTAGTCATTCTCAAGAAATGATTGGTCTCCATCCTTATATGCACACTCTATTTATTTACTTATTCATGTATAAACTGTTTCTTTATTTTCATTGAATAATTAAAGTTAGTCCCTTGGCTTGTGAGGGACATGTACACTTCATGATTATCAATAAAGATTACATTTGCACACATATGGTTCTCTTTTCTCATTTGTTGTAATTGCAACATTGGAATGAAATGTAATCTATTTTATTTAACAATATTTTTCATGCATATTGAACTTAGTAGACTATGGTTTATATTTTAAATGTTTAAACAAACAACACAAAAAGAATAAACACTAAACCTGATTTCAGCTTAAAGCTAAAAATCAGGTAACATTTTTGGCAACATCTGTTATATGTTTTCCTGATAAACATGAGACTAGCTGCCTAAGCTTATCCATTGGGCACATGATCACTCAGAAAGCTAACACCACTTGAAAACAACATTACAAACTTTTGTAACTCACTAAACCAGCAAGAGACACTTTGAAAACCAAGAAAACCCAACAATGAAGAATGAAAACTACCACCTAATTGTGCAAAAAAACACTTAGGGAAAATTGAAAAACATTTAACTAATGTGCATTAGCACTTAGAGGAAACAAAACCTACTCTAATTTGTACAAGGCAGTTTTTAGATCATACCTCAAAATAGAGTTTGAGGTGTATCCCATTGACTGGGATAGGCAGAGCTTCTCCATCCATTGATAACAATTGAAAAGCATTGTGCTCTTTGCACTCAGTAATGACAAATGGGCCACTCCACATGCTATCAAATTTAGTATGTTTTCCAGGCCTGCTCTTCTATTCATACCATTGGAGAACATCTCCCTCTTTGAACACCTTGGGTGTTTCTCTTTTATCAAACACCTTCTTTGTTTGGAGTTGATGCAACTCCATTTTTCTCATGGCTCTATCTCTAGTTTCATCCAACTTCATGAGTTGTGCATATAAAATAGTCATTGAACCTTCCTCTTCAAACATTTCAATCTATTTCATTATGTCAAGAGCTAGAAGCTCAACTGATAAAGGCAGCCTTGCCTCTTTACCATATACCAGCATATAAGGGGAATTCCCAATGTACTTCTTTGGAGTTATTTTATTTTCCCACAAGGAAGATTTTAACTTGTTATGCCAAGTTCTTTGGTTATCCTCCAAAATCCTTTTGATGATTTTGATCAGGTTCTTATTAGTTGATTCAGCCAAACCATTACCTTGAGGGTAATAATTTGATGAGGTATTTAGATGAATACCATTCTTTATAGCTTAATCACTTACTCTTAACCCAACAAACACCAAAGCATCATTAGAAATGATTGATTCAGGTACCCCAAATCTGGTTACTAAATCATCATAAAAGTTTAAAACAACACTTTCATTGGCTTCTTTCAAAGCCACTGCTTTAGTCCATCGTGTGAATTAATCGGTTATAGTAAGCACGCACCTGTGACCTGCACTTGAAGGTGGGTTAATGAAACTATAAAATCAATGCCCCATCTCATGAAGGGTTGTTCTACTTGAATGGGTTGCAATGGTAAAGTTGGTAGCCTGTCTTTGCCTACAAAATGGCACATTTTACACACTTTCTGGCCCAAGCATGGGCATCTTTAAATAAGCTTGGCCAATAATAGCTAGCTCTCATTATTTTCCATGCAGTTGTTCTTGGGGAAAAATGACCCCCAGCAGTTCCATCATGGAACTTATGAAGTACTTTATCAACTTGATGTTGATCAATGCATCTTAAGAGGACACCATTAAGGTCCTTTTTGAAAAGAATGTTACTAATTAGCACATAAGGAATAGACTGCAATCTAAAATACCTTTGTTTGGCTTTATCTAAACCTAGTGGACACTAACCAGTTTGCAAAAAATGAGTGATATCTTGCACCAAACCTGCATTTTTTGTAGATACATCAGCTGCAAGCTCATTATTAGCAACCAGAATGGCCTCTGTTTCTATAGTTTCTTCACTTTCAACCTTTGTAGCTAGCTATTCACACAACCCTTTACCCCTGACAAGCTTCGTTACCTTGATATGAATGTCATACTCCATAACCTTTATGATCTAGCCTATCCTCTTTTCATTTAGATCCCTGCTCAGCAAGAATTCCTTCACACTAGGGTGAGCAACCATCAAATGCACTTTGTTGTTAGAAATTAGAGGTTTAAATTTATTCAGGCTTTTGATGGCAGCAATCACATGCTTCTCTAAAAAAGTATACCTTTGTTCATACTCTTCTAAACATTGACTAAAGAAAGCAATTTGTTGCTCTAGGCCAGCATCATTCTACTGTACCAACATTGTAGAAATTATATCAATGTTGCCAAAACCATATAAAATGAAATATTTTGAGAAGTTCGGGTTGACCAAAGTAGGAGTTGTTCACAAGGCCTCCTTTATGACTTCAAAACTATGTTGGGACTCTTTGGTACAGTTGAAACTAGCATTCTTTTTCAACATGGTAGTTAGTGGTTTCAAAAGATTTGCAATATTAGGAATAAACCTTCTAACAAAATTAATTATATCAAGAAAACTTTGCAGCCCATTTTTATGGTTAGGTAAAGGCAGATCCAAAATGGCACTTACTCTTTTTGGATCAATGGTGATCCCCTGTTTTGACATAATATGTCCTAAAAAATTTCCTTCATGGACAACAAAGATACTTTTTTTTGGATTGAGGGATATACCATACTCCCTACACCTCTCAAATACTTGTTTCAGATGTACAAGTTGTTCATCATCCTTCTTTGAAAATACCGTTACATCATCAAGGTAAATAAGTACAAGTTTGTGAATCAAACCTTTAAATGCCATGTCCATTGCCCTTTGAAACTTGGCACCAGCATTGGATAGGCCAAATGGCATCTTCTTATAAGCCATGGTGCTCCATTTTGTGGTGAAGGAATTCTTGTAATGATCCTCCTCTTTGACTAAGACTTGGTTATAACCTGAATAACCATCAAGCAATGAGAATCTTTCTGAACTAGCTACAATTTGCAGAATCTACTCCATTGAAGGCAGTGGATAATGATCCTTTAATGAGGCTCTATTGAGGTCTCTAAAGTCAACACATAGCCTAATTTCACCATTTTTCTTTCTAACCAGGACAAGGTTAGAGACCCATGAGGTATGTTTGATTGAAAAAATGATGTCTCCCTCAATTAGTTTGGTCAACTCTTTGACCATAAGAGGCTCAAGTTTGGGGTTTAAAGGCCTCTATTTCTTCCTAATAGGTTTTGAGTTTGGCTCAAGCTCTATGGTATGTTGGGAAATTTGGGGATCAAAACCCTTTAAATCATAATATTCCCATGCAAATACATCTTGAAACTCTTTACAAAGAGAAATGAAAGCTTTCCTATCTGCATGTGAACAGATTTTACCAACTTTAGGGAGCTTACCTTTGAAAATTCCAAGCTCCTCATAATATTCTTCTTTGATCTGCATGTTGGTCTTACTTTTTTTCAGCTAGTCATCCGTGCTGAAAATAGATTCCAAGGTGACTACGCCCTTGGGCAGTTTGTTAGACTTCAATTGGATGATTTGATCATCATATTGTTGCTTTATCTTCTCTTGGTTGGTCATTGCAAATCCATCTTCTTGCAGCATAAATCTCAATACATATTCATCACTCTCAAAGACTTTCCAATGAACGTTATTATCTAGAATAGAAGGTCTAATAACTATTTTAACATATGGCTGCAACTTTTATTTCCTAATTTCACTTGGAATATCAACTTGAGCACCTATTGCAGCCAATCTATCAACATGCCTATTCGGATCCCTAAGAATAGAAATTAGATTGAAAGCATCAAACTCTTCTATCGTATCCCACACCTTGTGTTTGTAATACTTTAAGACATCATTCTTGGTAACATGTAGACCTCTCACCTAATTGACAATTAATTCATTGTCACCATAAACTTGCAGGTAGCCAATCCCTCTTTTCCGTGCCCATTCCAAGTCTTGAATTAGACCTTCGTATTCAACAACATTGTTAGTACAAGAGAAAGAAAATATGAAAGCAAAGTAGTATTTGTCACCTTATGGGGACACAAGCATTGCACCCCCACCAGCACTGTTCTTACTTTGAGAACCGTCAAAGAACATCTTCCACACTTCACCTTGCTGATCTAACTATTGTCCCACCTCCTTTTCAATGTTTAGAATCACTAAATCAAGTTCGTCCAGCACATAGACACACAAACTAGTCTCTTCAATATTATCATTTGGGTTGTCAATGATATTTTATGCTGCCCACTCATTTAAAAGCATATCTGGTATGCTTTCTGCTTGCAATTCTTGAGCAACAAAAAGTTTATTATCATCAAAAATAGCACAATTAGTGTTAACAACACTTGGGACATATGGTTCAATGTGATCTTTATAAAATTTCTCAAATTTGATGACTACTTTAGTCCCATATCTCATTTTGAATACCATGTGGGACCAATCTAATGACAAATAACCTCCTATCTTGGCAGTGAAATCTCTTGATAAGCATAGACAAAAATGTGGTGGTAAGTCAATGACTGAAATGTCTTGGGGAATGGAGAAATTGGGGTAGGCATGTAGGGTAAGGCTTAAACCTTTGATAACACCTACAGTGTTAATAGTTGTCCCATCAAGTTGGAAAACTCCTTTCTCAAGAGGCTAATATTTTAGTCCTAACTTATTGGCAATATGTTTGGGAATGATAGAGCTACTTGCCCCTGAATCCACCATGCAATTTTGAACTAACTTATCTCCTATTATCAAGGACACATAAAATTGGGGTGGTTTGACATCCTTACTTGGTTGTTTACTATTGTCTTGAGGTGCATTTGTCAAGATAGCCTTGGTTTGACTTGCTAGTATATCATTTGAAACACCTAAATCAACTCATGTAGATTGTAACAAGTCTTTTTGACCAGGGATAGATAAACAATCCCACATTGACATATTTACATTCATTTTTTTCATGGATTCAATAATGTTGAAGGGTGTGGTAGCATTTACCTTTTGATGGGTCCTTGCAATAGTAGGGTCTGTCTGCAAGTGGGTTGGTTGGATTTGGTTCCCAAATTGTCCACCACCAATGCCTTGTTAATTTCTTTGAAAAATGTGTATTACATGAGGATTGGAAGGTCCAACAACTTCTTTTTCTTGATTTTCTACTTGTCCAATCTCGAAAGCTCTCTTTTTGGCTCGGGTGTCAGCTGCTATTGGAGAGCTATCACTATTTACTCTACAAAACTCCTCTCCTTGCCAATTTAGGATAGTTGTCTCACTTGCAAGGACCTCCTACTATTGGGATGATTCACCATTAGAGACATCTTGTACACCTGAAACATTTTGAACCATCAATGCTTGATTGATGAAAACATTTAAACATGTAGTTTGATTATGGACCTAGTTGCAAGGTTGTTTTGAATAGGTACCATATCTCTAGCTACACTGATTGGAACTAGATTGTATGGCTAAAAAGGCCTCGGATTCACATTTTTTCGTGCACCTTGAAAGTTTCCTTGATATGGCTATTTGTTAGCTTGAAATTGTTGACCTTGACCTTGATTTTGAGGCTTCCAAGGCTTGAAACCTTGAAATTGTTGTTTTTTAATGCTTGACAGCTCATTTCCAAAAGTCTAAAGTAATTTTCAATCTTTTGTTGGCTACTTTTAATTTCATGCAACTCTTGAGATGGTCCTTGGGCAACAATTTTTTGGTTAACAGTAGCTAGTAAAGGGGCTATTTGAGGTGTTGGAAAAGTTGTAGGAGGCTGAATATTAGGGAAAAAAGGCATAGGAAGCCTAGGGTCAATTCTTCTAGCTTGTATTAGGTTGTTTTATGCTCTTACAGTTATATCATAGGCTATTGGTAAGGTATATCCACCCATAGACTATATTAAAACAACAACCTCACTATTTAAGGCTCTCAAAAAATAGAGAAATGCATACTCAGTTGGAGGCCTTGTAGGCTCCAAAATTCTATGCCAAATTCTTTGAAAATGAAAATTGAAGTCTGTCATTTTTTCATGAGGATCTCATTTAATGTGGGTTAGTTGCTCCACCAATGACAAGTTGTCATACTTGTCTTCAAACTGCTTGCATAGCACCTCTCCTAATTCATCCCACATTCTGATGGAATTAGCTGCTAAACTCTTGAACCATTGGAGTGCTTTACCTATTAATGATGTTGCTAGCAGCCTTAAGGCAACATTTTCTTGAGTTATGTGATGTATCAAACACATAGTTGAAATATATTTAATGTGTTCAACTAGTGTGGTCTGATCTTCCCCTAATGTGTTCAATTTCCTATTTCTCTCAAATCATGTTGAGCTATATGCTCGTGGGAGCCACATTTACCCCATATGTTGTATTTAACTAAATCAGAATAGTAACAAGACTTGTCCTAAATCTGCACATAAAGCAAACAAGTTAGATAAATAGATGCATATTTTGGATGTGTTTGATGACTTAATTGTTTTCCAGGACTTCCAAGGTTTGCATTCTTATTTAATGCACTTAGGGATCAATTTATACATGCATAGGTAGGTGTTCATGTAAGGTTTGAGATCTTTCATTGCTTAGAGGATTGCTCTAATGTCATTGTGATTGCCATATATAGGGGCTAGGAGCACTACGGAGCTAGGAAGGACACTTTCAAAACCAGTCATTCTTAGGCAATGACTAGTCTCCAACCTTATATGCACATTCTATTTATTTACTTATTCATGTATAAATTGTTTCTTTATTTTCATTGAATAAGTAAAGTTAGTCCCTTGGATTGTGAGGGACATGTACACTTCATGATTATCAATAAAGATTACATTTGTACACATAAGGTTCTCTTTTCTCATTTTCTATAATTGCAACATTGGAATGAAATGTAATTATTTTCATTTGACAATCTTTTTCATACATATTGAACTTAGCAGACTATAGTTTATCTTTTAAATGTTTAAACAAACAACACAAAAAGAATAAACACTAAACTTGATTTCAGCTGAAAGCTAAAAATTAGGTAACAGTCATGTGTTGTCATTGTATGAGTATTCTATTTCTAATTTCAAAGGGGAAATCAATGTAAAATATATTTTTCCTTTGTCATTGATGTCAAAGGGGGAGAGGAAGTATGTGAAAAATATTATATACTATATCTATTAAGGAGGAGAAATAGGAAGAAAAATCTTGAGAAGTGTACTCAGAGCTAGTATGTTGTCTCTAATTGTTTTTCACATCATGTGTTTCCATCAATGACAAAGCGGGATATTGTTACAACAATGATGAAGGTGTTCTCATTCATGTCAACTAGTCAATTGATTATCAAGTAGTTGCTATGGATGTTGGTTATTCATGTCGAGGATATTAAGAAAATTGTATTGAAAAAAGTTTGTTGGTGTTAATTGGTTGCTCTGGGTTTTGCTCCTATGTTTGTGTGGTTCAAATATGTTGATCATGTTTGTTGGAAGTTTCTATATCCATATTTTTGGCTTTTGATTCATTGTAAAGTGTGAGTTAGGTTCACCAATTGTGAATTGTGGTTTTCTATGTTTCTGAATGAGGTTCAGGAGAAATATTGTTGGTCCAGATTTCTCTTTGGTAAAGTCTTATGACTTTCGGTTTTAGAGTTAAGATGTTATGATCATGTTGAAGATAATTTTGGTATTTGGAAGGATCGTGCTTAATTGTTTTATGTGTTTTACACTAGTTTGGTCGAACTTGTGTTAAACACTATCTTTGAAGGTGATGAAGCATGTTGGACCTAGATTTGGGTCCTCATCAAGCATGTGTTTGGGTCACCCTCATTCTAATTCCAACCTAGGATGTTTTTGTGCTGACCTAATTTGAATTTATTGATGGATGGCTGACTTTGGATATGTTTCAAAGTTGAATATGGTATAAATACAAGATGAGTTAGTGGTGAAAGAAGACAAGGATATAAGTGCAAAGAAATAGAGTAGATAGATGTGAAATAGATGTGAATCAATGGGTGTATGTGATGCAAGTTTGGAAAATCAATGCAAAGCCTAATTGCTGAGTTTTTAGATGTAGTGAGCTGAAGTTGTACTCTGTCATTCATGCATGTCTGCAAGTGGTTGATCAAATTGTGGTGGATTTATCTATTGCATTTATATTTTCTTCTCACTATAACCTATCTCTTCTATCTTCTTTGTATCTTTGTGGTAGTGAGTGCTTCAGGTCGTTAGCCCTATTGGACAGTGAGTTCCCATTTGGTTAGTTAGTCCTTGTTTTGGTAGTGAGCCTTGTTTCTTAAGTAGTGAGCCTTTGTAATCAGTTTTGATATTCTCTATAGTGTGAGTTAATCCTCAAGGTGGATTTTCCTTTATTGGGTTTTCCATGTAAATTTGGTGTTGTTGTGTTTGTGTGATGAATTTTTAGTTTCTACACTTGCACTTAATGTTTAATCATTTTAGCAGTGTTAAGGATTTAAAGGTTTAAATTTGTTACAACTAATTCACCCCCCCTCTCAATTGTCTTGTTCAACATAAGACATGGAGTTCGCATGACCTTGCAGAAAAATTATGGTAAGTTTTAGGTATTGATATTTTAGGTTTACTTCTTAGATTTTCTATTCCAATCACTAGCATTAAGGTTTAATTGGTTGTATTCATAAATGGTAAATGCTCTTGTTACTAGAAATAAATTTGTATTGTTGACAATGGTAGTTGTTAACTTCATATCATGGTTATAATGTTGAAACTAAATAGTGCTCTTTTTTTGGATTTTGTTGGGGTTGTCATCACATAGGTATCAGAGCTTAGAACTCAACACTAGGACCTAGGTGCTCACTCTTTTGTTGCTCTAATACGACTGTTTGAAATTGGTAGTCATGGGTCACGGGAAAAAAGGAAAAGGAAAGGAGAAGGCCTCAAAAATACATCCCCAACAAAATAACCCAGAAGAATCCAAGACCACTACTACCACATGGCCAAAAACTGAAACCAAAACCATGTCTGACACAGAGCCATTGGCAGAAACTATTAAGTGATTGAAATTCCAAAAAGGAAAGCAAATGGAAAAACCAAATGATAGTCATGAACCACCAAATGGATGCCAACGATAAAACCCAAAAACCAAACCCTCGACTATTAGGGACTTCCCTTTTGGTTATGGATGCAATGCTCCTACTCTTTCTAAGGAAGCCATTGTGGAATACAATTGCACGTCCGTGCCAATATGTCTGTACCTGTGGGAACCTTGGATGAAGAAGAAACTGAAGAGGAGAAGGAACCTATTATGTAACTAAAACTATGCAAAAGGTGATGAGCTCTAGTATTAAATAACCATCATTGTACTTATGTGCCAAATATTAACTACTAATGATGAATATGAAGATATATCAATATATATTTTACAAATAACTTGTACAAAAAATGTGTTATGATGATTTTGAGAATGAAATGGAATGGATTTTAAATTTTGAGAATCATAGGTTGTTTTGAATTTTTTCCATAACTCTAAATTTGATAAGAGACAAGATTTAAATGAAGAACAAATACAATTAAATAATACTCTCCTTTATCTCAACGAATCAATTGATACAATGAGAAGGACTATAAGGAAAGGAATGAGCCCTAATCTCATTGAAATGCTACGTGCGAGTAAGGGTGTGATGTCTTCACCTCCTACTATACCTAAAGAGTTACAAGCTGAATTGAATGCACTTCATGCTAAGATAGCATCACAAGAGCAACAAATTAAGGATTTGACAAGGAAAAAGGAGTAAGGAACCAATCACAGCACTGGCATAGGAACTGAACAACCTATTAGAGAGCACAATGAGCATATAAATCAAGAGCATGAAAGCAGTTGGGTATGTGCAGGATCATCATGGGAAAAATAGGCCCTTAAGTGGTGAAAAATTCAAAAAAACAGAGTCAGGCAACTTGATGTAAAAATTTGAATAAGTTATCTATATTATTTCAAAAGTATGTAAGAATAGAATTTGTAAAAATTGAATGTAGTTTCTAAACTACTAGGTTTATTTTTAAAAAATCTATTTGGTGAAATTTTGAAATTTCAATACATTAGTACTTAAATTTCATGGAAAAAATAAGAAGTAGGTATCTATATGACCATCCTAACCACAATAAAATGATAATTTTTTTATAAGATTTTAGATATATGTAGAGGACTCATGTCCGATGTGATACATATTTTTTTTGTAATTTTTTTCCAAGTAAATAATTAATTATGAATTTTTTATTACAACTTTTAAAAATATGGCTTCATTATGTTTGACCACCTTAACTTGGTCAAAACTTCATGAAATTCATTTTTTTAATCCTATATTATGCAAAGCATAGAATGTGATGCATGTTTCATATTCAAAAATGTGATACCGCTTTAGAAAGCTATAGATGTTTTCAATTAGCCTATCAATCAAGACTTTAGTCATAATTAAATAGAAAATGAATAATAATTATTTATTAAATTTAAAGTAAAGAATAATTTATATTGTGGAAAGCTGAGAATACCTTTAAAAACCCTTTTGTTTCATCAAATTTTGGTAAAAAAAAGTCATCACCACATACCCATCATATCGCCACTTTTGTCCCATCATGATCCTACACATACCCATCTCTATAATTCCCACACACAATCACTCTTTTCCAGATCAACAACAAGGTGTGGGAAAGGACCCAATGATTCATGAATTGAAAATAGTGCAAACACATAAGTTTGATGGTACCAGGGGTGGAGATGCAACTGAAGCTTGGATAGTGGGGATGAATAAATATTTTAGTCTTTTGGAATTAAACACCAATACCAAAGATAGAATCATCATCTACTAGTTAGAAGGTGAAGCCTCATTGTGGCAGGACCATTTGGCAGAAATAAAAAATTATGACATAAGTCAACTAACTTAGGACAAGTTCATCAGGTGATTTTGTGAGGAGTATTTTTTTTTTCCCATCATCAAGATCAAAAGATGACTGAATTTCACTCCCTACATCAAGGGGGGATGTTCGTAGTAGAATACAAGGCTAAGTTCATGAACCTACTTCAGCATGTGCACTATATGAAAGAAGAAGAGGATTTGATCTGAACAAGTTCATTTTGGGATTGAATAAAAATATTTTGTATGTTGACCAAGCTATCTTGACCTAAAAATTTGAACCAAGCTATGGAGGTAGCTTTAGTCACTGAGAAGAAACTGAAAAGCAAGTAGGAACGCAAGCAAAAGGTCCATTCTTCCAACTACTCGAATAATAAATAGAAAGATTCTTAGGAAGCTAATCCTAAAGGAAAGGCTTCTCACCAGTTTAAGAGGGGTCAAAATTACAAGGAGAACCAAGGGTCAAAAAGTTAGAAGGACAAGGGAGATAAACGATAGAAATCATCCAAAAAAGTTGCTCCACAAGAGGCAAAGAAGCCAAAAGAGGACTAGTTGATGGTTGTTGGACATGTGGATGTGACCACTACATGAATGAGTGTCCCAAGAATCCAAAAATGACCACCAATCCCATTGCTCGAATTTATGCAGCTGTGGATAATCTGCAAGAAGACCAACAAGCCTCCCTAATAGAGCTCCAAGGTACACTTTCTGGCCAATCTATTTCTATTCTGGTAGATTTAGGAGCCACATATAGCTTTATATCTCCTAATGTAATACAAAAATGTAAAATTGATCATAAGATTCTAATTCAAGAGGAGTGGAGGTTGAGTTTGGTTTAGGTAAGACCCAAAAGATTAAATTTTTCCTACAAGGAGTTGAAATTGACTTAGGAATTATTATGACTAGGGTAAACCTTGTTGGAAACTTGCAGCTATTTAAAGACAATCTCCACATAACCCATTAGAGAAATCTATGCAACTAAGTATTCAAAATCCACATGCAAGAAAATAGACAACATACCCATGAAAATATGACAAAAGATATATCTTGGGAAAACCCTCAAGAGGGAAAAACCTAGCCTCCAAAAGTATCTCTCTCATGTATTATTCAACAATAAAGATTACAATATCTTTAGAATCTCCATGAACACCATTGAAACATCAAGCCCTCTCCATGAAATACATGTGAACAAACATGTAACCACACATCCCATGACATGCTTCAAACCCTCAAAAATGCTAACAAGAGCTTACATGCAAACTTCCCTACCTAAACAACTACCCTTATGGTGGCTTTTATAGAAACAAGCTCCCAAAAAACTACCAAGTGGTATTACACAAAACCATGTGACTAAAACCATGAGATTACAAAACCATATCCCCATATTTAATATTGCGTACTTTATTTATTTATTTTTCCCCAATATTAAATAATTACATTTTTAGCAACTTAACTTATGTCCCAATGTTACATACAACATAAAGTGGCCCCAAGAATAATTACATTAAATACATTATGCAAGGTGTACGACACACATTTTCCTAACAAACCTATGGGTCACTTGGTTAGGATCCTATGACCTCATCCTAGGAATGAATTCATTTTGGGAGCATCAAGTCAAGTTGGATTGCTATAATAAGAAGATTGAATGTCTAGATGATCAAGTGAGACCCATGACTTTCCAGGGAATCTAGAGACCTTTAGTGCTAAGAATGATCTTATTCATGCAAACTAAGAGGGCAGCAAGGAAGGGAAGCAAAATTTATATAGTTAAGGTAGAGGAGGGAAATGAAGACCCAACTCCTAGCATTAAAGATGGTTCAATCCTCCAAGAATACCCTGATGTCTTTCTCGAAGGAATTCCAGGATTACCTCCTAAATGACAGATGGATTTTACAATAGATCTAGTCCCAGGGGCTGAACTTATTTCAAAATCCCCTATATAATGACCACGGTTGAACTACAAGAGCTTAATATGTAGTTGCAAGATCTAATGGAGAAAGGATTAATTCGGCCTAGTGTTTCCCCTTGGGGAGCCCAGGTGTTGTTCATCAAAAAGAAGGATGAAACCTTGAGGTTGTGCATAGACTACCGGATGTTAAACAAGGTTACCATTAAAAATAGATATCCTCTACCTAGAATATCCATACTTTTTTAACTAAGTCGAGCCAGCTTAATCCTAAGGGGGGAGTATGTCATATCCCCTTAGGACCGGACCCATACTTTTATAGAATGACCCCTAGCCCTATGGTAATTTGGATTAGGGGAGCATTTATGACCCTATTATGATAAATGAACTTTTATGAGTGTGATGATTATGTTTTTTGACATGCTACTATTAATTGATATATGCATAACCTTATCATGTTTTGGTGAAATTTAAATACTTGGTTTTTATTTATACTAACTCAGACTAATGACTCCATTGGTTGACTTGTGTGAGGTTTAATGTTGGATGCAAGTACCCAGGGTGCAAGATGAGGTGGATTATGTGGTACGGTGATGAGAGATGGATAAATTTAGAGCTTGACCCCAATGACAAACTTTGTAGGTAACTTTTCCTTAATCTAAGGTTTACCAGATTTAGGACAAAGTAAGAAATATTGTTAGATGATGTTAATAGCTAAATCTGCAAGGTGTCTAAGGTGATAATTCCACAACCATGAATTTAGTTCTCGGGGATATTAAATTCTCTTGTAACCTTAAAATGTTAGGTGATGATGCTATTTTCATCATTTGTTTGGAAGACATCAATGTTAGTTAGATTATTACGGTCCATCAAAACATTGTTGATAATGTAAATCCATAGGCAGTTGTGTATAAATATAAATACAATATTTAATAGAGCCCACCTAAACAATTAAATAAAATAACTAAAAAATAAATAAATGCATATTAAAATACACTTGAATAGAAATCTTTGAAAATAATAACTAAAACTAAATAAATAAATAAATGGATTAAATAATAAGAAAAATATACAAAACGTATGGATAAATAAATTAACCATAGTATCATAAAAGAAGGAAACACTTTTTAAAACAAAACTTTAGAAAAGCCATCGAATGAAAAAGAGAAACAAAAGAAAGAAAGAAAAAACATGAAGAAGCTAGATGGGGGCGCTACTAGTGGAATGAATAATTTCTTTCCATTAATTTTTAACCTTCTCCCTCCATTTCTAGGAGATAGACATGATTAATGAGGAGATGGAAAGCATAAGGAAGAAGGGTGGTTGTTCCATTAAAGGTCATGGTGACCACCAATTTCTGCAGAAGAATGGCTCGATTTGACTCATAAACAGCGTGCCTATACACAGGAAACCCTTCTTTCTTTAAATATGCAATTTTGGAGTTCATTCAAGTAGAAAAATGATTAGAAGAGAGGGTGAAGGGGTGTAGAAAAGGTGTGGAGTCTTTGGGTGAAGTTGCAAGTGTGGGACAACATCTTGAAATCCAAACAACTTGCCATTTTGGACACCATTCTTCAGAGTCTTCTTTTATGTGTGTTCCATTCATTTTTTTATTTTGCTATAGAATACAAAGATAATATCATGAATGGACTATTAAAATACTTTTGGTGGTTGAACTGCAATATAGGCTTTTGATATTTTATTTTATGTTGGAAGTAAATTAGACCCCTAGATAGCTCCAAATTGCCCTTTAAGTTTAGTCACCCACTCACAACTCTTAAAATTCTAATATGAAATATTCCTTACAAACATATATTAATCCATAGTTCTCCCTACCATTAATGCATTGACCTTTGTTTGAAGATGGAAGTGTTCAGTTGAATCATTTGGGGCTACAGGTGAAAACATAGTTGAAAAAAGATAAATAATATATTGCTTAGTGGTTGTTTAGCAAAGGATTTTCTACCCAACACTTTAGCTTGCATTGGAAGAGGTCTCATTAATTAAAAAGAAGATTCTAGGCCTGCAATTATTGCTACCTAAGATTTAAACCTAAATAATAATTCATTACCTTTGGCTAGTGAAATAAATCATGCATAAAAGGTCCTCCAATTCCTTATCATTCAATCATTTTATTCTCATGGAAATTTGAAGCAACAACTAGCTTCCTTATAAAATTTAAAGCTACAACTAGTTAGTAATTAAACCTTGTGACAAGCAATATCTCTCAATTTATATTGTTTTGATGTAACTTCCTCAAGTATCATAGTCTCAGCGGGTTGTTGCCCTTTTGTAGGAAACTCAACTATAGTATAGTGACAACATAAATAATTTTATCATTATCTCCCTTAAATCATATAAAAAGCAGCTTAAGATCGACTCATATGGATGTCAAGATTCTACATAAATAGTTAATAGCAAATGTGAACCTTAAATTCAAATAATAACAGCCCTATTCATTCATTTGAAGAGAAAAGCACTCAAAGAGATAAGGGAATAAACTATAAAACTCCTTGTAGAAAAACCATAAAGCATGAATATGTGACTACTTTCTATTAGGTAGGTAGAACAATGAAATAAGTAATTAACTTGATAGTGAGGTTAAAAGGGAATGATCTATAATTTGGTAAACTTTAGCATAAATTATTAAAATTAAGGATGGAGTGAGAGAAATTACTGAAATAGTCATGTTAAAGGAAGAATCGGTTAACTTTTAAATTACCCAAAGGTCTTGGGGCAAGCAATCTTCTCTTCAACTCCTTCCTAGTGTTCTAGTTGCCCAATCAGCAATGTAATTAAACTTAGAACTACTGCAATATCTTTAAGTTGGGGAAAGGGTAATAGTGAACCATCTTTGAATGGGTAGTTGAACCTTGAGGTAGTTGAGTTTAGAACCTACTTATTCCAAGTTAGGAACCTCTTTCCAGTTATAGTGCTAAGCTATGTGTTGGCACTAACTTTTATGACAACAAGTGGAGTAGGACCATCTGAGGGCATAAGTCAAGGTAGTAATCCTCGAGACACATTGTCATATCTCGTGTTCTTGCCTAAACTTAATTGATAAGTAAAATGAACTGGTTGTGAATGTTGGATGAACATCTTATGAATATGGATAAATGTGTTTTAAATTAGATGTTATTTTAAATGCTTGAAATTGAAATTGAATTTGAATTGAATTGAAATGAAAAAATAGTTATCATGTTGTGATTATGAGTTTAATTTCTCGTATATGTTCTTTTTTTGCTGGACTAACCTACTGATGTGCAACTGAGTGCGACTGAAGTACAGGAATATGAGCAGGGTAATTGTCGAAGGCGAGAACATGGTTGAGGTAGGGGTATCCTAGCCGCTTGATAGATGAATGGTAGAATGGGATCTCAAGGCATTCACACATGCACATAGTAGCATTTATATTGCATTATGTGATATGATTTTCAATGTGATGTCGTTCCATCTATGTTCTTTGAATACTTCATTGTGCGTTTGATAATGACTAGGTTTTAAGGATGATTATTTTAATGTGTTTTTAAAAATAAAATTAATAGGGAAAATAAAAGATTGTTTTATGGTTATTTTGCTTTCAAAAATTTAGATTAATTGTGGTAAATAGAATGTTTTATTGATTGTTTTATATTTGTATATATTGATAATAAGAAATAATATATATATTATTATTTATAAATAAATAAATAAAAAGAAAGCTTGGAGATTAAATATAAAAAAAAATTAAAAATAAATTTGCGGAAATATTATTATTATTATAAATATATAAGTATTTGTTAAAATTTAAATTGCATGTAATGAGAATTATCTAAATAAAATAAGTGTTAGATTTGAAAAGATCTACATGATTGAAACAAGTGCCACGTAGTGGCTAGTACTTTCCTTAATAGTATTGTACTAATTGTTTTTTAGATTTGATAAAAAATAAATGTAAGTTTTATTAATGTGAATAAAATAAATGTAAGTTTT
>VDFB02000007.1:143319760-143546089 GCA_007258455.2 Sequoia sempervirens | reverse complement strand
GGATAGAGGCTCAGAGCAGATACGACAGTTGATACTAGCTCAGGAGGCCTGGGCACGGGAGCGGCGGGCAATCAACGCAGATCGAGATTGGTATAGGCATGAGCGGAATACTGCGAGATTGATAGCAGGGCAGCGAGATGAGTTTATGTAGCAGGCCAGTTATTGGAGAGGGGTATATGAGTAGGTTGTTCCAGATCCAGTGCAGCGCACAACACGCTACGTCAGTCAAGCTCCACAGCCACCAGGGCCGTCCCAGTCATTAGGGACATGCACCAGGGGTTTCAGCGACTACCAGTGGACTCTGTCTCCATACGGCGGTTACCAGGGGACACCCACCCATGAGTACCAGGGGACACCCACCCGTGAGTACCAGGGGACTCCAGCACACAGAGGGGCAGCACCCGATTCTCCGCAGAGGTCAGATGTGGGCAGCTCATAGTAGAGCTGACAGATGTAGGACATTGGCTATTTTTGGCAGATACATGATGGACGGTTTGTGCATATCGCTAGAGGGTAGAGGTGATCCACATCTCTAGATTTTGTATCTTATTTGGTGATATGTGATGGATATGTATTGTATTATGACATGATGTTTATCATTTTGATTATGCGATGGCCTTTATCGACATTATGCATGATGTTACTTTTATGTGGCTATATGAGATGATTCATGATGTGATTTCATATATATATATATATACACATGTTGATATGGATGATTGGTTTATGCTTAATGATTTATGTTTTATGGATGCATACGTATGTTATCGTGATTATGATGGATGCATAGCTGTTTATGAAAATGAATAATTGTGTATGGTTTATGATATATGATTTATGGATGAATGATTTATGATCGATGTAAACGTTTCTATGATTCATGATGTATGGATGCATATGTGGATGGCCAATTTATGCATGTTTATATGATTTATGGTGTATGATTTATGAATGCACATGTGGATGGACGATTTATGTATGTTTATATGATTTATGATGTATGATTTATGAATGCACATGTGGATGGACGATTTATGCATGTTTATATGATTTATGATGTATGATTTATGGATGCACATGTTTATATGATTTATGATGCACTTAAATGTCAATAACGACCATTATGAGGATGCGGGTAGGCGATGGGCAGACGAAAGATTGCATTTGCCAAAAACAACCATTAATATCCTGAGAGAAAGAGGACCAACGAGAGGAACAAAGAATGAGAGTACTTGCACAACCAAAATCATAAGCGATGGTTATGATGGAAATGAAGGGTGCATGCAAAGTGGGGGAAATGTAGTGAAAATGAGATTTTTCCATCTTTGGAGCATTGATTTTTACTATAGCGTAGGGTACCAAGCACCTTGGTATAGAAGACCAAGGCGAGCGAGTACTCTACGCATGAAACAAACACATCAAACAATAAGGTTATCCCAACACCCTGAGGGCGCGATGACGTCGGTCGGGCCTGGTGTTGAAATAACCACAAACACACAAAGTTGTCCCAGCAAAACACAAGATCATGGAGATCTCGGTGGGTCTTACAAGGGCCAACTGAGAAGACAGCAGACAAAACAAAAGATCAAGGCATGCCCCCATTTCAGCAGGTCAAAGCACGTCATGGTATGGTGGACCAAGGCGACCTTGACAAGTGATGGGAAGGAACCTAAAGTGATAAACGAAATTCGAAAGCATCAAAAGATCATAATCAAGACAACAGGTCCTTTGCCATAGGATCAAGGTGATGGATGTGATTGGTGAGGTCTGCTAGGAAGGATTCATCCTGTTGAGACCAAAGATGGATGCGAAATAAGATGACCCAGTTTACGTGGGATGTTGACGAGGGACAAGATCTTGTAATACAAGGGAATCTCGTTTATTAAGAACCGGTTAGATGTGGGCATAACTTGATGACGAAGCACAAAAGACTGACATAACCTACAGACCTAGGGGCTCGGGGGCTGATCATAGATTAGCCTTGCCTACATGAAAGCGCAGAGCCCTCGTAGTTCCAGAAAAAACCATGGATAGAGCGAAAAGAAGACAAATGGGAACCGATGATGATGGACAAATGCCCCGGGGGTGAATCAAATGATCAACCTTGCGTACGTGACAGCACAGGGACAACGTAGTTCGACAAACGAACTCGACAGGATGGGACCTAGGTGAAGACAGACACGATGGATGATCCTACCTGATGACACGAACGCGAATGACGTAAGCTTAGAGCGGGATACTGAAAAGCTCAGGAATGGCGGATAGGCTAGATGGGTCGTCCAATGCTCAATCACTATTTACCAAGCAGTCGGGGATGAGATGGGTGAGGACGATATCGTGGATGACATCATAAAATAACTAGGGTGTTAGGTAGATAATGATTAAGCCCTCTATGGATGACGCCTGTTATCAGGTTTTCACCACCCATACTTATCCAAGGCGCCACCAAAAAGGTGGTTTTCACCATAGGACGGATTTATTTCTCTTGACTATTTTTTTTTTGATTTTTTTGACTTTTTGATTTTTTTGATTTTTTGACAAGGTGGGGTAACTGAGCCGATTTAGGTGTAGAACTTTTTCAAATGCATGACATTGATAGGCTTGTCAAGGGGTTCTCCTTCAAGAGTAGTCAACCTGTATGTCCCAGATCCATATTTAGCAGCGATGATATAGGGCCCCAACCAATTTGCCTCAAATTTTCCTTTCTTGTCTCGGTCTTGCTGAGTACGTTGGTTCTCTTTAAGGACAAGCTCGCCCACCTGGAAGTGGCGAGGACGAACCTTCTTGTTGTAACTACACTTGAGGCGATTCTGATACGCTTGCAGATGGTCATAGGCCTTTATTCTTCGTTCATCCAGTAACTCTAGCTGTGCAAGCCGCGCAACATGAGCATCCTCTTCGTTGATAAGGTTCTTCAGAGAGATTCTCAATGATGGAAGTTCAACCTCGATTGGCAAGATGGCTTCAGCACCAAACACCAAAGAGTAGGGGGTGGTGCCTGTCGGGGTGCAGATGGATGTGCGATATGCCTAGAGGGCAGGATGAATGTGGAGGTGCCAATCTCGTCCAGTGTTATTGACAACCTTTTTGAGAATACGGATGAGGGTTTTGTTGTTCACTTTTGCCTGACCATTACCCTGGGGGTAATACGGCGTTGACCAACGGTGCTGAATATGGAAGGTGTCACAAAGGTGTTTCATGGCTTGGTTCTTGAATGGTTTGCCATTGTCGGAAATGATGGTGGACGGGATACCATATCTGCAGAGAATATGGTAAAGGATGAATTTGGAGATCTGAATGTCGGTGATTTGTGAAAGGGGCATGGCCTCCACCCACTTGGTGAAATACTCAGTGGCGGTGATGATGAATGTATGGCCGTCGGATGATGGTGGGTGAATCTTTCCAATCAAATCAAAACCCCATTGAGAAAACGACCATGGTGACAGGAGGGGCTGAAGATCTTGTGCTGGAGCGTGGATTAAATCTGTGTGTTGCTAGCATGAGAGACACTTCTTCACAAACTCGCAAGCATCATGTTCCAACATAGGCCAATAATATCCAGCTCGTAAGATCCTTTTGGCTAGAGCCATACCATTTGAATGTGCTCCACAAACACCACTATGTACCTCTGTTAGTGTAACACAGGCTTCGGTCTCATTCAGACATCTGAGGAGGATTCCATCATACCCACGACGATAAAGCATATCACCGACGATGACGTATCAGGAAGAGAGATGAATGAAGGATTTGCGTTGGTTACGTGAAAGGTCTGGGGGTATAATATTATCACGGAGGTAAGTATAGATGTCTTGGTACCATGGGGAGGTGGGATCCACAATTTCGCACACCATGTCGGTCTCAGGGATATCATATGCCGGGATTAAAAGCTGTTCTACAAGAAACTCACACTCTGTTCGGTCCTTGGGCATGTCTAGGAGGGAGCCAATAGTGGCCATCGCATCGGCTGCTTTGTTTCGTACTCTGGGAATCTGTTCAAATTGTATGGAGGTGAAATATTTCTTGAAATCATCCACCATGCACTTGTAGGGTAACAACTTATCATCCTTGGTCAGGAACTCATCATTAACTTGCCTAATGACTAACAAGGAATCACCGAAGACCTTCAACTGAGTTATGTGTCACTGTTTCACAATTTTGAGGCCGGTGAGGAGAGCTTTGTATTCTGCCATATTGTTGGTACATGGGAACGCTATCCTGAATGACTTGGGAATGTAGTCACCCTAAGGGGTAACTAATAAAATTCCTGCCCCCGATCCATTATGTGTATATGATCCATCAAAATACAGTGTCCATGTGGGGGTTTCCTCAACTGAGAAGACTTCCTCATCAGGGAACTCTGTGACCAATGGGTAAGTATCAACTAGAGGGGCTTCCACCAATTGATCTGCAATTATTTGTCCTTTGATAGCCTTGCGGTCTACGTATTCTATGTCGAATTCACTGAGGAGCATGACCCACTTATCCATGTGGCCAGTCAGAGTGGTTCTAGATAACAGATACTTCAATGGATCGATCTTGGCGATTAACTTTACTGGATGGCTAAGCATGTAATGTCGAAGCTTCTATGTGCTGAAGACAAGTGCCAGGTAGGATTTTTCCATGGGGGAGTAGTTTAATTCGTAGCCAACCAATGTTCGACTGATGTAGTAGATTTCCCTCTCTTTCGACGACTCATCATGTTGTGCCAACAATGCCCCCAGGGCGACTGAAGTGGCGGAGATGTAGAGCAAGAAGGGTTTGTCGGGAATAGGTGGCATCAATATTGGTGGATGGGCTAAATATTCCTTAATTTTATCGAACCCCATCTGACACTGTTGGTTCCATCGGAAGGTGGAATCTTTTTTTAGAAGATGAGTGAATGGCTGACACTTGTCTGCTAGCTGGGCTATGAACCAACAGATGGACTGCATTTTTCCCTGAAGGCTTCTTAACTGTTTGAGATTGCATGGAGGGGGCATGTCCAGGATAGCTTTTACCTTAGCGGGATCAACCTCAATACCCCTGCGAGAGACTATAAAACCCAGCAACTTTCTGGAAGTGACCCCAAAGACACATTTTTTTGGATTTAGCCGCAATTTGTAGTGCTCTAACCACTCAAATATCTTTTTCAGGATGGCAGGATGTTCTGCTCGCGTTTTGGATTTTCCTAATAGGTCGTCGACATAGTCCTCCATGATGATGTGTATGAGTTCATGGAAGATGACCGTAATTTCCCTCTGATATGTCACCCCCACATTTTTGAGACCGAAGGGCATAACATTGTAGCAGAAAGTGCCCCAAGGAGTTGTGAAGGCAGTTTTGTGTTGGTCCTCAGGTGTGATTCGGATCTGGTTATACCCGGAGAAGCCATCCATAAGGGACAACATCTCATGTCCTGCTGTTAGGTCGACCAACATGTCAATATTGGGCAGGGGGAAGTCATCTTTTGGGCAGGCTTTGTTGAGATCCCTGAAGTCCGTGCAGACCCGAATGTCGCCATTTGGTTTAGCCACTGGCACTACATTGGAGATCCATTCGGAGTAGTCAATTGGTCTGATAAATCTTGCCTCCAGTAACTTTTCCAATTCCTTCTTGACTAACAACGTGACTTGCAGAGTTTTTGCTTGACAGGCTTAGCGTCTGGGCGGATGTCTAGGTGATGAACCACTAAGGCGGGATCTAAGCCTGGCATGTCTGAGTATGACCAAGCAAAGTTAACGATTCCTTCTTGGAGTAGCTACACGATGACCGGGTACTCTTGCTCTGAGAGTGACTTAGCTACATAGGTGACCTTAGGACTTTCAGCAGTTCCCAGATTGACTTCTTGAGTCTCTTCAATCAGAATAGAGGATCAGGCAGATAACTGAGTTCCCATAAGGGGAAGATGAACATCTCCATCTTCTAGCACCTCTTCAATGTTTTTGCCATCAGATGCGTCCTTTATTTTTACTTTTTCAAGGTCACAAAGTGCCTCAGGGAGGTTTTCACTAGATGACTGTTTGTTATTTTTCTTATTCTTACTTTTGCAACTGGAGTGTTCATCCTCCCCCAATCCCATGAGGTTGACGTATGTATCCGCAGGCATACTGACAGGTGTGCTAGTTCATAGGTCCCAATCAATGAGCTCAGGATGGCAAAGGGATAGGCTAATAGTGCAGACGGATAGGCATTCGAACATGGAAGATATGTTGGCGTGATCGACGTCATCGTATGCACGTATGATGGATTCTTCCTCGGGTATGTCTTCCAATGAGCCATCGTCCACAGCTACACTATTGGAAGCATTAGACGATGTTTCAGGGCCTTTCTGCTTTCTGTCATACCCAATGCCCACATTTTTTGATAGCGGAGACGTATCAATGGATTGTAACCGCCCTTGTTCTTGCTTTCCTAGGCCCCTGCCTTGATAGTTATTCTTTTCCACAAACTTTGTCGGCCATGGGTACTTTTCTTGGAAGTATTCCATGAGGGGAGTTTCTGGCTGAGGCTCTTCTCGGTAAACCCATTGGCTTATGTCTTCTTCTGGCGCATCTGTCTTGATACTTGGGGATATGAAGGTGGTGGTAGGGATATTTTTTCCACGGAAGGTGATAGTCTTGTCTTCCTTTGGGGTAGCATGGGAAGGTTGACCATACTTGTGTGGCGATGGTGGCATGGTCGCTATATTAAGAGCAGTGTGCATTTCGTACTCGCCACACCCTTTGTCAATGATCTAGACTTTTGTGACTAGAGGATCAGTGGAAGATGGAGTGGTTATTACGGTGGATGGTGGATTAATGGGTGATGACTAAGATGCCCCCATTTCAACCCCAGGACAACAATGTAAATGGGGAAATGATGCCTCTAGAGCACGGCAATATTTGAATGGTTGGGGGTCGGCATAAATGGTGACCTCTTGTCCATTGAATGGGAATTTGAGGAATTGATGGAAGGTGGAGGGAACCGCTTGCATAGCATGGAGCCATGGACGGCCGAGAAGGAGATTATATGGTAAGTCCAGATCAAGGACATGGCAGGTAATGTACTAAACTACCGGTCCTACTTGGACATGAAGATTGATGATCCCTTCTGAATTCCTTTCTGCATTATCATAAGCCTTGATTGTAATAATCTGGTTGCTTAAGTCTGCTTGGGTATACCCCACCTGTTTTATGAATTTTAGAGTGCACAAGTTGAGGGTAGAGCCATTATCTACCAAGACTCTTTTTATTTTATGTCGGGCAACCACAACTTCAATATGTAAGGGGCGATTGTGATTGGCATCAATGTTGGGCATGTCATTGTGGCTGAAGTGTAGTTGGTGGGATGAAGCCAGGTGTCCTACCAAGGCTTGGAACTATGTAGGATCCATATTATTAGGCACATGGGTTTCCTGTAGGGCTCTGTTGAGGATTTCTTGATACACAGGGGAAGACTTGAGTAAATCCAAGATGGAGATATGTGCAGGGGTCTTTCCTAGGTGATCAGGAATATTGTACTGGGACGTTACAGGAGTCGGTTGGGCAGGTGCGGAGGTTGCAGGAACGGTGATGTGGGCTCGTCGTGTGGTAACAGCACATTGAGGGTCTTTAGCTTTGACATGTATCATGGATACACGAGGTTCTACTTGCTCAATGTAATGAGTAACACCCTCGTAATTGAGGGGTACATTCTTATAGCTCACGTTATTTGTCCTGCTATTTTGAGGATTACTGTTGGAAGTGCTCGGGCCTTGGTTATGGTTTGGGAAGGTGTTTTGATAGATCTGCAATTGAGCATTGGATGGCGGAGCTTGACTAGGGTCAACCTTGATGTCACCTCGATCTATGAGATCCTGGACGTAGTTTTTCAGACCTTGACACTTATTCAGAGAGTGTCCTTTGATTTTGTGGAACTCACAATATTCATTTTCCCTAAACCATGCGGGCTTAGGTTTGGATTCGTCGAGTGGCTTGGTGACACGATATGTGATCAGATAGCTGATCTGTAACAACTTATTGAAGACGACACTCAAGGGTTCTCCTAGTTGAGCATATTGGCGTTTGGTGTTCCCTTGGTTATTTTGATTGGACTGTTGGGGAGGACGGGGTGTCCCTTGCGGTACAGATATGGCATTAGGTATGGATTGTTGTTGTTTCTGGGATGTGTTGGCCACGTGGACATGTTTAGTGTCAGTGACACCATCATTGACTACATTTTTGTTCTTGTTCCAAAAACGTGGCTTGTCATTGAATGTCCTTTCCTTATCTTGATTATATATTTTGATGTGCCCCTTGGCAATGAGGGCACGTTCAAGGATGGGTCCCTTCTCTACCACCTCTGTGAAAGTGGTGACACAGTGTAATCAAAAGTTATGGGCCATGTCAGGATGAGAGTTCTCCACGAAGAGGGTGATCATGTCCTTTTCTTTCAAAGGGGTTTTCATTCGAATTGCTAGGGCACGCCACCTCTGGAGGTAGCTAGTAAAGGTTTCCCCTTCACGTTGTTTCTCTTTGAGAAGATCCAGGGTATCAGTATCTTTCTTCAAGTTGAAGGAGAAGTAGGAGAAAAACTTTTCTGACAAGTCTGCGAAATATTTTATAGATCCCTTTTCAAGAGTCATGAACCACCCTAGGGCATTGCTTGCCAGACTTCGGGGGAACAGGCGCAAGAGATAGTTGTCATTCTGGATAACTTCTTGACACTGGGAGTAAAACTCTTGCAAGTGGGCCTTAGGATCTTTGTTCCCCTTATATTTGTCAAACTTTGGCATCTTAAAATGTTTGGGGAAGGGAATCAGTGAGATGGTGGGATCATACGGATATGGGCATATATTTTCGAACTTGAACGATTGTTTGCTAGTCCCTTCCTGAAGATCCTTCAGTGCGGATTTGATTTCTAGTATGTCTGCATTGGCCGGTGTGTTGGATGGGTATTGATGGTAGGATGATTGTGGATTCTGAGATGATGTTTGGAGATGGGCGTATGGATGAGGAGGTGGCAGCCCCTGTTGATACGCCAAGGGACCTTGCTGATAAAGGGGTTGTTGTTGCGAGGCGAGGTATGGATGGGTCAGATGGTTATGGGTGGCATACTGTTGGGAAGTAGGGAGAGGTTGTTGTTAATTGACTTGCAGATATTGGGGGTGCTGATATGACTATTGTGATGCCACATAGGAGGGTTGTTGTTGGTATTGTTGTTGGTTATAATAGTTTTAATGATGGGGTGGTTGTTGATGCATAGTTGGCGGCTGTGGTGGGCGAGATAGGATGTTATGTGGTGGTTGCGCTTGTGGGCGTAAAATGGATGCAAGGAATGGAGATATGGTCGAGGCTGAAGGCCGAGGTTGACTTCCTTGTGGTTGATGGTGTGATGGTTGTGTTGAAAATAGGGGATTGACCAATGGTTGTTGTTGAGGTGGAGGTGCGACTGAGATGTGCGAGGGTGGTTGTTGAATGCTAGTGGGAGCGTAGGCTTGGGGAGGTTGTTGGGACACGAATGACGATGGAGGAGGGATGTTGGATTGGGACGGTTGTTGGGGTATGAATGACGATGAAGGAGGGATGTGGGATTGGGACGGTTGTTGAGGTATGAATGACGATGGTGGAGGATTGGTAGATTGGGGTGGTTGTTGAGGTATGAATGATGATGGTGGAGGATTGGTTGTCCCGGGAGGTGGGGGCAAGGCAGAAAAAGGGTTGCCCCCAGTGTTGACAGAAGGTGGGTTCGAGGGTGGTGGTGCCGGTAGCATTAATGGTTGCGGTTGCGGGACATTTTGTGGCATGCCATAGGCAAAAGGATCATTGGGATCAATGGTTTGGGGTGCTCCCGTGACCGAGATGGTGGGATGTGTGGGATTGCCGACGGGATAGAGGACAGCATTGCCGAATTCAGGTTGATGCCAACCTTCTACGGAAGGAACGTTGGGGACATACGAGCTACTGGGGATGTCATGTGAACCTTGGGGTACATTAGATGTAGAGGTGCCATACTTGGATAAGTCGACACCTGACGGCAGTTTGACACCTTTGTCAATCAAGTGAGCCAAGATTTGGTCACCATGTCTTTCGAGAAGACGTTCTGTCATTTGGGCATTAACAAGGTTGCTAAAGTGTTCTCAAATGTGAGCTCAGGTTGATCGGCCATGTTTTCTTCCCCAGGTGGTGACGTGTTGTGACCATCCATGTTGGATTGTGATGAGGTACCGTTGTGGGGATTGTGGGGGATGTTCATTGTGTTATTGGGATCTTGAGGATTGTTTGATTGGGCCTTTAGGGCTTGTTGGTTGGCCATTTTCTTTGCCTGTGATCGAGTCTGAATGGGCATGCAAGATGATGAGATAGATCAAGATGTTGGGAAGACCTAGATGATGGAAGATTGACTGATGACGATTGGTTAGACCGATGTGGATTGATTTGATGACACTAGATTAGTCCAGGTTTTGGATTTTGATTCGGATAGATTTGATGATGTGGGGATCTGATGGATCTGATGATTAGGATTGATGTGATGATAAATATGATGAAGACCGAGATCCGCAACCAAGTTTAAGAAGGATCCTTGGTAACACTAGGTATTGATTGAAAGGTGGATGTATGATAACGACACCAAATCCAACTTGAGATAGAAGTGGATTGATTGGGTCGAAAAGGATGACTGACTTAAAAGGGTTAGCAATCCTAAGCTAGTTATGACGATTATGATTAAGGATGAATACCTAGGTCAACGTGGATGACAACTCCAACGAGGTTTATAAGGGATAACGGAGATCGGAGGTGAAAGCGGATTTAGGATGGATGGAGAGCATCTTAGGGTAGACGAATGGCTCTCGAAACAAGCAAAAGAGTATTCAGGATAAATGACTCTTAGGACAAAGGGATGGAGGCTTGAAACAGACGTTCAAATGTTTGTTTTGGATGCTAAATGGTCGTATCGATGCTCAAAACAGAGGGACAATGAATGCCAAGTGATGATATAGACTGGTTAAAGGACAGGTCCGCCACTGCACAAGGACAGATCTGCCACTGCACAGGGACAAGTCTGCCACAGCATAGGGATAGGTCCACCACAACACAAGGACAGGTCCGCCACAGGATTAGGACAGGTCCGTCACTGCACAAGGACAAGTCCGCCACTGCACAAGGATAGGTCCGCCACTGCACTAGGACAAATCCGCCACTACAGAAGGACAGGTCCGCCATAGCACAAGGACAGATCCACCACAGGGTTGGGACAGGTCCACCACAGCACAAGGACAGATTCGCCATAGGGTTGGGACAGGTCCGCCACAGCACAGGGACAAGTCCGCCAAGGGATAAGGACAGGTCTGGCAAAGGATAAGTTTAATTTGGATGTTTTGGATGAATGGGTAAGGTAAAGGACCCAAAATATAGCAATCATAAAAGACTTGGCCAAACTAATAATCACTGGTTTTGCACGAGAAAGACAATTCAAATAGCACAACCCTAAGATTAGTAGAAATGGGTATGGCCAACAAAGTCTTCTACTCTAGGATGCACATGGTTCTAAGGAGTCATCGATATACACCCGGTACGTGAGGCCCAAACCATGAACACCAACCCATTACAAGCGTGAGTCGGGAACCTTAGCGAGATACTAAAGGCTCGGACCAACTCTTCACGTCATCCCGACGCTTCGCCAATTACAACGTGGTTGGATTGAGGTACAACTTTCGCTCTCCCCCCTTTATATACCCCGCCGGTACACGTGGTTGGAATCATCCCTTGGGGTGATGAAATCCCCAAGCAAGTCCCACTAAGAAAGTGAAAAAGGGTGACTCAAAAGGACTTGGAAAGCTACGATTTCTCGTCACCCAGGATCGCCAAATGGCGCAAGGGGATTGGATACATCAAATAGCCTTCCCAAACATGCCAAACAAGGTTTATTGACACCCTTTAATTAAACTATGTTCCTATTTTACCAAAAGACAATCGAAAAAAACTTGAAATTTTTACCTTCTAGAGGACAGGTCCGCCACTCTGCAGGGACAGGTCCACCACTCTGTCAGGATAGGTCCGCCACTACACAGGGACAAGTCCGCCATCGGAGGACAAATCCACCACCCTGTCAGGACAAGTCCGCCACTGCAGGACAGGTCTGCCACTGCAGGACAAATCCGCCACCCTGTCAGGACAGGTCCGCCACCACTGGATAGATCCACCACTCTGTCAGGACAGGTCCGCCACTCTGCAACCTGGACCTTGAAAAATGTAAAAAATAGCAAACGTGAAGGAAATAGACCCATTTGTGGGTCCCACCGGGCGTGCCAAAAATGTGATAGGTCGAATGTGAGCGTTAGAAAACAAGCAATAAGTAAAAGAGTGCAAATAAACACCAAAACAACCTACACCTCAAGATTAGCCTAAGTTGGAAACAACACAAGATGAAAGCAACAAAATGGAACCTTATACCTTGCGTCGAATCGATCCTTTGGTTGGCCCTTCGATCTTTGATGTGTATGCTCCTTGGATGGCACGAGATGCAAGCTAAATGAAGTTGTGAGGATGAGAACAAGAAAATGGCTAAGTATAAGTTGAGAAACAAAATTGCAAGAGTTTGGTTAGCAAAATGATCTCTTTCTAAATGAGAGAAAAGAGGGGGTATTTATAGGATTTTTGAGGATTCCTAGGGGAAATGGAGGGTCAAGATTGAGCCACCAAATATCAATATGTAGGGCTAAGGTGAGTTGAGAACTCACAAGCCCTCACATCTTGACATGTGGCATGTGATTTAGCCCTAAAAGGTGAAGTGGACATGAGGTGGAAGGAGAAGTACATGACATGGAGAGGGGTACAAAGTACCTTGGGATTGGACAAGATCTCCTCATAAAGGAGGTCCTTGTCCCCATGTGGGTGAGAGGACATGTGAGGAATTAAAAATTCTCAAATATTCTCATGGGGAGATGGGAAAGAATAAAGAATAAGTGAAGGACATGTGGGGAGAAGTGAAGGAATTAAAAATTCCTTTTGGGTGCCTTGGGGGATTAAATGTGAATTAAAAATTCACATAGGGAAGTGGAGTGCCTTGCCCAAAAGGAGAAAGCCTTTAATAAGGTTGACTCAAGGACATATGCCATAAATAGGATGAGGATTAGGTTAGGCTAATCAAATGATTAAGGTTGTGCAAGTACCCAGTTAGATGGACTAATGACTCATTAGAAGCAAGTGGGAAATTATGGAGGATGTGACCTTAATGATGATTAAGAGTGTGCACATGCTAACCCTTATTAATTAGAAGAAGATGAAGTAATTAAAATGGATTAGGGACCAACTTGCAAAAGTTGGAGGATGTGACCATGAGAGAGAAAAGAGGAATTAAAATGAATTTTAATCTAAAAGGGGAATATGACTAAATTAAATAAAAGGGTGTATTTATTTAATTTAGAGGAGGAAGAGGGGTAAAGTATTAAATTAAATACTTTATGACCTTTGTGCAAGATGCAGGGTATTAATTAAACAAATAGTTTAATTAATATTGACATAGCGGGTGAGCAACCGGATGAATAAGAAGACACGCTTGATCATATGGAAGTGATCAAATTGGATGTCTACAGGTACAAAAACTAATATTTTTAGTATAAGCCTCAATTATCTTTCCTTGATGATTTCTTATAACATCCCCTGCTTCAACTAAACTAGGATTCCCCTTCAAACATCCATCAAAGTTATATTTCACCCAACCATCCTCCGGAGGGGACCAGATCATTTTGTTTTTGGTAAAATGTTTAACCCAGTTTATTTTAGTTAAATCTTATTTAATCCTTCAAATTTGTTTAATTCTAATCTCCTTATAAGATGTTATGTTTAGATGATGCATACACTCCTGCATTGATATTTTCCTATATCTGATGTTTTATAGCCATGAATAGATCTTTATTTCTTCTTTTTTGATATCTAAAGATCTTATTGTTTCTCTCCTTCCATAACCCCCATGTAATGAAAGGAGGAACTTGTCGCCAAAGATCAACCACAATGTTATAAGAAAAAGGGAAACTTTTCCAACTTTCAACAAACTATTGAATAGAGGAAGGAAAGACCCAATCAAACATCAAAAAAGGAAGAAAATAGGACCAAACCTCTCTAGAATATGGATAATAAAAAAAATTCTCAATGTTCTCCAAATATTCATAATAGAGACAACATCTATTAATAAATTGAAAAATTATTTTGTTTAGGTTATTTTTAGTTGTAGTTAGAATATTCTGATGATAGCATCCCACCAAAAACAATTCACTTTGGGACTCATTTTTTTTATCCAAACTAATGGAATTCATTAGGAGGTGTCAAATACTTTTCCATCATAGCATAAGCAGATTCAACTAAAAGGACCCAAAAGAAATCTTATTCCATATCCATTCATCATCTCTACGCTTTGAGAAAAACATAGCCTCTTATTTGTTGGTTTAAAGTTAGCAAAGAAACGTCCCAATTTTGTTTTCCTCCCCCTTTGATAGATATGTCACCTATTAACTATTCTTTGAAGTTTTTCAATTTAGGCACATTACCTTCCCAGCTAATATAACCTTAACTCTATTTACCATTACTTTTCATCAACCTTTCTTTTAATTGGAGAAGGTTATTAATATAAGAAAATAGAGGACCATTAAACCAAACATCTTCCCAAAAATAGTATTATTACCATTACCAATTCTTTTCCTGACACCAAGGCATAGCACATTTCTAGTTTTCAAAAGATTATTCTAAAAAATAGAATGATAAGGAAGATCAAAAGCACAAAGAAAACTACCATGATCCATGTTTCTTAAATATTTGGCCTTTAAGATTTTGACCCAATCCTTAACACCTTCAAGAAGGTGCCAACCCATTTTAGCAATAAGGGATATATTAAACAAATCTAATATTCTTATACCGAGACTTCCATCTTGTTTAAGAGCACACACTTTTTCCCATCCCACTAAATCAATTCTATCACACTCTTCACTCTTGGTCCATAAAAATCTCCTTTGGATATGTTCAATCTTATTAGCTATAAAGGTAGGAATCTTAAAAAGAGAAAGATAGTAAACGAGAATGTTTTGTAATGAAGCTTTAATTAATTGTAATTTCTCATCTTGACTAAGAAGTCTACCCTTCCACCCCGTCAACTTATTTTGAACTCTTTCTATGATATAATTCCAATAATTGTTATTTGGTTTCTTAAAAATAAAGGTAGCCCAAGACAGGCAATAGGAAGAACAACATCTTGACATTTAAGAATTATCATGACCCTTTCTTTCACAATCTAATGCACATTAAAGAAATAGATTTTCCTTTTTTTTATAATTTATATGTTGACCAGAAGCCTTAGCATAATCACTCAGAATTGATTTCCAATACCCAACTTAAATAACAAAAGCTTCCCCAAAAAAAATAGTATCATCAACGAACTATTGGTGCGAAGTAGGAGAAAGAAAATAAGTAGCCTTAAATCCTTTCAACAATCTCTGATCCAAACACTTTTGAATATTTCTCCCAAGGACTTCTGCCACAATAATAAACAGGTAAGGGGACAAGGGATCTCCTTGTCTTAAGCCACATCAAAAGGAAAAATACCCTATGGGAACACCATTAACTAGGATTGAGCCCTTAGGAGTAGTAATATAAGAGGTTATTAGTTTAAGAAACCTTCCTTGAAAACCATGCTTCTTCAGCACAACAATGAGGAAGGGACCAAACACTTTGTTATATGCCTTGGAGATATCCAATTTCAAAGCCATCCCTAAATTCTTACTGAGCTCCATAGAATGAAAAACTTCATGGGTAGAAATAGTTGCATCCAAAACATTAACAAACCCTTTTTTATTCCCAACAATCATATTTTTAAGAATAAATTTCATTCTATTAACCATAATCTTAGAGAATATTTTATGTCATATTACATAATCTTATAGGTCTAAAATCTTGCATTGAAGAAACATCTTCCTTTTTGGGAATAAGAGAAATAAAATTAGAATTTATTTGGCTTAGCAACCTAGCAAATCAAAAGAATTCTAAAGCAACATTCAAAATATTAGGGGAGGCAACATCCCAAAAATCCTGAAAGAAAGTAGGGGGAAAACCATTTGGCCCCAGGGCTTTAAAAGCACCAAAAGAGAAAACAACAGATTAAAATTCTTGAAGAGAAACAAGTTTAGAAAAATATTTTAATTCTTGGTTAGTTATAACTTGAGGAATGACATGAGGGAGATCTTCAAAATCCAAAGAGAAAGTGTTAGAATCCTTTTGAAAATTAGATAAAGAAGGAGACAACCTCATCTCCAATTATGTCTAACCTCCAAGAAGAGTAGTGTCATCCTCTTTAACTAAACCCTATATTTTGTTTCTACTTTTGTTCTTCATTGTAGACTGATGGAAAAACTCAGTATTTCTATCTCCTTCAATTAACCACTAAATTCAAGATTTATATTTCAAAAAAACTTCCTCCTACTTAGTGACTTTAAGCCATTGAGCCCAAAGATCCCTTTTCTTATTATAGATGACCTCATTCACATCTCCTTCCTCCATTTTACTCTGAACCTCTTTGAGATTACCCATGATGGTCTTCTTTCTCGAGAAAATTTTACCAAAAGAAAACTTTTTCCTGCCTTCTACCTTGTATTTTAGCCTTTTTACTTTTTGAGCCAAACAGTGCATAGGGGTTCCAGAATAAGCCTCCCTCCACCAATTTTCAACAAGATCTTTAAAATCAAGATGATAATTCCACATTATTTCATATTTGAGAGGAAACAGGCCTTTTCTAGTATTATCTTCTCAACAAAGAAAAAGAGCATTATGATTTGATCTAGATCTAAGAAGAGTAGATAAAGTAAGAGTCGATCCATTAATGGGGACCCCCATTACAGTTGTCTTGCGCAAGTATTGATTCAGTTCAGGAGACATGGCCACAATAAGGATAGTCAAGAAGGTTGATTCCAGTGAAGGTCACTAGTGGAGGTCGCTAGTGGAGAAGGTTAAGCCCAATGGAGGTCGCTAATGGAGAAGGCTAAGCCTAGTGGAGGTTACTACACTGTGCGAAAGAAGGTAGGCCATATGTCTTGATTCAATTTGGGAGACATGGCCACAATAGGGTAGTTCAATGGAGAGATGGGCTTTTACTAAGGCTAGAACAAGAGGAGTATTTTTTTAATCTTTATTATAGATAGGGTCACCCACATTCATCCATCGGTTAACCCAAAACCACTTCCCAAGTATCGAGCGACCAATCTAATCATGAACCCGACATCATTGATACCAGATTAAGGTCACCCACATGAAAAAGAGAATCGTGATGATGATGATGGTAACAGAGGTAGGAAAAGTAGGTAATATATTCCATTTATTGGAAATTATAAAATGGTCCAACTTAACTTGGATAAGGTGATTAGCTTGCCTTCTATTTGACCAAGTAAACTTGGAGCCTTGTAGAGAAACATTTATAGGACAAATTGAAGACATAAAGCAAGATCCATTGACATACTATCTGAAAAATCCTCCAAACCTCTAAGCTTTTCAAAAGGAAACAAAGGAGAGTTAAAATCACCACCAAGCATCCAAAAATCCCTGTGGAACCCAATAATTTGATTTTTCAAAGTATCCCACAGAAAAACTCTGTTAACTATAGAATTAGGAGCATAAATATTTGATCAAGTTCCAATTTGTAGAGTTAAATCAAATCTTCCATAGAAACCATCAAGCTATTTCTACAAAAAAAACCTTTATTCCCCTTAAATCTTGATGGGTTCCATAAGGTAACAATACCACCATAGGCACCCTTAGCATCACCAACAAAATAATTTGCACTAGGCTAGATATTCTTGACAATCTTAACAAAATTTTCCTCCATTTTAGTTTCTTGAATTAGAAAAATGTAAACTTTATAATTTTCCAAGAAATTCTTTAGCAAATGTTCTTTCTAAGGGCTATTAAGGCCCCAAATATTCCAAGAAATTGTCTTCATAATGAAAACACAAAAAAAAAGAGCACCACCTTGGTACTGTGAAGAGGAGGAGCCTCCTCCCACCTTACTTCTTATTCTTAGGCCCCAAAATATTGTCAAGGGTCTCTTGTCTACCAATTGCTACATATTTGACAGTGTCTCTATTCCTAGTATCTCTTTGTGAAGGTCTACCAACTTTATTTTCTCCCCGAACATCAGGTTTCTTCTTCCTTTTTGATTTACTATTAGCCTAAATCCAGTCTTCATTTTCCACTCTCTCATTAGGAGAAGAGCTAAAGCCAAGCAGGGCCATAGAGTCCTTCATATTTTTCCTTCTTTTTGTTTGGCATTCAATAGGTTAACATAACCATCTATCTTCTTCTCGAGAGAGGAAAGATGAGATAATTTTTCTTCTCCTCCACCTGTCTCAGAGAGGATTTAACCTTCCCCAAGGGCCTTTGACTTTTTATTAGTGTGGTGATTATTTTTTCCATTAAGATCTTTCCTTATTTTAGAAGCTACATGAACATCCTCTTGTATTTCCTTTTCATTGCACTGGATAAATTCATTGATAGCATTTACATTCTCACCTTGGGTCTCAATTTTAACCTTTAGATTTGGGGCTTTAGGACAAGCAACAACTACACCATCCCCTTTATTAACATTTGTGTTAGAATTAACATTTGTAACTAACTCTTATCCTAAAATATTTTGTTTTTCAGTTGAGACATCACGATTTAAACTTATTTTGAGATTATGAGACTTAACCTTTGAGGTTGATTTAACATTAGATTCTATAGCCTAAATTTTCTTTGTACCCAACTCCTCATTAGTATTGATAAAACCTTGCCTTAAGAAATTTTCCTTGAAATGACCAAAATTTCAGTAGATTTGACAATATGCTTTAACATTCGCATATTCAATATTTTGAATCCATTTTCATATTTAGAATTTAATGCAACAAAATTTGGTAAAACACAATTCACCATCACATTATCACAAATCCTAGCAAATACTAGACAAGACTTTTGTTGGGTGACTTATCCACAACAAGCAGATGACCAAAAAAGTTAGCAATCCCTTGGAATATGCCATGATTCCAAAATTCTAAAGGAAGCCTCAAAAAGCAAATATAAGTAGGAGCAACCACACCTAGATCTGCGAAAGGATCAAACCCTCGCTTGTATTTGCAAAGAGATGTAAAAAATTCTTAAACCCATTATCAAAAGCCTAAGGTCCCCTCATGAGAACCTTAATTAGATCCTCTTGATTCATAAAAATAAAAAGGAAGAGACCCTTAGCCATCGCACTTATGCTAACACTTCCTTTTAATTTCCATACAAAACCAACCCACTTTCTTACTTGGTCGATATTTAGATGAAACACAAGAAACTTTCCAGAAAAAAAGAGAGCTTGAGATCATAAATCACTTCATTCATTAGTTCCTTTGGCACCTCCACTTCTATCCCATCCACCAAGCAAGAGACATTCGCAACATTTGACTTAGTCATACTAAGCAAGCTACCACCAACCAGTTTATCCACATAGTAGACTGGATCTTCTTCCGAGAAGGATTCCAAGGATAGGTCGGAGACACGGCCCGATCTTCCTGTGAGTATGGTCAATAACTCCTATAGATGAAGATGTGACATTCCTAGAAACAACGCCAACTTTGGAAACAATAATTTTGGATGGGGAGCCCGCTAGGGCCCCCCACTAGACAAACCCATCATACAAACACTCAAGAATCTTCAAAAGAATTTAATTCCAGAGCACATGCGATTTCTTGATCTCTATTTTTATTTTTTATTTTTATTTTTACCCTGAACTACTCACTAACAAAAATCTAGTTACCTAGTCTCTCACAATATCATCCATATATACAAGATCTATTGGATTCCTCTTATTTCATAACTAAAAAAAAAACTACAAGAAACTATCAAATCTTCTAGAAACATAGGAAGAGGACCAGGTCTTAGCTTAATAGAAAAATAAAGTGAGTGTAAGAGTCTGATAAGGACTCTACATCAATCAAGAAGATTTTTATAACTAAAAGTGTGCTTAACAAGACAAACTTTATTATAAGCTACCATCCAATGTTAGAACAAGCCTCCTATTTCCTCTATGATTTTATTAATAATAGGAAGTAAAAAGGAGTGATCCATGAATATTTCATGTTCACATCCTCATACGATCACCTACATTAGCTTCAAGGAAAAATGCACACATTGTTGTTGATCACCTCTTTGTGCCCAATTGGATAGATCGTTTAGAGTAGATAAAATCACTAAATTCAGAGTTTCTTGATCAAGTAAAGAGGATTCTATAGGATTCATCACCGACTTTAGATTTAGATAATTTTCTACTCGCCTTTTACCACTCCAAAATTTGGGAGTTAAGACCATTCCAATGCTCCTTTTCTCCATGCATAAACTAAACCAACAATTAAAAAAATCATGAAAATAAAAGCTTCTATAAATGTAAATATACCCAAAATATCAAAACTCATAGCCCACAAATAAAGAAAGAATGTTTCCACATCAAAAATAATGAAAACTGAAGAAAACATGTAATAAAAAATTATAAATTGGATCTAGGTGTCTCCCATTGGTTCTATACCTAATTCATAACTAGTGGTTTTTTCCGACCCTTTACTTATTGGAGCCAAACTTTTGGAAATTGAGAATGCTAGAATCGGAATAAGGTTGGATATGGATATTTATATATCTAAAATGTATCATAGTAAAAAATATAAACATAAATAGATTCATATTTAAATAGATCAAATTCTTCTAGCTATTATCAATTTATTAATCACTTCTCTCCCCTCCCGAATGATTCATTATCATTTATTATATTAATTCAATGTTTCATTTGTGACTGAACACATAAATTATTAAAAGAATATTATGTAATAAATTTTAAATAATCTAAGAAATGGTTCTAAAAGAACCTGTGTAGTTTAGCATACTTCACGTTGGTTTGTGTTGTAATGTGTGAACCAATATGGTTTGATGTAAGAGAAATTTCTCTATTGAAATAAGGGGTCTTTTAGGGTTGTTGTTCCTAACGTTGTGAGATGTGCTAGAAAGTTAAACTTTATCTATTTGTTCGATATTAAATATTGAACATTAATATGAAAAATAAAGTTGAAAAACTTAGAGAACCTTGAATTAATATATTATTCGAATACTTGAAAAAAAAAATTAAAAAGGTTGGAAAACCTAGATAATATCAATTATTATTTTATTTGAATAAGGGATAATGATGCCTTGATGGTGAAATGGTAGACACACAATACAAAGAATCACACAAGGTAATAAAAATTGTGGGTACTCCAACAACCTTCTTTGATGATTGTGCTCAGTACCACATGAAACGTAAATAAACTATGTCCTCCCTCTAACAACAATAAATACCCACTATCTTGAGAGCAGACGTGCTTAACCTCGAGTAGTAGACATGTTGAGTTGTTAAATAAGAGTACAAATAAAGATGTTTTGTTTTCAAACAACGTAAAAGACACTTCACATTCGAATAGGTAGAGGTTCAAATATATATACACAATCCTTTGGGTATATAAAAAAATGAACTAAACTACTATATTTGTTTAGGTGACGAGACAAGATAGGCTTTCAAACCTATCAACCGAAATGTTGAATAATATGTGAACAATACATAGCAAGTATTGGAAATAAGGGAAATTCCTTCATTTGAAATAATAATAAATAATTTGAATGCATGTTGATGATTCAGCTTATTATATGAATAGCATGATTTATAGAATGTATATGAACGATGCAGTAATGCTTTTCTAGCAATCTAATTTGAATCGAAGAATGAAGGTTGCTCAGTTGTGCATGTCCATAAATGCAATGGATTTTGTATGAGAAACATAGCATCAAATTGATGTTATTTATTTCTAGCAAATTGAAAATACAATGGAGTTCAATTATATATGATTATAATCGATAATAATCTTTGATAAAAAAAATTATTATATACGTAAGTTTGTCATGCTCAAACATAGATTCTCCAAATGGAGTCTCTATCACCCCAAAAGTAGAATAATATGAGACTTCATACACCTCAAAGTTCATAAAGGGAAAATAATTCTTTTTTGAGGTCCTCATATTGTACTCATTATGTCTGACATTGAATGTCCTTAAGGGGTAAGTGCACAAAGATCAGGGGCCAAAAATGGGTCTTAAGGGGCCACTTTTGTTTTGAAATTAGAAAATACTAACCTTGGATGATAAACTGAGGATAGTTACACTCAAAAGTTTTAGATGCAAAAAAAAAAGGTTGTAGTGCTCCGAGTCTACTTTCTAAAGTTCTACTATTTTTTTTTAAATGGTAGAGATTAAGGGGTTAAAAAAAGGGAGCCACATCAATTGGTGTTGTTTTTGTCAAAAAAATATAACATGGAGTTTGTTGTGGCTCACTCAAAAGGTTAACTTTTTTTAGTATTTTTAAATTGCTTCGGTGAGAAATTAACTAATAGCATGTAGTTTATGCCCGATTTTTCTGATAATTTTTAATAAATATATATTTTTTACTAATTTTCAAAGTGGACACATCCTAAAAAATAGAAATTTGGTAGTGCTATCCCTATAATTTTTTAAAACTAATCAAAAATCATTTTTTTTTTCAAATATGTGTAGAATGGAGTCTAGTTTATAAAAATGTATTTTATTTAAAATTTCAATGAACGATCAAAAAATAAAGTAAAAAATACCAAACATTGGTTTTTGACAAAAAAAATAGACACACAAACAAAAGAAATTAAAGATGAAATCCTTAACATAGTAAAAATGTGAAAAATATTACATCGTTAAATAGCTAAGAAAGAGCTTAAGCCCAGGTGTTTGATTTACTTGACCTTGAAACGTGTGCAAACCTGATGGTTAGCATGAACGAGATTATGTGAAATTTTGTAGAATATGCAAAAACACGTCTTTAGACATTGGGAAGGAACTCCAAGCCTTTGGGTTGGAAATCCAAAGAAAATCCAAGCCAAAGGCTTGGGGATTCCCAAAGCAAGACATGGCGTGAGTGCATTATAACACACTCATGTTATATCTTATCTTACATTTTGTTTTTTTTTCTTTGTCTTTCTTTATGTTTCCCAAAGCAAGGCATAACGCGAGTGTGTTATAATGTGCTCACGTTATGTCTCGCTTGAAATTATTTTTCTGCAAGTTTGTTTTAAATGTATGTTTGATGTATGTATGTGTGTATATATTTGTATGTATGTATGTATGCATATGTATGTATGTATGTATGTATGTATGTATGTATGAATGTATGCTTGTATGTATGTATGCATGTATGTATATATGTATGTATGTATGTATGTAATGTCACTTTTCCTCCTAAAGTAGTTTAAATATTAGCAGTGGATGTAATACATTAAGCGTTAGAGTTAAGATAATTCACAAGATGTAATGTTACTAAAATAATATGACTAACTGATAAAATAACTAATGTAACTATGATATGCAATAACATGGATTCTAAAGTAAATAATCAAGATAGTAAATTGGACCACACATCTATATAATTCATATATAGATTAACACCAAAATCATATTTATATATATAGGAGTGAATTTGCACCCCTTACACAAATTCCTTTTTCACACACCCTCACCTTAGAAAATAAAATATGAAGGCAAAATTCCACATCACCCAACTGCGTTCCTTCCACTTGGCATTTGTCCCTTGTGTCAATGAGAGAATATTCATTGAGGATGCATGTGTGGCACACTGTCGTCCCTAATGAATTCTCGTGTTTGAAGTTGGTAGAGGCGTTACACACCTGATTGGGGTCGATTTGTAATGTCCCTCTTTGACCAACTGACCCTGAAAATAGCATATTCTTCTTCATTCTCCTTCAAATTCATTCATTATTCACTCAATCCATCCCTTTTTCACATCTCCTAACACTTCAATCTCATTCTTTAGCATTCACTTCACTCTCAAGCAGCATTTCAGCACTTCATTGCAATAGCAACACTCCATCAACTCCACATTGCAAGTGTGAAGCAAGCCATAGAAGTGTGGGCTTGGAGCCTTCCGAGACCTCCCTTCATCACAGTTGTGGTTGTGGTGACTTTTCCAAGTCCATATTCTCCTCCATTGGCTAGTGAGCTTTTGGGTGGAGGTGGTAACATTTCACTCCTCTCCTTTGTAATTTGGTTGAGTAGCATTGTATTGTTTTCTAGTGTGTATTGCTCTCTTTTCTTTCCTTTATCACATATTCTACTTCGTTGCATTCTGGTTGTCTATGGAGGTGGAAACACCAAAACGGGGGTCTGACTAAGGCAAGCCCTTATATAGCCCCAACAATTTTCCCCTTCTTGCTTGTGTGTAGGTGAGCATATGTGTGGAGCTAGTTGGAAAATAGGCACTTTTGTGAGATTATCTTCATCACCTAAGCTTTCATTTACTTGATTTAACATCTTCGTCTCTATTTCTCATACTTTATCATTATGTTTTTCTTGTCAAAACTGACTAGCTAGGCTGTTAGTTAGTTTTTAGGTATTTTTTATTGTGTTTACTATTTTCTGGCCATATAGACGCCTGTGCACCACACTGGACCATCCCAGAACCGCCCTACCATCCTCAAACAAAGAGTTGTCTGAGACACAATACCAACTCCAAAATCCAGCTCGCTTAGCCCAAGCCTAAGTTCAAGGTCTTCAAAGTGATAGAAGTACATTATAGTGCTCATAATTCTCGATCCTTATCCCAAGACATCTTTTAGAGTGAGTTATGTTAGGGCATCCCTCTACTCTCGGTTCTCCATGACTTGGAGTCTTGACGTGGTTGGTCCCCCTCTTATATATAGATTAGAATCAATGGTTTTAATACTTATCTAAATAATATCACTTAAAAAATCCACTCTCACCCTAGGAAGATGTCATTGATATTGGCTCTTGCTATAGAGCAATCTGGGATAAATAAGTGGACTTCACCACTCTACACGAGTGTTGGTTCCATTGGAACAATGCTCAACACTTTGCAATACCTAAGCCCTATCTAGGACCATCCTGAGTGCACCTTTGTACCCTAGATTGGACGCACACATAAGATGACATGCCACTTCTTTGTTTTTCCCATAGCTCACCAACCACTTTCTTCTTCCTTGAATGTTCTCCATTCCTTTTCCTTGACTTTCCAAGTCTCACATAAATTCTTTATATAAGCCTTAAGGCATGGTTTCCAAACCATCACACCCTTTCACAAAGGTTGTCTTTTAATATTTATTTAAATAAATAATTATTCTTCCCCTTTTTAAAGAGTTTTTATACATATTCTTTATTAATCTCTTTTAACCAAAAGGATCATAATATCATTTACTTTTCTATCTCCCTTTTAATTTCTAAAGGGTTATTTTATAACTTTCTCTTCTCTTCAAAAAAATTCACATAATATTTCTCCCCTTGTAAATTAGTTGTCCTCAACAACATGTGATACATCTACATCACACTCAAAAAACACATAATCAATAATTGAAGAAACTTATATTAAATATCTTTATTTCTCATAATGTTTCTATATATAATTTTAACTTTATCTACATCCTTTTCTTATTTTAATTCATATATTTCTCTCTTTTCAATTTAAATTAACAAGTACTTTCAAGAGAGTCATTTTTTCCAATTAAAATTATGATAAAACTATAAATACATACATATCAAGAATTTACAATTGAAGGTACTAATGTTATTCTATATTTATAATCACATATTCCCAAATTTATCAAATTTCTCTAATGTGACCCATTTTCTTTAATGTCTCAATCACTTACATGTAATTTCAACATTGGGTTTGCAAAATTATTATCATGTGCTGACATAACGTTTACCTAGTGAACGACATGCATATCTCATACTATGCAGTCACACATCATTAAAATATAATATATTCTATATACTCAAAATATATCCTAAGATGATAATCATGCATTCCTGCTACATGAATATCCTCTTTTTCTATGCAATACTTTATAAGACACATGTACAAAGTTATTGGGTTGATCAAGTACAATAGAATAAAATATGGTAATATTTCTAGGCATCTTAACATGAATAGAACAATAGTAGATTATTAACATGCATAGAGTACATCATAAAGAAACATTTGAACTAATATTTCATTTATTTTAACTAGAGTGCAACCCACCTAGAATAAAAAATAGAATGCACCCAATATTTATAGCTAACCCATCCCTTATTGTTTCTTAATCTTGTTGGCACACTAAGGCCCATGCTCTATGAGATGATACTCATTCATAATTTTCTTTCTTTATATCTCTCTTCATGTAAGGAGTTTCACTATAGGAAAGTTCTACAGTAGTGATCCCAAGAGACCATATAAATTTCTTTTGTTGGACTTCTCATTTTCATTCACGCATGTAGTCTAATATTTATCAATTTCACTATGACACCAATATCAAAATTTTGTTGCAACTATAGACTCTTCAATTGGACATCATCAAATGAATTGTTTTTTTAATATATTTGGTCAATCTAACCTACATATATGGTATAACTACACATAACCATTTTTTCACCATAAAAGTGAAATGAGTATTTCTAAAAATTAGAGGTGGTTTCTCCCCTTGTAAAAAATTGATATGTCCCCATGTCTCAACCTTTAGTTTTTTTTTATCATATAAAATATTATGTAATTTTAGCCAATGCAAGATTGTTGGAAAATATGTCTCAACTTGTTGGCTTGTGTCTCTGATTAAAGACTTGATGAATTTATCCTTTGTTCATGTCTTCTATTGTCGGTCGATCGCTGGAAGTCCAAAGTTAGGAACCTTGTTGCGGAGTTAGAAAGTTATGTAATTCCCCGACGGTCTGACTTTGTTCTTTGTCGTGGAGTTTGGAAGTTCTCTAACTTACCAACTATCTGACTTACTTTATTATCGACTGACTTCTCTACCAAGGCACTTCCCTTTATTCCGTCAGGTTTATAAAGTGAGACACGTGGCAGTCGCCCGTGATTTCACAATGGTTAAAGACCTTGCAACTTCTAATCGTGCGATAGCAGATAGCCGTTGAGATCAAGCGGTGATTGATCAATGGTCAAGTGAACACATCCCTTTGGCATCATCTGATGGGACACGTGGAAGCATCCCGCGATCTCGCGATCAACCTTAGCAGTGTGATGGGGTCATTGTAGGATGGTGGGGAATGACTAAGATTAAACGAGCTGATGGATGTGGGGACCACACTTGGTATTCCGAAAGACTTGTAGTGAATATTGAAGCTTCTAGTTTGATGCTCCGGAAACGCATGAGATGTGGACACATGTATGGTGGAGACTACGAGGAATGGTTAACAGTTCGATGAGGTGGAATTTCGGTGAGATCTCTTGCCAATGGTTTTCCTCTTGCCGATGCTTCTTTAACTGAACGTTTATCCTACGTGGAGGGTTCTGAGCCAATGAGAGAAGCAGGATTCGAACTGTTGGTAGTTGGACAGTTGCGACCGTTCTTGTGTGGAAGATGAATAGTTTGTGAAGGAAAATGACTATGATCGAAATGATCAAGTGGAGAACATTTAGTTCGGTGAACAATGGATGAGAGTGTGAAGGAGACGACTGTGAAGAGTTGTTCGATTTTGAACACGAATCTGTTATGAGTGAATTCATTGTTGTCTGAGAGCATTGTAAGATTTATGTTCTATACTAGACTGATCAGTAAATGTTGCTATTGTAATTTGACATCAGAAAGACGAGTCTGATCTCTGTATGTAATTCCATTACTGTAATACAAAGAGGCTTTTCTTGGTGTGGTGGGTTTTTCTCCTGTAAGGGTTTTCCCACGTAAAAACTGGTGTTCAATTGTGTGTGTTCACTTCTCTATTTCTATTAAATCTATTCATGTGTATCTTATTGTACTGTAATTGAAGTTTTAAAAGGCATATCTGCATTCTTCTCTGAGGTTTTGGCATTAGGATAGTTTGTTCCGCACCTTAGCTTTCCTTACAAGTGGTATCAGAGCCTAGCTAGTTGTGTTATCCTTGTGGGTAGGTTGGGTTTTTTGTGTCAATCTTGTTCAATGGGAGTCTTGTAGAAGTTTGGTAATTCAAATTACAGAATAAGATGGAAAGCACGTTAGGAAAGATTGAAATATAGAAATTCAATGGCAACAATTTTGAGTTGTGGAAACTTAAAATGGAGGATCTATTGGTCGACCGAGATCTTTGGCTTGTTGTGTCTAGAACTAAACCTACAGGCATGAAGCAAGAAGATTGGGACCTTGCGGATCAAAAATCAAAGGGGCTGATAAGGCTCTGTTTGGAAAACTCTGTTCTTTTAAATGTGCATGAAGAAAAGACTTCATCTTCCTTGTGGAAAAGATTGGTGGCTATTTATCAGGGCAAGTCCTTGGTGAATAAGTTGTTCTTGAGGAAGAAGTTGTACACTTTGAAAATGCAGGAAGGAGGGTCTATTGCTGATCATTTGAATGCTTTCAACATGTTGATTTCTTAGTTAGCATCTGTTGGTGTAAAGATTGATGAAGAAGATCGTTGTATGCTTTTGTTATGTTCTTTGCTAGATTCTTGGGATCACTTGGTGATGGCTATAGGGAGTATGACATCCACTTTTAAGATGGAAGATGTTGTTGCTTCTTTATTATCGGAAGAGATGAGAAAGAAATCTTTTGAGATGGTGAAGGAGGCTCTTGTTATCAGAGGCAGATCGAAGGAAAAAGGCAAGAAGAAGGACAAGAAGTCCAGATTAAAATCAGAGGGGAGATCAAAGTCTCCTGGTAAGAAGTCCAAGGTGAAGTGCTGGAATTGTGGGCAACCTGGTCATGTCCGAAAGGATTGTAAAGAGGAGAAAAAGAAGAAGATGAATTCTTTTGACAATGATTCTTCTCAGAGTGATGCAGATGCCTTCATTGCTGCCTTGGCTACATAGGCATCAGATGATGTCTGGCTGATTGATTCTAGAACATCTTTCCACATGACATCTCATAGAGACTAGTTCACGAAGTATGAAAAATACGATGGTGGAAAGGTGTATTTGGCAAGCAACTCATCTTTGGAAATTGTTGGTCGTGGAAGAGTCAGAATTCAGTTCCCTGATGGAAGAGTGAAGGGAATCAATGATGTAATGCATATACTAGGTCTGGCTCGAAATCTACTTTCTGTTAGTAAGCTGAACAATGTTGGAGTGCAAGTGATGTTCTCTGGAAATGGCTATAAAATGACTAGAGGCTCTACGGTGCTAGCAAGGGGTGCTCGTATTGGTACCTTGTACAAGTTGGATGCACATGTTGTTCAATGCAATAGTGTCTCTGCAAATTCACAGAAAGCTACTCATGGAGAAAAATGGGAAAAAGTTCATGATTTTGTAAACTCTATGGAAGTTAAACTTCCAGCAGAGAAGACTATGCTATGGCATCATAGGCTAGGCCACATTAGTGAAAAAGGTTTAAAAACCTTGAAAAATAAAAACTTGGTAGAAGGGCTTGATGATTGTAACCTCAAATTCAAGTTTTGTGAACATTGTATATATGGAAAACAACACCGTGTTTCATTTTACTCCAGTCCTCACAAATCTTCTGGTTTACTTAATTATATTCATTATGATGTTTTTGGTCCAGTAAATGTTCCTTCTTTGTCTAAGTCAAGGTATTATGTATCGTTTATTGATGATTATTCAAGAAGGGCATTTGTATATTTTTTGAAAAGTAAATCAAAAGTGTTTAGTCATTTTAAGGTATTCAAAAACCTTGTAGAAAATCAGACTAGAAGAAAAATAAAGTGTTTAAGGACTGACAATGGTGGTGAGTTTTGTTCTAATGAGTTTGAGAGGTACTGTAAAGATCATGGAATTAAAAGACATAAAACTACAACCTACACCCCACAACAAAATGGAGTTGCAGAAAGGTTCAACAGGACAGTAATGGAAAGATTACGAAGTATGCTTAGCAGTGTTGGCTTGGAGGAGAAGTTTTGGGCTGAGGTAGTTGCAACAACATGTTACTTGATAAACTGTTCTCCCAATTCCGCTCTTGTTGAGAAGACACCTTTGGAAGCATGGTCTGGTAAGAAGCCCTCTCTGAGACATATTTGTGTCTTTGGCTATGAGGCATATGCATATGTGTCGAATGAGAAAAGATCTAAATTGGAGAACAAGGTTGTTAAATGTATTTTTATTGGCTATACAGCTGGCATAAAAGGATACAAGCTTTGGAATCCTGATACGGAGAAGGTTCTGTACAGTAGAAGTGTTATCTTTCGTGAGCTAAAGCCTTCTACTTTGGATCTATAGTCAGAGATGAAATCAGACATTAAAAAGGATGTAGTTGAAATTCCTCTAACACCAGAGAAAGAGGAATTAAAAAATCAAAATGTACCTGAAACTGAGGAGAGCTCAAGTAGTTCTGAGAGTTCTGAAGAAGAAGAACAACCTCAATCTCAGCCGCTGAGGAGGTCAACTCATGAAAGGAAGCAACCTGATAGGTATGGGTTTTCTTTGATAGATACTACTTGTGCCTATGCTTTAATTTCTAGCACTGATGAGCCTAGGACTGTGAAAGAGGCATTTAGAATGTCTAATTCAAACTCTTGGTTGGAAGCCATGAATGAAGAAATGACGTCATTAGAAAAGAATGATACTTGGAGTTTGGTGCCCTTGCCTGAAGGCATGGAAGTTGTTGGCTATAAATGGGTATTTAAAAAGAAGATAGGTCTAGATGGCAGTGTGGAAAAGTATAAGGCGAGGTTGTTTGTGAAAGGATATTCCCAAGTAGAGGGAATTGATTATGGAGAAATTTTTTCTCTTGTAGCTAAGCTGACATCTATCAGATTTCTTTTGTCACTTGCAGCAGCATATGACTTAGAGGTTGAACAGATGGATGTGAATACATAATTTCTTCATGGTGACCTTGAAGAAGAAATTTATATGTCCCAACCTGAGCACTTTGTGGAAAAAGGTAAAGAAAATCCAGTCTACAAGTTGAAAAAATCTCTGTATGGGCTAAAACAGTATCCTAGAATGTGGTACCAGAAGTTTGACACTTTTGTTTTGTCATTGGGATTTGTAAGATCAAAATCTGATCATTGTGTGTATTACAAAGCTGAAAATGATCGAGTCCTTATTATTGCTCTCTATGTTGATGATATGTTGTTCATAGGCAATAATAAGTTAATGATTTCTGATCTAAAATCTTAGTTGTTTGCAAAGTTTGAAATGAAAGATCTTGGTGCAGCTAGGTATATCCTGGGAATGGAAATAACCAGGGACAAGAAGGATAGAAAACTTTGGCTTAGTTAGATTAAGTATATTAAAATTGTTCTAGAGAGATTTTGTATGACTGAATGCAAGCAGCTAGTTGTTCCAGTTTTGCAGGGAACGAAGCTATCTGTTGAAGACTGCCCAAAATCTCTTACTGAGATGGAGGACATGACCAGAGTGCCTTATGCTAGTGTTGTAGGTAGTTTAATGTATGTAATGGTTTGTACAAGGCCAGAAATTTCCCAAGCAGTGGGAGTTCTTAGTCATTTTATGGCTAATCCTAGAAGGACACATTGGGATGTTGTGAAAAGAGTGTTTAGATATCTAAAGGGCACTTCAAAATATGCTTTGTGTTACCATGGAAAGTTGGTTGAATCACAGAGGACTCTCAACATTCGAGGCTATGTGGATTTTGATTGGGAAGGGGACATTGATAGCAGAAGATCCACCAGTGGATATATTTTCATGATGAATGGTGGTGCAATTAGTTGGATGAGTAAGCGACAGGCTGTAGTCGCTTTATCCACTACAGAGGTAGAATACATGGCAGCAACACATGCTTGTAAAGAAGCAGTCTGGTTAAAACGCTTGTGTTCTAGCATTGGGTTTGATGCAGGTCAAATTATAATTTGCTGTAACAGTTAGAGTGCTATCTGTTTGGCAAAAAATCCTACTTTCCATGCCAAGATGAAACATATTGATGTGTAGTATCATTTTGCATGAGATATGGTGGAGGATGGAAAGGTTTCTTTAGTAAAAGTGGATACTCTAGAGAATGTTGCAGATTCATTGACGAAACCAGTAAGCACATATAGGTTCAGGTGGTGTGCCAGTTCGATGGGCCTTGGAGCCCATGACCTTCATTAACTTGGAAGTTTGAAGGAAGCCAGTAAGTCTTCGTCAAGTGGGAGATTGTTGGAAAATATGTCTCAACTTGCTGGCTTGTGTCTCTGATTAAAAAATTGACGAATTTATCCTTTGTTCATGTCTTCTATTGTCAGTCGATCGCTGGAAGTTCGAAGTTAGGAACCTTGTCACGGGTTAGAAAGTTTTGTAATTACCCAACGGTCCAACTTTGTTCTTTATCGCGGAGTTTGGAAGTTCTCTAACTTCTCGACTGTCTGACTTACTTTATTATCGACTGACTTCTCTACCAAGGCACTTCCCTTTATTTCGTCGGGTTTATAAAGTGAGACATGTGGCAGTCGCCCATGATTTCACAATGGTTAAAGACCTTGTAGCTTCTGATCACGCAATAGCAGATAGTTGTTGAGATCAAGCGGTGATTGATCAGCGTTCAAGCGAACACATCCCTTTGGCGTCATCTGATGGGACACATGGAAGCAGCCCGCGATATTACGATCAGCCTTAGCAGTGTGATGGGGTCATTGTGGGATGGCGGGGAATGGCTGAGATTAAACGAGCTGATGGATGTGGGGACCACACTTGGTATTTTGGAAGACTTGTAGCGAATATTGAAGATTCCAGTTTGATGCTCCGAAAACACATGAGATGTGGACACGTGTATGGTGGAGACTACGAGGAATGGTTAACAGTTCGATGAGGTGGAATTTCGATGAGATCTCTTGCCGATGCTTCTTTGACTAAACGTTTATCCTACGTGGAGGGTTTTGAGCCAATGAGAGAAGCGGGATTTGAACCATTGGTAGTTGGACAGTTGTGACCATTCCTGTGTGGAAGATGAATAGTTTGTGAAGGAAAATGACTATGATTGAAATGATCGAGTGGAGAACAGTTAGTTCAGTAAACAGTGGACGAGAGTGTGAAGGAGATGACTGTGAAGAGTTGTTCGATTTTGAACATGAATCTGTTCTAAGTGAATTCATTGTTGTCTGAGAGCATTGCAAGATTTATGTTCTGTACTAGACTGATCAGTGAATGTTGCTATTGTAATTTGACATCAGAAAGACAAGTCTGATCTCTGTATGTAATTCCATTACTGTAATACAAAGAGGATTTTCTTGGTGTGGTTGGTTTTTCTCCAGTAAGTGTTTTCCCACGTAAAAAATGGTGTTCAATTATGTGTGTTCACTTCTCTGTTTCTGTTAAATCTATTCTTGTGTATCTTATTGTATTATAATTGAAGTTTTAAAAGACATATCTACATTCTTCCTTGAGGTTTTGGCGTTAGGAGAGTTTGTTCTGCACCTTAGCTTTCCTTACAAAGATTAAAAAAAAAAAACAATTCATGATGTGAAAATGATCTTAGAACTTGTGGGTAATGGGCCCACAATAAACTTAAAATAAACATGCGTAAGAAACCATAATGCTAATTTTAAAGACATATCAACCATAATAAAACCATTTTCTTGATATAGACACAAAACCAAAATGACACTATATTTATTATGAAGATAACCACTTGAGGGTGCTAGCTAAATAGAAGGTTGATTTTAACACTACTAAAGCTATTCTCAAGTTTATTTGATATTTCTAGAGATTCTAAAATCATCTAATAGTTAGACTTAACTAAGTGAATAATCAAATTTCCCTTATAAGGAAGTAAAATCTAAATTTGAATTGTTAAATTATGACACTCTTGTCATCATATTGTAAATTTCTATGACATAACCTAATTTGAGCATAGAAATAAAATCATTTATGTTATTGAAAATATATGAGTCAAAATTACTCTTAATAGAGGGTATGGTTTGATCATCATAATGTAAGTGCCAAATTAATCCTACGAAATAAAATTATTTTCATCGTCACCAAGATGCGGTGAATTTATACTCAAGAAAAGTAATAAGTTTGAACATTGGTTCTTCTAGAAACCTAGTGAGCTATATTGTAGTAGTAAAATGCAATGGTTTCCAAAGATCTAATACTAGGTATTACAATAATATCATATACAAAAAATACCATTAAATTGATTATATATTTTCATTTGAAATCATTGTCATTCAATTCTAACTTTAATAGATTTTACGCTTCTCTTACCAGAAAAAACTTAAGAATTAATCAACTTGATTAATTGGTGAAGAGACCATTGTCATTCTTAGATTATTCTTATATCCATTCTAATTTATAGTTTACTTTATTTTGTTTTATTATCTTTATTATTATTTTTCCTTTGAAGAAGTTAAAATGTTCCTTGAAGGATAAATTTGATTAAAATTTAGTGACTAGCTAAAAATTTTAATTAGACAAGTTTAAGAATATTTTTTCTAAACCTTAAATTAATTAATAATTTAGGACAACCTTATAAAATGAGGAATATTACCTTTTAATGATTTAGCTCATGCCAAATGAGCTAATTATCTTCTTTTTTTTGTTAACGACAGGGGTATCCCCATGACCCCACCTAGCAGCTCAACAACCCATATCTTGGGTACTTGGGGTGAGTAGGGATGAGACTAGTCCCCTAAGAGGGGACCCAACAGCCGACAAGCTAGTCCCAACCGGGTAAACCCTGGAGCAGAGCTGAACTCCAAACCAATGGGGAGCAAACCCACGACCCAAGGAGCTAATTATCTTACCTTGCATTCTCTAGACTTGATTCACCATAGTTCTTTCACTTGACTTATACAATCACACCTTTGTCACATAAGAACGACATAGGCTTTCACTAGACTTAGTTTACTTTAATACATGCAAGAGAAGATACAATTTGGGGTTTATTTCTTTGATTGTAGTGAGTCCTCAATTATCTAGAAAATTCTTTCAAATAGATGTGGTGTTTTGTAACATCCAATTCCTACATTATATCGTATATTAATTAATCATATGTGTAGAAGGGGATTTCAACAATGGAATGGTTGTTATACTTGAGATATCTTAGTCCATGGTGGTCTACAAGAAGACATCGAGATATACACTAGAATGTTCATAGTGAGTGCAATCCAATGGGTTTAAAGGATATATGCATAACATAGGACACAAATTTCAAGAGTGTGACTTGAAAATGTTTAAACTTAAAATTAAAGTATGTTTAATTTATCAATGAGCTAATTATATGTTTAATTTATCAATGAGATAATTATCTTATCTTGCATTTTCTAGAAATGATTCACCATAGTTCTTTCACTTGACTTATACAATCACACCTTTGTCCCATAAGAATGACACATGCAAGAAAATATAGAATTTGGGGTTTATTTCTTTGACTGTAGTGAGTCATCAATTACCAATAAAATTGTTTCGAATAGATGTGGTGTTTTGTAACATCCAATGCCCACATTATATTGTATATTAATTCATATGTGTAGGAGGGGATTTCAACAATGGAATGGTAGTTATACTTGAGATATCTTAGTCCATGGCAGTCTACAAGAAGACATCAAGATATACACTCGAATTTTCATAGTGAGTGCAATCCAATGGGTTTAAAGGATACATGAATTACACAGGACACAAATTTCAAGAGTGTGACTTGAATATGTTTAAACTTAAAATTAAAGTATGTTTAAATGATTTATATGTTTTTAAAATATAGATAATTTATTATAAGTAAATAATATTATGGGTTTATAGATCAATAGTATATTTGAATGTATATATAAAAATTATTAATGTTATAGATATGATGTCTTAAGTTGAGTCTAGGTGTAAATAGTGAGTTTTTTAAGGAAATATTAGCTTTGGACAAGATTTAAAATATGTACATGAACATTCATATATGAGCTAATATTTCTAATAATATCAATTAACAAGTAGAGAAAGAAAAATTAGGTTATAAGTTATGTCTTATGGACTCAAGCCTTATGACTCAAATATTAGAGCAAGTGTGTAATAATAGACATACAAAAGGAAAATTTTAAAAACTTGTTAACATGAAATTTCAAAATCTAATTTATAAAAAATTTAAAGATAGGAAGGCTTGATCATTAGGCTCTGATAGCGAATGTAATGTCACTTTTCCTCCTAAAGTAGTTTAAATATTATCAACAAATTTAATAGATTAAATGTTAGAGTTAAGATAATTCACAAGATGTAATATTACTAAAATAATGTGATTAACTGATAAAATAACCAATGTAACTATGATATGCAATAACATGGATTCTAAAGTAAATAATCTTTATAGTAAATTGGATCATACATATATACAATTCATATAGATTAACACCAAAATCATATACATAATATTCTCAATATATTTTAGAATCAATGGTTTTAATACTTATCTAAATAATAGCACCTAGAAAAGCCACTCTTTCCCTAGGAAGATGTCAGTGGTATTGGCTCTTGCTATGGAGAATTCTAGGAGAAATAAGTAAACTTCGCTACTCTACACGAGTGTTGGTTCCACTAGAAAAATACACAACACCGTGCAATACCCAATCCTTGGCCAGGACTGTCCTAAGTGCACCTATGTACCCCAGGTTGGACACACACACAAGATGTGCCACCTTCTTCTTCTTTCCCATAACTCACCAACCACTTTCTTCTTCCTTGAATGTTCTCCATTCCTTTTCCCTAAATTTCCAAGTCTCACATAAATGATTTATATAAGCCTTAAGTTGTGGTTTCCAAACCATCACACCCTTTCACAAATGTTGCTTTTTAATATTTATTTTAAATAAATAATTATTCTTCCCCTTTTTAAATATTTTTTATACATATTCTTTATTAATCTCTCTTTTAACGAAAAGGATCATAATATCCTTTACTTTTTTATCTCCCTTTTAATTCTAAAGGGTTATTTCATAACTTTCTCTTCTCTTGGGGAAAAATTCGAATAACAATGTATGTATGCATGTATGCATGTATGCATGTATGCTTGTATGTATGTAAGGGTTTTGGGTTTAGGGTATATAAGGGTGAGGGTATAGGGTATAGGGATGAGGATTGAGGTTGTAGGGTTTAGGGTTTAAGGTATAGGTTTGAGGGATTAGGGCTTAATTAATAGGTTTAGGGTATAGGGTACGGGTTGATGGTTTACAATTGAGGGCTAATATTCATCTTGCTGAGTGTATAATATTAATTATGTAAGGTATAGGGATTAGGGTTTAGGATATTGGGTTTAGGGTTTACAGTATTGATTAAGGGTATAATTCATAGGGTGAAGGGTTAAGAGTGTATGGTTTAGGGCTTAAGTATAGGGTTGAGAGACAATATTTATGGTTTAGGGTATAAGAGTGAGGTTATAGGGTATAGGGATGAGGGTCGAGGTTGTAGGGTTTAGGGTTTATGGTATAGGTTTGAGGATTAAAGGATTAGGGCTTAAGTATAGGGTTGAGGGTATAAGGTTAATGGTTGAGGGTTTACAGTTGAGGGATAATGTTCAAGGTTGGGTTTCCAAGGTATAGGGTTCAGGGTTTAAGTTTGAGGGTATAAGGCATAGGGATGAGGGTTGATGGTTTAGGGCATAAGTATAGGGTTGAGGGTATAGGGTATAGGGTAGAGGTTTGAGGGTTGAGGGATAATTTTCAAGGTTGAGTGTCCAAGGTTAAGTGTATAAAGTATAGGTTCATTAGGGTTTAAGATATTGCATTGACATATTAGGGCATAAGTATAGGGTTGAAGGTTGAGGGTTTAGGGTTTAGGGTTTAAGGGTTTAGGGTTAAAGGTTTGAGGGTTGAGGGATTAGGGTTGAGGGTTGAGGGTTTAAGAGTTGAAGGTTGAGGGTTTAGGGTTTAAGGGATAAGGGTTTTAAGGGTTGAGGTTTGAGGATTTAGGATTTAAGGGATTAGGGTTGAGGGTTGAGGGATTAGGGTTTAAGGATTGATGGATTAGGGTTTAAGGGTTGAGGGTTGAGGTATTAGGGTTTAAGGCATAGTGTTGAGGGTTGAGGGTTTAGGGTTTAACGTTTATGGGTTGAGGGTTGAGGGTTAGGGATAGGGTGTAGGGTTAAGGATTAAGGGATTAGGGTTTAAGGGTTTAGGGTTTAGGGTTTAAGGGTTGAGGGTTTAAGGGATTAGAGTTTAAGGGTTGAGGGTTTAAGGTTTGAGGGCTAAGAGATTAGGGTTTAAGGTATAGGGTTGAGGGATTAGGGTTGAGGGTTTAATGTATAGGGTAGAGGGGTGAGGGTTGAGGGTTTAATGTATAGGGTTAAGGGTATAATGTATAGGGTAAAGGGTTTATAGTTGAGGGTTTCAGTGTTGAGGGTTTAGGGTTTTGGGATATGGATTAGGGTTGAGGGTTGAGGGATTAGGGTTTAAGGGTTGAGGGTTAAGGGATTAGGGTTTAAGGTATAGTGTTGATGGTTGAGGGTTTAGGGGTTGAGGGTTGAGGGTTTAAGGGTTTAGGGTTTAATGGTTTGGATTGAGGGTTTAATGTATAGGGTAGAGGGTTGAGGTTGTTGAAGGTATAGGGTTGAGGATCAGGGTTGAGGGTTTAATGTATAGGGTAGAGGTTTGAGGGTTGAGGGTATAGGGATTATGGTTTAGGGTTGAGGGTTTAATGTATAGGGTTGAGGGTTTAGGGTTTAGGGTGGGGTACAGGGTTGAGGGATTAGGGTAGAGGGTATAATGTATAGGGTAGATGGTTTATAGTTGAGTGTCCAAGGTTGATGGATTAAGGATTTAAGGGTTGAGGATTGAAGGGTTCAAGGTTCAGGGATTAAGGATTTAAGGTATAAGGTATAAGGTTGATGGATTAGGGTTGAGGGTTGAGGTACAAGGTTGAGGGATTAGGGTTGAGGGTTTAATGTATATGGTAGAGGGTTGAGGATATGGGGTTTAAGGTTTGAGGGTATAGGGTTTAAGGGTTGAGGGTTGAGAGATTAAGGGATTAAGGGTTGAGGGTTGAGGGATTAAGATTTTAAGGTATAGATTAAAGGGTTAAGGGTTGAGGGTTGAGGGATTAAGGGTGTAAGGTATGGGTTTTAGGGATTATGGTTGAGGCTTTAATGTATAGGGTAGAGGGTTCAGGGTTGAGGGATTAACTATTTAAGGGTTGAGGGTTGAGATATTAGGGTTTAGGGTATAATGTATAGGGTAGAGGGTTTACAATTGAGGGTTGAGGGATTAAGGGTTTAAGGTATAGGGTCAAGGGATTAGGGTTGAGGGTTTAATTTATAGGGTAGATGGTTGAGGGTTGAGGGCTGAGGGTTGAGGGATTAGGGTTGAGGGTTGAGGTTTTTATGTATAGGGTAGAGGGTTTAGGGTTGAGGGTTGATGGTATAGGGTATAGGGTTGAGGGATTAGGTTTGGGGGTATAATGTATAGGGTAGAGGGTTTAAAATTGAGGGTTTAATGGTTTAATGTCTAGGGTCGAGGGATTAGGGTTGAGGGTTTAACATATAGGGTGGAGGGTTGAGAGTTGACGGATTAGGGATTAGGGTTTAAGTGTTTAGGTTTAAGTGTTGATTGTTGAGGGATTAGGGTCAAGGGTTGGGGGTTTAGAGTTTATGGTATAAGGTTGAGGGATTAGGGTTGAGGGTATAATGTATAGGGTAGAGGGTTTGCAATTGAGGGTTCAGGGTTGAGGGATTAAGGGTTTAAGGGTTTATTGTATAGGGTTAAGAGATTAGGATTAAGGGTTTAATGAATAGGGTAGAGGGTAGGGGATTAAGGGTTGAGGGATTAGGGTTTAAGGGTTGACTGTTGAGGTATTAGGGTTGAGGGTTGAGTGTTTATATTTTAAGGTATAGGGTTGAGGGATTATAGCTAGGGGAATAATGTATAGGGTAAAGGTGTTACAGTTGAAGGTTGATAGATTAAGGGTTTCAAGGTTGAGGATTTAAGGGTTGAGGCTTTAGGGTTTAAGGGTTTAAAGTATAGGGTCGAGGGATTAGGGTTGAGGGTTTAATGTATAGAGTAGAGGGTTGAGGGTTGAGGGTTAAGGGTTGAGGGTTTAGGGTTTAGGGATAGGGATTAGGGTTTAAGGGTTGAGGGTTTATGGTATAGGGATTAGGGTTGAGGGTTTAGGGTATAGGGGTGAGGGTTGAGGTTGTAGGGTATATGGCTTAGGGTATAGGGTTAAGGTATAGGGTTGAGGGTTGAGGTTGTAGGGTTTAGGGTTTAAGGTATAGGGTTGATGGTTGAGGTTGTAGGGTATAGGGTATTGTGTTTATGGTTTATGATTTAAGGTATAGGGTTGAGGGTTGAGGGTTAATGTATAGGCTTGAGTGTATAGGGAATTACGGTGAAACTTCATATCACACACAAAATGAGACATGCATAGCTCTTACAAGACATCATAATTACTCAAAGAAAGGTCTCATAGATGTACCTCAACCCAACCCCCTTATTAAAACATAATAAGAGTTAGAAAATATTTACAAAATCAACTTTTTCAAAACATGGGTGCGCTTTTAAAAAGTTAAAATTTGGTTGTTTTAAGAGAAAGCCAAAATGCACTCATGTTATAACACGAGTGCATTTTTTCTTGCTCTAAAAAATGGTAAAAAAGGCAAGACACCCATGATCCATGCCCATATGCTTTGTTAGTCTCTTGCTTTTGTGTGTGGTTTGACAAAGAAATGATTTTTCATGCTATTAGAGAAAGCACATACAATTTTTACACATTCCACCACCTTTGCATAACCTTTTTTGGTTTTCCAACTTAGGAAGGAGGAAATAACAGAGTTTTTACATCAAATTTTGATTATATGAACTCAAATTTTCATGTTTGTAGTGTTGCACTGTTAATTATAATTGAATTGCTATAATTTAACATCATAGATTGATTAATTCTATTAGATTTATATATAATTCAACGTTGAAAAGGAAGCAAGTTCATGAAAAGCTCAAATTGTTGAGAAGTTTGATGCAAGAATGAAAACTACACATAATAGGGCAGTTTCTCCAATCGAATATCTGGTTTTAAGGTATGTCAAGTATTTATACATGTTCTTTAAATTTTCCTTCATTCTCTTATGTTTCTTTATCACTTATCATACATGCTTTATATAATGCTTTAATTTTTTTATCACTTTGATTTTTGGATTGGATTCTGCTAAGTATTCAAAATTATGAGTGCTCAACATACATAACCTTAATCACACACACTACTTGTTGTAAAGTACATATTGATTTTTCTAACCATTTTGATGTTTATCAGTCTATATGTTTAGATTTGTATACTAACAATGTTTTGTAGGACTATGGCATACATGCCCCACCTACATCTTCAAGAGACTTCATATCAACAAGTTTATGTGAAAGAGAGGAAAGTTAGTTATTCTACAAGAAATTATGTGTGGATGGCACATGCCATCATTGTGGTGGCTTGCAACGTATACCAATATGTCAACATATGGAAATTACATATGCAGTTGGAAATGAACTAGCATAATTTGCTAAGTATAAGGTAATGACCTACAAAAAAAATGATGGTAAAGAAGCAAAAAGGTGTGATTTGGTTATTTAAAAGATTCTGGTGTATCAGTTTATGTCAACATTTCATGATAGTATAGTGTATGAGTATGCAAGGCATACCTATAGAGCTTGATGGTTGGACTTGCAATTCAAGTTATGCAAGGACACATTTCCACTTGGTAGCATTGTTTCAATCATCAACTTTGTAGAGAACTATAGTCTACAACCACAATGTGAGGTACAATCACAGTATTACAACTCCACATAGGTTGCTATATTTGTGCACATAGCATTCATTCGTGTCAATGACAATATAGAGTATGACAAAAAGATCATAAGGGGGTATCATTTTTATATAAGTAATGATCACACACATTCTAAAAAATTTGTGCAAGGTTGTTTTCGGGTGTTCTACCATGATTTGGCTAGAAGGGCATATCGTTCCATCAGCATATCATATGGTTAGATAATTGTGCATCACAATCCAAGAACTCGTGGATGTTCTATTGGTTGAGAAGGATGCATAATATTATAGGTTTTCAGCATATGTGGAACTTTTTTGAGGTTGAGCATGGAAAGGGGGAGCATGATGGTGTAGGAGCATGTATCAAAATATCCATAGCATGAGAAGAGTTAAAGTATAAAGACAATGAAAAGTTAATAGATGCAAAATCAATCTTTGAGTGGTGTAATTCTTCGATGGGTCCAGGTAATAAAGTTAATTCTTCAGTTCATAGATTTTTTTGGTTGATAGATGACACTAACATTGCACAATATGAGGATTGTTGTACACTGACAAGATCAAGTGAGCTACACTCTTTCATAAGCTCTAATGAAGTTTCATGGAGTATCCATACACGGAAGATGGCATGCTTATGTTCTTGTATCCATACTTATGTTTTGGTTCCAAATTTCATATGGCATAGGAAAGACTTACTAACCCTCTTTAACTTAAAGTTTCTCATTTTCTTGATGTTGTGTTTTCACACATATATAGTGAATATTGGGTAGATTATATGCATATTTATGGTAGGACTATTTAAAATGGTACATAGTGGACTTTGTTGTGATAAAAATTACATTCACTGTCTTTTATTGTGTTTCACTATCAAGTCAAAATGAGACCAAAATGAACTATCAATACCCCTATTGAAACTCTTCATACAATTCAATTTGGAAAACATAGTAGAAGGGTTACAATGATGGACTCTTATCTTACAATATTGATGTATCCATGTCAACATTCAATTTTTTTGAAAAAGATGAATCATTTGCAATAATCGTATTTTTTTTGTCTTCATTTTGTTCTTGATATTTTTAAGATTCTACTCTAAGATAGGGTTATCATGTGTGCTTCTATTTATTTAGTCTCAGTTTTAAAGTTCATATTTAGGTTATGGCCAAGTTGATCAACAATAGTAGCACCTAATGCTTGGGAATGACTCTATTCTCCTTCTTGTGTAATGATAAACCCCTTTTTGTTGTCCCTTAAGATGTTTTGTGCATGTAGTGTAAAGTTGCAAGGAGGTATATTTTTTGTTCTATTCATCATGTGACCAAACCGATAGTTCCAATACATTTGGATGGGTAGGTTTATGCTAGGCAAGGTCCTATTTTGCACCCCAACATGTCTGAATGTTTCAGGCTACATTGCACCGCTAATTTCCCTTAAGAGACCAAAGTGTGAAAGGGCGGAAAACTTTGATGAGGTGTTACTCAAAAACTGTGGCACTGAGAAACATTTCATCTAAAGCTACAGGATCATGTAGGGTCCCTCTAAAATAACATTTATTGGTTTTTCATATCTCCAATCTATTTGCCCATGGTGACGAATTTTTAGTTGATGGAAAAAGCATAAGATGCATGCAATGTAAAGTTGCAAGGTGGTGTTATTTTTGTTTTTTTCATAATGTGACAAAATTGATAGTTCCAAAACATCCAAGTGGGTAGGTTTATGCTAGGAAAGTTCATGTTTTTCACTCTAGCATGTTGGAACATTCAAAGTTGCATTGGTGATTTCTCTTATGAGACCAAAGTGTGAAAGGGCAGCAAACTTTGACAAGTTTTTACTCAAAAATCGTGGCACTTAGAAACATTATGTCTAAAGGTACATGATCACATAGGGTCCCTCTACAATAACCTCTCATTTTTTCATACCTCCAGTCCATTTTCCTATGGTGACAAGTTTTCAGTTGATGGAAAAAGCGTCAAATGCATGCAATGTAAAGTTGAAAAGTGGTGTAATTTTCATTTTTTTAATCATGCAATCAAATCAATAGTTCCAATACATATAGGTGGGTAGGTTTATTCTAGAAAAGGTCTTGTTTCACAACTTAGCATGTTGAAACATTCTGGGCTACATTGCACCGACGATTTCTCTTAAGAGACCAAAGTGTGAAAGGGTAGCAAACTTTGACAAGTTGTTACTAAGAAACCGTGGCCCTTAGAAATATTCCTTCTAAAGTTATAAGGTCGTGTAGGGTCTCTATACAATAACTCCCCTCAATTTTTCATATATACAAGTCATTCCACTATGGAAACAATATTTCAGATGTTCTAAAAAGTGTCAGTTGCATTTACTAAAAAATTGTCAAGAGGCATTGTTTACATTCTTCATCTCCTGGAGGTAAACTGATAATTCGAACACATTGCGGTGGCTATAGAATAAGTCCACTATACAATTTTTGGCCAAATTAGGTGTCTTTATAATCTTATGACTGAATAATCTACACCATAGAACTAGTCTCCCTTGTTGCTTGAACTTAATGCAATCATAAACATTTTGGTTAATATAGGAAAAAAATATTGAGATGAAGGAAAGTGTGGGCATGAAGAGTACGTCGATAAATTTGAACTAGTCACCGGCCAACTAGATGATGGTTACTTGAATAAAATTGTTGAAAATGTAGTGTAAATTGTGTGTACTTTGTCTTGAATAAACTTGATTCCATAACTATATAACAAAAATATATCCAATACCAAAAACTCATACTCATACTAGTTGGGGTGGCTACAAAATAAGTCCACTTAACAATTTTTGGTCAATGTAGGTGTCTTTATAATCTTATGACTGAATAATCCACACCATAGAACTAGTTGTTAAACAGGTGCAGGACAATTGAGGGGGGGGGCGCTAAATCAGTCGTCACAAAATTCAAACTTAAAACTCAACACTTATTAATTCCACAACCACACTATTATGTTATTAAGTAAGAGCATGAAACACAAATAACAGAAAGTAAATCAACACAATGAACACTATATTTTTATGTGGAAAACCCAATGAGGAAAAAACCACAGTGAGGGTTAACTCACAATATAAAGATTATAAAATTGAATACAAAGGCTCACTGCCAAGGGCTCACTACCCAAAAGAGGACTCACTATCCAAGAACAAAGGCTCACTGCCTATAGAAAGGACTCACTATCCAACAGGGAGGGTCACTACATACAGATACAAAAGAGAAAAAAATATCCACCACAACAATTAACACACATCCACGAGATTGCAGAAACATTTAGCTCACTTCCTTCAGCACATTGAAGAATTATAGTCACAACTCACTCACAAACACACTTCTGCTCTTATGATTTGTGGCTTACTTTCATCACTTTGCATCACACTGTCATACAACTCTTCATGATTTGACTTGCATTTATACCATCCTTAACCTTAAAAACTTTCTCCAAGGTCAGCCACAAATACCTTATTTCATAAATTCAAAATAGGTCGGTGACTCAACATTCCCACAGTGGAAAGGAATGAGAGTGGACAATTAAAACATTTAACCAAGACCAAAAATAATGTCTCAGATCAACCACATGCTTCCTCAATTAAATTTTATTCTTCGAATGAAGTGTAAACACTAGGTCAACCAAACCTAATGAAAACACAAAAGAACATTGATGTACATGCTTTCCAACAAGAAGATGACACATGGATGCCACAACACACTTCCTTATGCACGATAATACATCTCAGAATCTTCCAGATACATCTGCAACAAAACAATAAACTTTAATCACTGAACACCTTTCACCAATCCGTTTGGACTGTATAAACTCACACTAAAACACTGAAACATGATTTCCAAATCACCAAACTTCAAACCTCTTTTCCATAGCATAGAAAATACCTTCACAAGAGATATCCCAGATCTGCAAGATCTGAAATGAAATAGCAGAGGACTACGGAGAAGAAACATCTCTCCCAGTCCACAGAATACCAAGTTTGCTTGAACAATTCACATACCAGTGAACATAACTTTCACATACCATCAAACCAGAAGCTAAAACTTAGAAAATATCACCATGAGATCACCATTATCAATCCTTCAGATCTGCAGCAGCATAGGATCAACATAGGAGAAATTCATAGCACATTCTGAACACTTTCATCACTCTGACTTCTCTTCTTTATTATTTTTTTCAAAAGCACTTGGAAACTCATCAAACCAACATGTCTACAACACCATAGAGATAGCTTCATGTACTCACAACATCTTAGCAACATCTCAGCTATACATGTACAATCTGTAACATACTGAACTATTTTGACATCAATGACAACATTAATGACAACACCACCAAACTAGCTATGCTTGCAACACTAGTCTCCCTTATTTCATGAACTTAATGCAGTCATAAACATTTAGGTTAATATAGGAAAACATTTTTTTGAGATATATGAAAGTGTGGGCATGAAGAATATGTCTATAAATTTGAAACTAGTGACCGGCCAACTAGAGGATGGGTACTTGAATGGATGGGTAGTTGAATATACTTGAATAAAATTATTGAAAACATAGTGTAAATCATTTGTACTTTGTCTTGAATAAACTTGATTCCATAACTATATGCCAAAAATATATCCAAGACCACAAACTCATACTGGTGTAGGAAAGATAATAATTAACCAACAAATATAGGTGAAATGAATGTGAAATAAGTTATGAAGCATGGAATACACTCAGATTTTAAATATTTGAAGTAAATCATCTACAAATATTCACTGAAGCCTGGATTTATAATGCAAATATGGACACCATCAATAAAAATTATATGTATTAACCAAATAGCCATATAGGCATACATCAATATATGTCGATATAAGTATAACATATATACAAAATAGCCATATAGGCTTACAAGAATGCCATATAGGCATACAATGTCACGTATATGCAATATAAATCTATGTCCAAAAATGTCATATAGGCATACAACAAAGGACCCTAATAAATAGCCATCCCCTCCAGGTGAAAAAAATAGATCATAGGTGGCCTTTGATCATCAATAGGGATGGAGATGCGTATGAGGGTGGTCTACTTTGAACTCAAGGGCTAGACCTCCTATTTAATTCTTGATGGAGTTGCACCTATTACAATAAAAAGTATAGACATTAATATATAGAAATTACATTATATAAAATGAAATATTTAAAAAAATAATCACTTATTGCCTCCAAGTGATCTCTCTCCTCGTCTGCAACAGGGTAAAAGTGCAAAGCTATGTCACACTTTCAGCCAACTTATTAGCCCAATTGAATTTAAGTTTTTCTAACTAAATATCAATTTTGGTCAAACATATGATCTAGTAAGATTCATTCTAGCTAAGTTAGATACTTCCACAACCTTTTCAACTAAAATTGTTGGCTAAAAATATATGGAGCACCACTTTGAGTCCAATTTACCAAAAAAATAAAATTATTTGAATAACTTGAAGTTTCAATAACTCCTACTAATGTAAATAACATTTTTTTTTAAATATAAAAAATACCCTTTTGTAGATCCATAAGTGTAGTTTTCAAAAATATATTTATTTTAATAGTTTAATTATTATTTTTATTTTATTTTTATTTTTACTAAAAGTAGGTTATCAATAAGGGCCTGATTTGGTTAATCCAACGTCCAAGGGTTCAGTGGAGGTTAGTTGGGAAAATCCAATGGAGGGATGGTGGAAATTGAATTTTTATGGGGCTTCTAAAGGAAACCCTAGACCATCAGGAGCAAGATTTATTGTTAGAGATTGGAGAGGAAATGTATTGGCTTTGGGAGCTAAGAATCTAGAGGAAGGGACCAATAACATAGTTGAAGCCTTAGTAGCACTAATAGTTGTCAGGCTTGGAAAAACACTAGGGGCTTTGAAAGTTCACTTGGAGGGTGATTCCCTTGTAATTATCCAAGCAGTGATGAAAGGGAACACGAGAACCTAGCATTTACAAAACATAATTGAAAAAATAAAAGAGGAGTTAGCAACTTTTGATGACTTCTATGTAAGTCATATCAGGCGAATGGAAAATGTAGAGGTAGATACATTATCAAAGTGGGCTCTATCATTTAAAGATGTTGGTGAAACGATAATTGAAGACTTTAGGCATTTAGAATTAGAAAATATAGTGTTATGAGTGATGGTACACTTGCAGAAATCAATGCAAGGGGTAATTGAATGCTCTCCAAAGCACGAAGTGAACGAGAGAATGTGTCAGGAGTCGGGTGGCAGCGATGATCGTATGCCTATTATTTATGGTGAAGGATGTGAATTAAAGTTTATTAAGTGCTTGAGGTATTTCCTTCTCGATGCTTCTTCCATTGTGGTGAAAAATAACTGCAAAAATAGTGGATAGGAGGTGGTGGATCTAGAGTTGTAGAGAAGATGGAGACTAATTTTTCACTCACGACGAGGAAACCACTCTCCCCTTTCCATGGTGAAGCATCGACAAAGAGACTGAAAGGCTTGTTCCTGTACAATGATGAAAGATTAGTGCAAGTAGTGCAATTAATAATGGGGAAATGGTTCGGTGAACTCAAGCGTAGGTAGAGGACGAATATGGGCATTTATTCACTAATAATGGCTTGGGGCTTAAATTTGGGAGAGCCGACAAAAATTGTGAAAGGGGTGATGAAGGCTCTGGTGCATGAAGACTACCTGGAGGACATGGACACAATCTTGGAATGGGCCATTTTGGGAGTAGGTATAGACATTAGTGAGGGATTTGAAAATGAAGAGGATGAAGAAGCCGAAAAATGCACTTCCTTTGTGAGATGGCCTGAAGGAAGGCGTAAAGCTAGATGGAGAGAGGATGCAACACACGGGTGGAAAGCGCTAAAATTGTTTGTGGAATTAATGGAGGTAGAGGCGATAATAGAGCAAGGAAAAGCTAAAGCAAAGTGGCTAGAGCAGAAGGAGTTGTGATGAAGGGAGAAGAAAAAGCTCACTAGGGTCAAAGCATAAGCAATGGCGGGTAGCTCATCCAGGGCTTACCAGTCAAATAATTCTCTATCATAAAATTTGAATCTTTTTGGTTTCCTATTGCAAATAATTTTTGGGTCTCAAGTTATGGGAAACACAGGGAAGGTGGTGTCGGTTTACAGGGTAGCTAGTAATTTTTGAAAAACTGTGAATGTTATTTTGAGCGTAAATTTTGAGTTTGAAGTTGATGTATGGGTTTGACAGTGGACGTTAATGTCGGTTGTCTGTAATTTTTTGAGAAACTGGGTTTATAGTAGATGAATATTTAGATGGTAGAAGGTCTGACAAGAAAGAAAGAAGTTGATGTAATTTGACTTATCTTTTTTATATCAATAAAGCAATATATTATTACCGATAAAAAAAAAAGTGGGTTATCAACACAAAATATTAGGTTCATTACCATGCCAAGGAAAAATACTAAAATTTATTAAAAAAATTGAAAAAAATACGATGTGCACTAGATAAAAGAATCTATTTCAAGATGGTATAATTTTTTTTCCATTTTAGATAAATATTTAACATGAAAATTGACGTCTCATGTAAATAAATATTTTTTCATTCACACACATTTTAATATTTATTTATAAATATATATTTATCAAAATTGGAAAAAAATATATCCATGCACTGATGTTTCAAGTTATAAATACACACAAAAAAATTGAAAGAAAAAAAAATTACTGTAAAAAAATTAACTTCATTTTTCAGCATTTTATCAGTAACTAAATTATAGTGTTAATTTATTAAAAACTAGTTTAAAATAACTTTTAAATTTTTTCAAAAAATACAAACATAAAATATACTAAAATATATATATTTTACTAGTTTACATCATTTCAAAATTTAAAACATATATGCCACTTTTTAGTGATTCAAGTTTAAAAGTTGGATCAGTGTTGGTCATTTCCTTTATAAAGTGTGGCATAGCTTTGTGCTTTTACCCAACAATGGCGTGCTCATGTTGTGACTTTGCAAAGCCCTATAGCAACCATCCAAAATAGAAATTAAACTACAAATCAATAATCATTTCATTTTTCAATAATAAATAGCTAAAATAATTAATGTAATTTGAAATTTACTAATATACCTCATACCCTCGTCAAAGGCATCAAGCTCTCTATTGCAGTAGAGACACTGTGCTCCATTGCCCTATCAATATCAGGAGTAGTCTCTTCTTGCATCATCTGAAAATAAAACAATATTACTCAATTACAAAAACTAGAAGAGCGATGCAGGTCATGGCTTATAATGTATGACATAGTCAACAATATTTTGAGTACTTATTGAACTATATATTGCTTCATAGTTTAATAAGTACTCAAAATATTGCATCATCCTAAAATAAAACAATATTACTCAATTACAAAAACTAGAAGAGCCATGCAGGTCATGGCTTATAATGTATGACATAGTCAACAAATATTTTGAAAGTACTTATTGAACTACTTATTGACATAGACACTTCGCAGCTTCCTATAGCAAATCTATCCAAAATAGAAATTAAACTACAAATCAATAATCATTTCATTTTTCAATAATAAATAGCTAAAATAATTAATGTAATTTGAAATTTACTAATATACCTCATACCCTCGTCAAAGGCATCAAGCTCTCTATTGCAGTAGAGACACTGTGCTCCATTGCCCTATCAATATCAGGAGTAGTCTCTTCTTGCATCATCTGAAAATAAAACAATATTACTCAATTACAAAAACTAGAAGAGCGATGCAGGTCATGGCTTATAATGTATGACATAGTCAACAATATTTTGAGTACTTATTGAACTATATATTGCTTCATAGTTTAATATGTGGTTACTGCAACATTGTGTTCATTGGGATATGTTAATGCATACAATTCCATTTCAAATGTTGTTTTATGATTGAAACCCTTCATGAACAACATGGTAAACAAAAGGTTGATAGAAGAGACAATATTGCCTATAGAACCAACAAGACAAAATACAATGCACAAGAGCCATATTGGGCGGATTCTAAGTTGGTAGGAAGAAGTTGACAAAGGAAGAGGTTGTTATAAGGGCATCTTGTATAGTAAGGGGTCTCATGAATGACAAGTCAAGGTTGTAATAATAGAAGGAAAGATGGCAGAGCAATGTGATAATTAGGAGAAATGAGGAGAAAGGACAAAGAATCCTATCCTCTTGATCGTGGACATAGTTGTATGCAACCTAAAATGGTCACCTAGACTTTGGGCCCCATTTATTTAATTTGTCAACATCAACTTTCTGAATCAATGATTGTCGCATTTTCAAATCAAATTTCTTAATCAATTCATAACTATTTCAAATGTTTCAATTTTCCCTATATTTGAATGCTTCATTAATTTTATTTAATTCAAAGAGAACTTTTTTAATAAATAAAATAATGTTATTTAATTGAAGTTATTATTAGTTTAAATAAAATGATGCTATTTAATTAAATCTATTTTTAATTAGCAATTTTATTTTGTATTTTATTAATATTCATTTCTAAATTCACATAATTCATTATTTATTAAAAGAGGATGCATTATCATCTTAAATTAAATTAAACAAAATGAAATATCCCTCTCTCAAGAATATCCCGTGGATGAAAAAAGGTTAAACAAAGGGAAATAAAACAAAAACAATTCCAATCAAGATTTGTTTCTATTTTTCATTATCCCTACAGCCCGGAATTTGCCTTCTCAATTCCACTTTGCCTATAAAATGAGCCCCCATTCTTATTTCAAAAAAAAAAATCACGACTCTTATGCATCATGCTACAACTCTTGAATTTTATCATTTGAGGTTACAATAGCTCTGATTCTTATAAGCATCTTATTTTAGAGCATATAGTTTAATATTACATTTTAGCTTAATCTTCATAGTAGATTAATTTGCAAAGTAATTCATTTATGGCATTGCATGTAGATCATTTTTCATTTCAATAAATTAGTTTTGTTTATTGCATTTTACAGTCATTTAGATTAGTTTTCATTGTTGCATTGCAAGAACAAGATTCATGGAGATTGGCATTCTTGCTTCTCCTCTTTGAATCTCTCGTTCTGAGACTGTATTTGCAGGGGTAACTGGGTCAATCTGAGGGCCACAATATCAATCCCTGCTCTTCTCGGATAGAGAGTTGTGAATTGATTTGCAAGGACTCATTATTGAATATCCTTGCATGCAAGGATTCACGAAGCATAAACATATTTCAGTTATACATCTTTCACCGGTTTTTCATCATTTTTAAAAAATTTCAACTTTGATCTCAAACAGCATGCTGGTACAAAACGACTCTATAGATGTGTCAAGGTCTAAACCCCTATTTTCATATAAAATATGATAGGTTTGTTGAAAATTAATTCTTTGTAGTAGTTTTGAAAAATTTCAAAACAATTGCCAGAAAAAATCCTTACGGACACATCGATTTCTGTACCATTTTGATTTCTGTGCTACCTCGATTTTCGTGCATGAAGGTTCAGCTAAATATTTTATTAATTTTTTTCATTTTTAAATTAATAAAAATTTTGGTTTAAAGCCTAAATGAGCATATTTAGTAAAATGGTCATATCTTGAGCATATGGTCTCCGTTTTTCGAAAACGAGATATTGTCGAAAAGCTACTTCCGACGCCATTCCAGTGGTACTGGTATTTTTTTTCTGATTTTTCCATTTTGATACCTTTTTCGCCTGTCAAAGCCAGAAGTTGTTGTTTTCACTCCGGAAGGCGTAACTTTTGCATCCTGGCTCTATTTTTCGAAAACAAATAGGCGTTGGAAAGCTGGTTCTGCCCTCTTCTCAGATATCAGACCTATTTTTTTGCAAAAATTTTACCAGGTATCTGATTTATTTGTCAGAACTCAGCCTTTATCTTTTGAGTTATTTTCTTGGGAAACGTGCAATCAGGAGTTTTTTTTAGATCCAAGAGGAATTTTTTTTTTTAATTTAGATTAGATTTTTAATTTTATTAATTTAGATTAGTTTTGTTTTAAATTTTTTAGTTTAGTATTAGATTAATTTAGTTTAACTTTAGTTTTGTTAACTAATTCTTTTTAGATTAATTTTTGACTAGATTAAATTAGATTTTTAATTAATCTCTTTTTTTTGATAGATTCCAACTTTTGTTCTTCTGGTTCTTTTGAATTTTTTTATTTTTTTTCGCAGCATAACAGTTTATGCAGGACGCTAGTCAGAAAACTTGAAACACACTAACGGTTTGATTGTAGGATGCGTGACAAAGACTTGAAAACAAACACTTACGCTTGTCAAAGATCTTATTTAAAAAAACATTGTGTTTGTTTTCCTGCTTTTCAATTCACATAGTCTAATTAGGGCTTCGTTAAAATTCTTAGGAGTTTCGATAGTGAGTAGGGAATTTGGCTCTTTGTTAGATGGAGGTGATGACCATGGACAAACCGTGCTCCCCTCGGGATGATCTTACTTCAATATGATGAACTCTAGGAGCAGAGTAAGGTAGTGAATCTTTAGCACTTTCACTGCCGTGGATTATGCTCTTTCTCTCATTAAGAGAATTTAAACCCAGTGGATTTGGTGTGAAGTGGAACTAGCTCTAAGGACAGTGCTGTTTAGCGTGTTTGGGTAAAAAGATGGGCTAGAGAAGTATGCTCTTCTCCTTTTGGGAGAATCAGAAAATCAGAAACCCGAATCCGAGCCATGTCCAATGTCACCTTTAGAGGGTCTGCCAGAAGTTGAACCTCCGGGAACGACCCAAGTGAGTACACACATATCGTCGGTGATTCCACCTCACTATAATAAAGAACGTCTTGCTGAGTCTAAAGACTCCAAGACCATAGTAACTTCTTTTCCATGACTTGACGATCATGGAAGCTTTTGTTTTATTTTGTACCCAGCGCCCGGAGTTCCTGGGGCTATGAGGTGTGTGTGATTTTCAGGTGTTGGTGTGGCTGCGAGGCCCGAGCTTTGTATCAGAGGCACCGAAGGTTATTGTGAATGGAAGCCAAGTAAAAACCTCTTAGTTAGTTACCTACCCGGTTCACCTCCGAAAGGAGTCATAATCTTTGCGCAAGGAGGGGGAAGAATCTCTTTGTATGTTGATCATACACAGATTCCCATCAGAGGCATACACCTGGACGTTTGGAGGTGGTTGCGACACTGGCCCCTGCTACAAGGGTAACCTTTGAACGTACACTGTTGAGTCCTTGGAAACACCAAAAACACGGGTGCCCTCTAGGGGGTGACACGGCTGTGTGAGGTGCACGTATGCGCATAAGCAATGGGGCAAAGGTTTTGGCTTCTCACCATTTTCTTTGGTAGGGATAGCTATGTGTTTGTTTTTGAGTCTTAAACATTGTTCAAACATCTTCAAACAAGACTCCCCCGATACTATCAAGTTGCTTTGTCCTTGATAGATCTGTTATCGACTACTTTTTGTATCACAACTTGTCTGATTGAAACCTATGTGCTTGATCAAAATCTGTTGATATACTTGCTTGATCTTTGAAAACAAACAACAAACTAAAATACTGAGTTCTTTGATTAGGTGACTTGTCCCAGTTTTAGAGACATGTTCTGTATTTAGGGTTTATGTGTCCTTGACCTTTTGAATTAGTGATCCTTGATCTCATAAGTGATTTTGCTTGAGATTGGAAAATTAGGAATTGTTCCTGTCAAATAGATAAATTTTTAGACTCTTTGATAACACACTTGGAGAGTGCTAATAGTCTCCTTGTCCACCCATTTTCATACAATTCAAACTCAGTACACTTTGTGTAAGTCATCCTCCTAATCCATATGTGCTAGGGTGTTCACCCAAGAATTGAGCACCTCTGTGGCAGTGTTGGTTTGCACCTATTTGCAACAGTTCTATTTCACCATCTCTCTCGGACAAGAGAAAACTTTTACTATCCTAGTTTGGTATTGACGTTTCTTAGAATTGTTCATATCTCGAATCCTCCCTTTCATGTCACCACAACAAGATATCAAGTGAGCTAAGGAAAGTTTACCTCAGATAGTCTTTAACTAACTACTCCCAGTCTTAATTGGCCAAAAGAGAAAAGGAAAAGGAACCAATATTTGACCGGGCCACCAGGAGCTTCAGCCCAAACCTATTTTGACCCAAAGAGCCATTTTAGTGAATTGAGTACCCCCTCAGCACCTTCCCACTCAGGTATGGATATGAGTTATACTGTCACTCGGCGAGAGAGGGAAGCCATGGATCAAAATCTTGATGATATCTATGAACAACACATAAACAACATGATATTTGGAAATTCTTCTCATGATGATCAACCCGGTTCACCCCTCATTAATGTAAGATATTTGGATGCCCATCAATGGGATGAAAGGTATAAGAGACAAGCTCACCAAGAACAATGGTCACAACATGAAGACCAAGACAATGAACCTGGTGATGCTCATGTCAATACAATGTATACCAATGACTTGTTCAAACAGCTTCAGACCAAGCCTACCACTTCAACATACCTCAAGGTTCACAAGTGATAGGCTCCAAAAGAATTGGAACGCTAACGTGAAAGCCTTCTAGATGAAATGCAAAGCAGCACTTACAACTTGAGGAAGAGAGCCAAGCTTTATTGAAGTACAAAGGAACCTACTAAGAGAGCAAGATAGGCGCTAGCCCACCAATTAAAACAAAACAATAATACAGCAGGCACAAGGATTACAATTCTCCTCCCTCCACCCCTTCCAGAACACCAAGAAGTAGAAGGCGGTCAAGGACCCCTTCTAGATCTCCTAGTCGTAGAGGAAGAAGGGCCTCTCAGTATGCTCACTATAGGAGGCAAACTCCTCCCAGAAATTGAAGACCACACTCCCAACATGTACATCCTGGTTCCCAACATGGAGGTGGTAGCTCACATTATGACTTTGATACTCAAGACTTCATGCGAATACAACAAGAGCCTATCTTCCAACAGTATGTGGAGAGGTATTTGGAACAAAACAAAGATAAGTTCTTGGAAAGTCTAATCAACAAGGGTGCCAAAGTCCCTTATAATTTTGATGTGGACAAAAAAATACAAAAGCAAAATCCCTCTCAAAGAGGAAGAACTGCCAAAATGAAGCAAATGATGGAGAAAATGATGCACCTAAGAGCTCATTCTCACTAGACTCAATTTTGTCCTCTAATCCATTCGGGACAAGAGTGTGAGTATGAAAGATTTTCCAAAGAGGGTGGAATTCCCACAATACTATAAATATGATGGCAGTGGTGATCCACACAACCATGTGCGTCAGTTCTATACTATGAGCTTTGAATTCCATCAAGATGACTCCTATTTGATGAGGTTGTTCCCTAGGAGTCTTAAAGGACAAGCAATGGAATGGTTTACCAATATCACTCCTCCTGTCAAGACTTTTAGAGAGCTTGTTCATAGATTCGTTCAACACTTCGCATATAATCTGTCAAGATCTGTTACTATGTTGGACCTATGCAACTTGAAACAAAATCAGGGGGAACCCTTTGTTACCTTCTTGCAAAGGTGGAGGAGACAATGCTCTCGGTATCCTAGGACGATCCATGAGGATGAAAAGATTGACATACTTGTTAGTAATTTGGTGCCTGAAATGAGATACGAGATCAAAAAGATAGTATTCACTTCCTTTGATACCATGATTGAAACTGCATGCCGCATTGAGGATGTTCTAAAAGAACAAGGCATTTTGACCAGACATAACAATAATACCAACAATGGTCAACACAACAATAAGGATAAAGGGAAGAACAACAATTGGAACAAAAATAAACAAGTTGTCAATGATGGAGTTGTGGATTCTTCCCAATCAAGAGATCAAAGTGTTCTTAATTTGACTAAGGTTGTGCAAGCAATGAAGCTTAATGCACCTCCACAACAAGAAAGTAAACCAAGATATCAGGAAAGGCCCAAAAACCAGAAGCGGTAATTTACCAAATTGGGTGACACATATGAGGATATTCTCAAACTCTCTATTGCTAACAACTTCAGCACATCCTAAGGATCTCAAATTTCACATTCCGCATCCTGCCACATTGGTGGGATGACAAGGCATTCTCAGGAATTTTCATAATGGCTCCGCCATACTATTGAAAACCTGCTGGAGATTAGTAAAACATATCAGCCCAAGATTTATGGAAAGCTGCAAGTTGGATGGCCTAAATACCAATGCTGATCATAAGGCTTTTAAGGAACCTTTTCCTAATTACGACAAGGGGGAAACCTCTAAATCACAGAATGGCAAAGCTGCAATCAACTACACCTATACAGCGGCAGAAAATGTGATAAACATGTTTGAAGTTGTGGAGCCAAGTGTTAATATGATAAGGAGTAAGGACCCGCATGGTTATGACTCTCCCCCTATTTTTGACAACCAACCTGTTGTGGTGCTGAGAGGTCCTCATTCTAGGTTATCTTCCCAAGCCCTTAATGTTGTTACCAGGAGTCAAGCCCCTATTATTCTCAGAGGGCCTAGTTCAGGTCCATCCAACAAATCCAAGCAAGTGGCATCCAAGAATGTCACTATAAAGTCCGCCACTGCTCTCAAACCAAACTATAATCTTGTAGATCAGTTACAGAAAACTCCAGCACATATCTCAATCTTAGAGCTTCTAGAGTTGTCCCCTAGACAAAAGCAGATCCTTGAGGATGCTTTGCGCACAGCAAATGTCCCCAACAACATTGATATAGACCAATTCCAAGGCATGGTGAATCACATTACTAGCCCACATTACCTTTCTTTCTCTGAAGATGATGACAAATCCCTAAGCCATCCACACAATCTTGCCCTTCACATTGAAGTCATGATTCATAAAACCCGTGTCAGGCGCGTGTTGATTGATGGAGGTGCTGGGTTAAATATCTATACTTTGAATTTGTTAAAAACTTTGGGCTATTCAGAGCAAGTGATCAACACTAGAAAGAAGATCACCATAAAGGCCTATGATGAGGCAGAACGAAGTTCTAAGGGGTTGGCTGTCCTTCCTGTCAGGATTGGCCCAGTTGAAAAAGATATCTTGTTTCAAATTGTTGATAATCGACCCCTTTGCATACAACATTTTACCTGGGTAGACCATGGATTCATGATATGCAAAGGTCGTCACCGTGTTAAGTCTCCTACAATGGAACATAAATTTGCATACTAGGGGATAACACCTTATCAATTAACTCAATCTCAGCTAGTGTTCATGTCCCTCTTAACCGAGCAGCAAAGGATTATGAAACAACTTTAGCAGACTGTCAAAACAAATTTAAGTCAGTAGACCTTGGCATGGGGGGGTATCAACTTGACTCTTTTGCAAAGATGCCTGTTTCCCCTAGGACATATGGAAAGCCTTCACAGGAGATGAAACCAACATCTTCAGCAATGACACTATTTGACAAGTTTGTTGAATCCTCAGTACCAATACAAGATGAAAAAGAGGAAGTAGCTGTTCGAGATTGGATATACAAAGAGGAGAAATACCAGCACAATGAAAATTTCTCCCCCTCTCCTAAGTCCTATGGGAGAGGATATACTTTTGTCAAGAAGATGGGTTATCTAGGATATGGCCCTCTTAGTCACAGGTTAGATGCTAGAGCCGAACCACTCAATCATGATCTTTTTGCACGTAAGTCTAAGAAACCGGTTGGCCTAGGCTTTATGAACAACAATAAATGCACTGTCCCCATTTCTGATAGGGGGGATAGTAAAGATGACAATATGTACTGACGGACCAATCAACAAGACATAACAGATGATTGGGTACCTTCAACAAATCTCCTTTGGGGAGATTCAAGAGATTTAATAATTGATAGTCCTCCTATCTCATTTGCAATAGATAGTGACTATATGAATGCAAGATTGACTATGGATAGTGTCTCCATCCTAGCTGCAACGGATGGTGATAATTCAGATAATTTTGTGATTGAGCAAATTGCTAGAGGAGAGGAGCCTCTTCCAAATCTTGAGGCTTCTACATCACAAGGCTCCAACAATAATTCAGAAATAGACTCTCATGAGTTTGAATGGGATTCACTCTCAGATGCAATAGTTGACTTGGATATGGACGTTGTCCATGCTTATAGTTCTCAACCTGATGTAACTGACGAGTCATGTGTTAGATTAGAAGATTGGAACCCACATGTCACATTAGTAGACGATTCTTCGCTTGCTAGGATAAATTCTGATTTAGACACTTTAGAGGGAAACTTGACAAATTCCAATTCTACAGTCACCAGAGATGACACCACCTATATCCTTAACCTTGAACCGGTCATCAACCTACCCCTTGATCACCCCAACCTTATTGATTGGTCTCAACGGTACCAAGAGCCTCAACTCTTGACATTTCACAATGACTATGAGATCACCTCGCTATCTAAATTACTGAACCCGTAGTCTTCTTTCCACCAAAGGTCCCACAGCCTACCAAGATCACAAACCCAACATCAAGCAATCTAGTCACAAGATAAAAAGAAAAGAAAAGAACAAGAGTTCTCGATGGTGAAAAACCACTTAAAAGTGTGTCAATCCAAAAGTGGCACAATAATGCATCCAAAGGTGAAAAACCTCCCAGAGGGCACCTACTTGTACGAGGTATAGTCTACCAAGCTATTTCCAGGACAGATCATCAGTATTGGTTGAACCTACAGAAGCTGTTAATTTGGGCACAGAGGAAGTTCCAAAAATTGTACACTTGGCTAAATCTTTATCACCTGAAGAAAAGAAAGCCTATATTGAGTTCCTCCAAAAGAAGGAAATTAACTTTGCATGGACATACTCAGACATGCCAGGGTTGGACACTAATCTCATTATGCATCATTTGTCCATAGCTCCAGGTGTGAAACCAGTCAAACAGAAGTTGAGAAAAATGCACCCTCATATAGCTCTTTTAGTGAAAGCTAAATTAGAAAAGCTCCTTGGTGCAGGATTCATTAGAGCCATAGACTATGCTGACTGGATTTCCAACATTGTACCTATTTCTAAACATGATAAAACCATTTGAATCTGCACAGACTTTAGAGATCTTAACAGAGCATGCCCAAAGGATGATTTTCCACTTCCTAACATAGACATGATAGTGGACATGACAGCGGGATATGAGATCTATTCTTTGATGGATGGTTTTTCTGGGTATAATCAGATCAAGATAGCTCCTGAGGATCAAGAAAAGACTGCATTCACATGTGCCTGGGGTACTTATTGTTGGAATGTCATGCCCTTTGGATTGAAAAATGCAGGAGCTACTTACCAAAGAGCTATGACAACTATCTTCCATGACATGATGCATAAGAATATGGAAGATTATGTGGATGACACCCTGGCTAAGTCTAAGAGAAGAGGAACACATTTGGCTGATTTAGAAGTGATTCTAGATAGCATGGAACAATTTCAACTAAGATTAAACCCAAAAAAGTGTGCATTTGGTGTTACTTCTGGAAAATTATTGGGATTCATCATTTCAGCTAAAGGAATAGAAGTGGACCCTGAAAAGGTTCAAGCCATTATAAACATGCCACCTCCCAAAAATGTCAGCCAAATGAGGAGTCTTCAAGGGCGCCTTCAATCCATAAGGAGGTTTATTTCACAATTGGCGATAGGAGCACAACCTTCAACAAAAATCTGCATGGGAAGGTGTTCTAATGTGTCCGGAATGAGGATTAAAAGAGTATGGATCAAATTAGCAACATTCTATAAATCCCCCTCCCATTTTAATGCCTCCCCATTCCAGAAAACCTCTCATTTTATATGTCTCACGCATCAATCTTCACTGGGGCATTGTTGGCTCCAAATTAGGATAAATAAGGGAAAGAAAGGGCCATATATTATATTAATGACTCTTGTTTCTTATGAGGTTAATTATACTAGTATTGAGTTTGCCCTTGTTTGCTTCTCAAAAATTGCGACACTATATGCTCACGCACACCATACACCTCATATCAAAAATTGATCCTCTCAAATACTTGCTCGGTAAAGCTGCTCTCACGGGCAGACTTGCTAAATGGATGATGATTCTTTCTGAATTTGACATAGAGTATATTGAGCGCAAAGCAATCAAAGGCCAAGCTATTGCAGATCAACTGGCTAATTTTCTTATTCAAGATAATATGCCCATTCAAGTCAACTTTCCGTGATGAGCATCTTATGTACATGACCGAAAGATCCAAAACTATTCTTTATTTGTTCCCGATGCAAAATGAAGTTCTAGACAGTGTTGTTTGTTTCTCCTCATGGGGTATACTATTCCTAAATCTTACAAGTTACTCTTTCCATGCAATAAACAACATAATGTAGTATGAGGCTTTGACAAATGGACTAAAAATGGCCATAGAGTGGAATATCACAGAACTACATATCTATGGGGATTCCCAACTGATCATCAACCAAGTCAATGAACAATACCAAACAAAAGATGACAAGTTGGTACCTTACAAAAAAATGGTTGATTCATTAAGACGGTATTTTACTTTTGTCACCTTTCAACAAATCCCTAGGGCTGAGAACAAAGCAGCTGATGCTATGGCCACCCTTGCTTCACTTCTTCAGTTAGAGGAACATGAGTCCATATATGAATTCCTGGTGGAAGAGCTACGATATCCCATATTTGACTCACCCGAAAGCCATGTCATTTGTACCCTTGTCAATCATGAATCCTCCCGCTATGGTGCTATTTACTCATATCTTCGTGATGGCATCATCCCTGAGCATTACGAATCGACCAAAGAAGAACCTTATCCAACGCTTCTCGCTTAATATTCCTCATCTCTCCGTGTGATTTGTATAGGAGGGGTCTAGATGGAACACTTCTTAGGTGCTTAGAAAAGGAGGAATCTGATCAAGTGCTAGTTGACATCCACGAGGGCATATGTGGAGGACATTCTAATGGTCTTTCCATGGCTAGAAGGTTGCTTAGGGAAGGGTACTATTGGCCTACGATGCAGATAGATGCAGTAGCATTTGCTAAGTCTTGTGAAAAATGTCAGAAACATGGACACCTGATACATGCTCCAGGTAGGGAGCTAATTCCTTCTATATCTCACTGGCCATTTCAGCGATGGGCCTTTGACCTTGTTGGGCAGATTCATCCCAACTCATCAGGTGGGCATAAGTTCATTATCACTGCTACTGACTACTTCACAAATGGGTAGAGGTTGTTCCACTTTCTATTGCTCTTACTCTGAACCATATCATCTCACAATATGGAGTGAACCGAGATCATCACCTACAATGGAGGCTAGTTCCTGCAATAAGACCCTTTAAAGAACTCTAAAGATTCAAGATAAAAGTAAACATTGGTCTCTCCCATTGCATTTCCTACAAGGAAATGGTCAGGCAGAGGTTTTCAAACAAAACCATTCTCAAGATTTTGCACAGAACAACAGTTCATAAGAATGGTAGAGACTGAACCTACAGACAAATCCGGGCCTCTGCGGGTTCATAGAATCCAGTATCAGATCTAACCGGGCTACTCCTTTTGCCCTCACATACGGCGCTGAAGCAATGTTACTTTTAGAGGTTGAGATTCCATCACTTCGGGTCTCTCTCAAAGGTCTAGTTACAGATGAAGACTATCACACCATGAGATTGCAAGAATTGGAACTTCTTGATGAGAAGCGTAAAGCATCATTTGACCATATGAGGGTCTATCAAAAGCAGATGTCCAAAGCCTTCAACAAAAAGGTTCGCCCTAGAGAATTCTAAGTAGGAGATCTTGTCCTGCAAGAGAATCCTAAGAACCAACAAAATCGAGAACAGAAGGGAAAATTCGAACCTAATTGGCTTGGACCAGACATCATCACATCGCCTTTGAAGTACTGTGTGCCTATCTACTATCCACTCAAGAGGGGGAGCACCAGCCCATCAATGTTGCACCTAAAGAAGCTCATCCTTACGCCTATTGTCCGGGGAATCTCGTGGCGTACTATGACCCTGAAAAAAGTTCCAAAAAAAAAATTTGATATATGATACTGAAAAAATTACAAAAAAAAAAAATTGATATATTGTCAAAAAATCCAAAAAAATTCAAATATGATGCTGAAAAAATACAAAAAAAATGAAAAATACAAAAACATTCAAAAAAAATAAAATAAAATAAAATAAAATATATATATATATATATAAAGTCCTAAAAAAAAATTCTTCCAAGTGGTGAAAACCTGGAAATAGGCGCTACTTGAGGCCTTTGCATCCCTATTTCTTAGCATGCATCCTCGACACTTAGCCTTTCTCCATCATGCCTTGTCCTTATTGCCTTGGTTTGGAATTGGTCTTTGTCTTTGTCTAGGGGCATCACTGTGTTAGCTTTGGTCTCTTGGATATGCTTGTCTTTAGGACACCTCGCAAACGGTGTTTTTCAACACTAACCCAACTATGTTTTTCAACACAACCCCTGACATCGTGTGTTTTTCAACACTTATCAGTTTGGTCTTATCCAGTTCGGTCATGTGATCTTACCTACTTGCAAGCATTCGATCCTTATCCTCGGAACTCAGTATCAGTTTACACACTTAAAATTTTTTAATTGCAACACTTAATGCTTGAGATATGCCATGATCTTTTCTTTGTGTGTTGACTGATATTGATTTTCGTTGAGTGTCCTTGTCTAATAAGTCTCTCTGTGATGCATAGCTAGAGGACTTGGGGCATGGGGCATGTTTTTATTTGCTTTCTGCTTGTGGGTGTTGTCTTGAACCTCTTCAGTGTCTCTTGTTGTCTCCTTGACACACTTAAGAGATTTATGGCATCATCCTTGAATGTTTTTGCACAACCATTCTCATGGTAATCCTGGCGTTTATGTCTTGATGCGAGCATGGTTTTGCTACATTAAATTGGGTAAGCTAACATTGTAGTCATCTTGACCTTCATGTCTTTGATGCTCATGTTAGAATCTTTCCACATTCCAAGCTGATATAAATCACATTCATATCTTCATAGTTGCGTTTGTGACTAGTGATGATTGTGTGATTGTCCGATGTCCGGTAATAATGGCCCAATGATGAAAATAAGTTCTCTTACATTCTCTAATGAATGATGAACACACAAAAACCTATGTTACCCTATTGCAAGTACACCTTTGCATTTTCATGTAGCTTGCATTATTTAGACTTCATGTTAATTTGCACTTTTAGGCTGTATTATGGGTTTGAGAGGGTTTCCTTCATCTTTCTTGTGGATTTTTCATCAACTGTGATCACGTTCTTCATTTCCTTATCTTCTTTCGTGATCTCAATCAAAATTCCCTATCTTAAACAGTTGATTGATTTTGATGCATCCTCTTTATTGAGGCATATTCTCTTCCTTCTCTCCATTTCTTTCCATTTCTTCCAAACTTTTATCTTCCATTCGATTTCACCCCACTTCTTTTCTTCTAATTCAACCTTAGGGCATAATTTTCTTGCTGATCTACCTGGGTTCTGTGATTCTTATATTTTTCATCTTACATCAAGAACCTTATCTTTTGTTTGATTTGATCAAATTTTTCAATTTATTATTTCTCCTCTATCTCATTTCGATTTCGATCATGAGGGGGCAGTACCTATCAAACTTCAATCCTTGATTCAACTTTATCAATTTATCAATTGCTTCTCTTGGGGCAACCTTGCTTGAGATTCTTATCTCTCACTTTGGATGTGATCCCTAATCGACCTCATGTTCAAAGGCCTTTTGTTTATGTTTGTCCAGATGTGATCCCGAGACCCTCACATCTGAGTTGTTTTGTGATCCCAAATCGATCTCACATTGCAACTTCATTCTTTGACTGCATGTGATCCCGAGTCGACCTCACATTAGTCAAAGAGGGGCAAATGTATGCAACCTAAAATGGTCACCTAGACTTTGGGCCCCATTTATTTAATTTGTCAACATCAACTTTCTGAATCAATGATTGTTGCATTTTCAAATCAAATTTCTTAATCAATTCATAACTATTTCAAATGTTTCAATTTTCCCTAAGGTTTGAATGCTTCATTAATTTTATTTAATCAAAAGAAATAAATCCCTTTTAATAAATAAAATAATGTTATTTAATTGAAGTTAATATTACTTAAATAAAATGATGCTATTTAATTAAATCTATTTTTAATTAAATAATTTTATTTTATTTTATTAATATTCATTTCTAAATTACATAATCTTATTTTATTTTATTAAAAGAGATATTATCATCTTAAATTAAATTAAATAATGAAATATCCTCTCAAGAATATCCTGTGGAAAAAGGAAACAAATCAGTTAAAAGGGAAATAAACTAAAAAAGAATCCAATCAAGATTTGTTTCTATTTTTCTATTTATCCCACATTGCTTCGAATTTGCTTTCAATTCCACTTTTGCCTATAAAATGAGCCCTCTCATTCTTATTTCAAAAAAAAATCACAAATTTTTATATTAGACTTATGCTACAAATTTTCTTGAATTTTATCATTTGAGGTTACACATTAGTTTGATTTTATAAGCATCTTAGTTTTAGAGCATATAGTTTAATATTACATTTTAGCTTAATCTTCATAGTAGATTAATTTGCAAAGTAATTCATTTATGGCATTGCATGTAGATCAATTTTCATTTCAATAAATTAGTTTTGTTTATTGAATTTTACAGTCATTTAGATTAGTTTTCATTGTTGCATTGCAAGAACAGGATTCATGGAGATTGGCATTCTTGCTTCTCCTCTTTGAATCTCTCGTTCCGAGACTGTATTTGCAGGGGTAACTGGGTCAATCTGAGGGCCACAATATCAATTCCTACTCTTCTCAGATAGAGAGCTGTGAATTGATTTGCAAGGACTCATTATTGAGTATCCTTGCATGCAAGGATTTACAGAAGTATAACATATTTTCAGTTATACAATAGTATCCTAGTATCAGTAAGAGTCTTCATGAGTATCAATTGAATGTCAAGGTTTTGCATGTTTCATGAGGACAATTTCAAAGTGAAGGATAGTCACAAGATGATAGTCCTAGGGACAATTATATCATGCAAGCAAGGGACAATGTCATGATTGCATAACTTGAATTCATACAAACCTTTTTTGATGTGAAGTGTGAAGAATTTTTGAAGTGGGGATAATACTTATGGAAATTTAATATAAAGCATGATAGTGAGATACATGAAAGGAAGTAATAATGAGCACTGTCAACTAAGAACAAAATTATGTAGTGATAGTGAGCAACGAGGGGGTTGTGGTCCTAAGATCTTGATAACAATTCACACCTATAAAGACACTCCATGCTTTTCATAAACCTCAAAATTTTATTCATATTCATGGGTGAATCACAAAGAAGAGATAGCTAAGAAATGGAGTGAGATATCTTCATTACAGTGGATAGTGTAATATTCACATTGGAAGAGTAATGATCACAAGGAGAAACAATGAATAAAGGACAACAAATGAACAATAAAGGATATAGCATAAATAAAGAATTGTAATAGGAAAATTAAATAAGACTAAATATGATAGTCTAAAGTTACAAGATGTAATAGGACAGTCACATGTATTTCAATACCAAAGAAAGCTGCAAGGGATAATTGTGGAAGATGATTTTTTATGAGGAGATACTTTATATTTTTTCAACCAAGATACCTCAAGGTAAAGAGTGCATAACAGTCATGAATGTGGTGGTAATCAAATGAAATCCAATGCTACAAGATAGTCTCATGAGAGAAGCAACAAATTTAGTACAATGGTATAAGAGGAGCATGCATAGTTTATTATTAAACGAAATTTTAGAGTGTCAGTGCCCTTTTAATGATCATATTCATAAAGGATAATCCTTGTGAAGGGATAGAAAGAAGGAATATATTTCTAAATGATAAGTGGACAGTACCTTATCTATGGAGTAGATTCCATTGAAGATAATTGATAGAAGATGACACTATACAGTCAAGAAAGCAAGAGAGAGGACCTCTATTATCTCAAGCACTTCAAAGGTATAAATAAAATTCTATAACCATGACATGAACGCAATAAAATAGTTATCATGACAAGTATAGTCAACATAGGATAAGGGTAGTAATAAGATCAATATCCTGAGCAACATTCATGAGCCCAACAGTGAGTAGAGAGATGGTATTCTACAAGCTAGTGATGAAAGTTAGGAGGATAAGAGTGAAATGGTATGCTACAAGATAGTGATGCCACTAGCCTATATTTTTGGAGGTCAATAACATGAAAAAATGAAATTCATAGATTATGAATTACATAACAACCTGAAATCAAATTAATTAAAAAGTACAAAGCATACTTACAAACTATCTAGAACCTTCAAGTCATTAAACATTATTCAATTATAAAATACATTTTTTATTTTAAAATTCTCAATAATTTGTATCACCTGAGTGAAACTTCGATGACCACCTCCACTGGCTCAGGTGTTGTCGTCAAAGCTCCAAGATTAACCTATTCAACATCTAAAATGAGATATAAGAATATCATTCATATAATGTTTAGCTATTCACATGTAATATGTATAATTGTTTACTAGTTACATACCTCCACAATACATGTGGTTGTGTAAGAGGGAGGTGGAGGACTGTTGAAAACAGAGTGAACGCTATGAGCTTGAAACTTCATTATAATCATTCAACTAACTTAGTTAATATTGAATTTTAAAAATGAAATTTAATAAATTAAATTCAATGAACTTGCTAACATTTACCTGGCTAGTAAGGTTGAATGCATCATTAAGGAGGGAAACTGTCATAACCATCTAATCCATTGTGGATGTACCCTAGGCACCTACATCCTGAATATCCATAAGATCATAAACATAGAGTGACCCACAAGCCTGACAATAATGAGGTGGAACTCTACTCCCTAAAGACTCGCCTGACTCACCCTGTGCTAGAGGACTCAAATGTTGTATGAGGCTCTGCAATGTATCGACCTCAACACTCTCCTTCACAACAGAAGGGATAGTCGCATGCTCATGCATTGGTCTAGCGAGTGCTCATCTCACTAAATGTTGTGCATCAATACATGGCCCCACTATGTCCTGTATAGAGCCCCCACCTCTACCCAAGAAGTCCCACATGTCAAAATAGTTTGGGATTTTATTGAGGACAAACTCACTATAGAGTTTCCTTAAAAAATATTGTGGCACCTCATTATTGATGCATGGAGGATGGTCAAAAACCATCCACAACCTCCTCCAAAAATTGTTCTTTATCCCTTGGTGGTTGCACCAATGGATAGGGAACCTCTTGCTTGAAGGATGTAAATGTTGATTCATTCTAGGGTTTGTGAATAGTGCACACAAGTCAAATTTGGTAATTTTTTCATCTTTAACTTGTTTATAGGATAATTTATCTGCATAAAATTCTCTAAACTCTTGTCTCTTCTCCGAACAACTACTCATTTGCTTGCTAATTGAATCTACATGTGATATTATTGATTCAAGTGATCGAGCAAGCATGGTTCTATGTGAGGTTGTGTCTGCAGGATCTCTTAACCTTGTAATTAACTCCTCAATTTGTTTTTTATTTTTTTCAATTTTCCCCATTAAATTTTCTTGACTTCCTAGAGCATGTTGAGGAATTGTTGGAGGTGTTTGTTGGGGTTGTTCTTCAGCAGGATTTTTAGCATGAGGTGAATTAGGATTTTGAGGAGGAGGTGGTGCATTATCATTTCCTGAAAATTAAATAAATTTACATTAAAAACATATTAAATCTACCTATTTAATACCAAATTCACACAAAAACTAACTTACTCCTTTGACCTCCCTAATGTCGTGGTGGTATTTTGACGAAGATTTGGAAAAAAAATGGAGTGGTTTGAACCTTCCTAAAATGCGAGCACATTTTTGAGGGTTCGCAGGTCGCAAAGGAAATTGGAAACAACATAAAATAGAATGAAATGAACTTCTTCTTTTTAAATAAGTTAAAACGCACTCGCATTATAATGCGAGCATGTTTTGGCCTTGTAGTGGTCGAGCCTAAGGCACGGTCGCTGCAAGCCATAATGTGAGCATGTTATAACATGCTTGGATTTTGGCTTTTTTTCAAAAAAATTAAAGGGGTTGGTCACTTTTTGGCCCCCCATCTTTGTACACCCACCCCGAGATTGACCATATCAACTAGATCTATAGTTCGAATCAGAGTGAACTTCATCTTTGTCATGCTATTATTCTCCCAATTCATAGAGTAAGAATCAAATCCATTTTATAGATCGGATGAACCAATAAACTCTCCTGAAAACCATTAGTGCACGTGTAAATGAGGTGCTCTACCTAGCTGAGCTATAACCCTTCATGGTTTAGTCTTGAAGATATACTAACAAAATGGATCACTTTTTGTCAAAACATATGATATTTAATTCAATCATTTGATATTATCCTAGTTAATGGGCATACTATTTATTTGTTGACTTATGCCTAGAATTGTTTCTAGGTACGACTCTATCTATGATAATAAATAACCTACTTAACTCAATGGTTAGAGTATCACTTTCATATGGAAAGATTCATTGGTTCAAATCTAATAGTAGGTAAAACTTATTTGATGTGATTGAGTAATCAAATAAGTTTTACTATATTTATTTATGTTAGTTATTTCCCTTTAAATAATGAATTTTTTATATCATTATCAAAGTTGGAATTTACAAATAAAAAGATTACTAAGTTAAATTTCTAACTCTCAATGATTATTGACTGGTCAACTCATTACAAAGCATTTGTGCTTTTTTAAGTTTTTTGCTAGTATTAGCAATTGGAATCAATATTCTTTTTTATCTTTTATATTTTTATGAGAACCAATCCTTTTGTTCTTGGGGTTTCCACACTTGTATAAAAGAAGATAGAACGTATTGCTCAAATCATCAACCCAATATTAGATGTATCTTTCCCTCTAGGTAATATACCTAGAATTTACAATTCATTGATAGTTAAGGATAACAATACAATTGTGGTAGACCGACATCCTTATGTTGTGGGTTGAAAATCCTTTTGTTCCTGGTTGTCAGGTCCTTCACTACAAGAGTTAGTCTTATTCCAAACGAATTTTTCATTATTTAACAATTATAATTAATCATCAAAATCTACTAAATTCCACAGACATCCAAATATCACACAACCATTCATCAACACGGTAAATAATCTTTGATGCTTTTAAATACTTAAAGTGTATGAAAAGGTTTGGAAATTTCTTTAGAACTTAGCAAAAATAAGATAAAAATTTATGAAACTAAAGCAAGGAAATTGGACATTTCTAGGGCTCATCAGTTCCCCTTCTAAATAATTTGAGGTAATGAATCTAGACAATATGGTGGGAGACCCTCATATGGAGTATTAGCTGATGGATAGGCCATTGTAGAATCAGTCCTCATTTTTAGAGAAATTGTGGCTTAATAGGTTCTTAGACTTTTCAAATAATTTTGGGAACAAAGGTGTTATTTATTTTGATAGGCACCGAAGTAGCAAGAGAATGGAATCCAAGAGAATTTCAAGTTGCACATAAAATGAGCCAAAGACAATGCAATTTCTCAATAATTTTTTTAGGCTTCGTTGTCAACATAAAATTTGATAGTTCATTTAACACAAAAATAAAAACCGTACTTATTAACTTTAGTAAGTCCTAGTGCATCAAAATCTATTATTAGGTAACAAATATCCCAAAGGTCATGGTGAAATTCTTTATTACTATTTGAATTATCCCACAAAAAATTCTTGCAAGAGCTTATCCAACTTGCAATATAAAGCTTTCAAGGGAACTTAACAAGATGAGTAATACACATGTCACAACAAAAACCTTAGAGAAAATTTCAAACTCACCTACCACTAAAAGTTGTTTGGTGCTCCAATAGGCCTTTTTAATTATGTCACTAATGGAGCCTATTGCTCCCATGAATCTAAAAACGATATCATGGTCAATGGATTTCCATTTAAAGTCATGGAGCCAAGTTGGAGGGTGGGAAAAGTACTACTTGTAATATTGCATCTTGATCTATTGGATACTAGCTCCTAAAGCCAAGTTGAAAGTTTCAAGACACTTGAAAGCTTGGTGAATATTCTTCTCATCTTCAATGAGCATCAAGGATTCATTTATAAAGTGCACATTGAATAATTGCTAGGAATTAACTTTCCAAGAAATAAAATTCCTTTAACACATCATTGTAAATGGAATTAATGATAAGATAGCCAAACCCTTCATTAGAAAACACATAAAGTGAAAGCATAAGATAGAATCCCTACCTTATCAAGTGGAAGAGACCAAAAGTCTCAAATTGAAATCCATTAATGGTTATGCATGGCATTAATAAAAATTATTTGGACGGACTAGAGGAAGGTGGGAGTAAAGCCAAGAGGCATATGCATAGAAAGAATGAATTGCATGTCAATCATGATGTAAGCATTTTCAAAATCAATTGTGATGAAAAGCACCTATTGGTTAGATTTTTCTATCCATTCCCTACCCTCCCATATCAAATTGAAATTTTTAAGGATGTATTTACTTATTGAATATATCAAGTATGTTGAAGACAAGCCACTGGCAAGAGATGTCTAACATGCATGTTAAGTCATTGGAAATGATTTTGTAGAAGACATTCAAGAGAGTGATGGGCCTCTAGCTGTTACAAAATTGCTCCAAATCACTAATCTTACATATGAATTTGATGTTTCATCATTAATTATAAGGCCTAGAGAATTGGTATGAATTTTTTTAAGATAAACTTTCAACAAATCATGACCAACATCATCCCAAAGGATCTTATAAAATTCACAAGGGAAACCATCATACTCAAGAACTTTATCATTAGTCATCCCAATCATAAATCCTCCTAAGATAGGAGTTTGTCACAAGCTACAACTTGATTTGAAGTAAGTCAACAAGGAACAACATCCATGCAAGTCCTTAAGAACCTCTTCCTTTTTAAGGGAGGGTATTTTAGCTTGAAATACTCAGGTATAATATTGAACAAAATAAAGTAAGTATGGAATTATGGATAAGCATTAGCCAGCCTCCATGTAGTTGATTTCCTAAGCTAAAGTTTTTAGCCATGTGATATAAAATAAGCTTTTGAAACATGATCCTTGATGTTTAACCAATGAAGTTTGGAGTTGACTTGGGTTCCCTTGGTAGCATAGGCTTACCATCTCAATAAGGTGGTATTACTTATCCTCTTGAGTTGGGAAGGGTGTGTGGAAAGGCATTGCTTCTAGTTGAGTAGTGAGTCAACTAAGCTCCAATAATATGGCTGCATAATACTTGCAATGTATCTTGACCAAACATTCTCAAAAATTTGACAATATGGAGGATGTCAATAGACCACCAATCAATCAATCTAGTATTTCTTTGAAAGTAACAAGCTTAAAATTTTGTAGGCCCCACTCAATTTTAAACCAAACCAATAAGTAGTCAAAAAGAACACAACCTAATAGGGATTACACCATAAATGAGTAACAACTAGAAAAGTAGCACAATTACCCCAATGCCATAGCATAATCAAGTCTCTTAATAACTCTTTCACACCCAATGTGCAAATTGGACAAGTATACCAAATTGGAGGTGTATTTTTGGCAACCAAGATTTGGTTCATAAAAGATCAATTTATTGCACATATAGAATCATGTCTCTATTTCATTAGTTGTCCACTACATACCAAAATGGAGAATTTTATTAGATGTCACCTCAACCATATTGAAATTGATATTAAAAACCCACTAAGTCAACGAAAGTTCATCTACATGTCATTGCCAAAATAATGTTCTTTCAATCGCATCATTTGAGACATATATATGAAGAAAGTTGAAGGCTTGTTTATCAATATTGAAAAGAACTCAAAAAAATAGATAGGTTAGAGCCATGAATAACATAGTGGGAATTCAAATTGGCATAAATAGATGTTACCACATTACCTCAACCTTGTTGTGCTTACTACTAAAATAGATACTTTCTAGCCATCTAAAACAATGCACGATTGAGAGTAAAGAGTCAATAATCTCGATCTCTTAAAAAAAATGCCTAAGAGAGTAAATTAGTATCACAAATCCTACACCATGAATTTGCAAGGAGTTTATCAAAACCTTTATATTCCATGAGATATTGACTAGGTAAAAGGGTCTAAACCTTGCAATGTAAAGCTACTCTAGCATTCAAAAGAGAAAACTCTAACTTGCGTCTTCCATTTCTTAAGGATAAATTCTCTCTCCCCAGCCTTCTCTAGAGGGCTATGACTAAAGCCTTGAGAAGTCAAACAAATCCATTTGGAATTTATTTTTATCTTTTAATTAAGAATATTTTTAATAAGTATTTATCCAAATAATTTATTTAAGTTAGATACTCAAGTTACCTAAGTGTTAAGTGTAAGTTGGAATTTCAAATCTTTGAAAAGAAATTCAGCCCTACCTTGAAAACCTCATTCATTATCTAAACTGCTTATATATCCACTTTCAAACATGATCAAAATGTAATTATATTTAGTCTTTTTTTCTAATTTAAGTTTGATGGACTATTAAACATGGATATGCAACCCTTACTAATGCCCCTTTTTCCTAGATAGTTCCTCTATTACTGCTACCCACAAAGAGAATCATAAATTTATTAAATACTTAGTCACATTGACTAAGACTTGTTTGCTAATAAATTATGAATCCACTTTCGAATTAAATACTTAGTCATTTTAACTAAATATTTATTAACTAATACATCTAATTAAAACGTGTATGTCTTAAAATTTCAATATAGATGAATAGGCTAAACATATTTCCCTTGAGTGAATTTGCTTGGATTTTTTATTTGATAAAAATATAGAACTCATAATAATTTATTTATCATTTTTTGTAAATATTAGACTAATACTAGTTATTCTAATTTATTATTAAGATGATTTTTTATCACTAACTATAAATTATAAAAGCTAAATACTAATTTTTTTGCAAAATAAATTAATTAAAATTAAGCATTTCACTAAAATTGTATGTAAAAATTCAAAAGCTTTGAACCAAAACTAAGATTTTAAAAGTTATTAAAAATAAAATATTTAATTTAAAATTGTATATAAAACTTAAGAAAATTGTTACACATTCTATATAAGTTTCAATTTTTATTCTAATTTTAAATATTGATTTATTTATTATTCAAAAATTTTGTTAAGGGGAATGGGATAAATTACTAACATAATTGGCTGGGGAACGGATGAGGATGGCTCTCATGAGGCCGCAGCCATCTAGGCTCGGCCTGCATGTGTCTTTTGGTGGTTGCATGTGTAGTTGGGGGTCGGATCTGTTCTCTTCTTCTCTGAAGCTTCTTGGGGGTGGGTTTTTTTACGCTATTTGGGGGGAGGCTCTTTTCTTTTGCAGCAGGTGTGTATTCTGGGGTTGGGGGGTTGCGACCTTGGTGTCCAGTGGAGTGTGCCTTCTTCGAAGGGCTCTTGGTTTTATTTGGGCCTTGCTTGCTCATCTTGCGTTGTGTGCTCTTTGATGGATACTGGAGAATCTTCTAGGGTTTGTCCCAATATGGACTTTCGTTCTGCTTTTGGATCGAAACCCTCTCCACAGGGTTCGAAGATTTTTGATAATAATCTTTTCTCGGTGGAACCTGAGAAAGTCGAGATGGGCTCGGTAGGGGGGCCTAGAATTCCGAAGATTAATGGGTGCCTCGAACGGTGTAAAGAGAGGCCGAGCGTAGTCATTCCAATGGAGATGTTGGCTGAAGACATTGATTATTATGCACGACATTCTCTTTATTGCAAATTCTTAGGTTTGAAAATTTCTTTGCAATTCTTGGAGATGTGGGCTCAAAAGACATGGATGCCTGAGGGAGAGATGGAGATCCGCCTCCTGGCAAATAACTACTTCATGGTTACTTTTGATTGTTTGGCTGATCGGAATAGGATTTTTGAAGGGGGCCCGTATTTTTATAACCAGGTGGGCTTATTTATTAAGCCATGGCATGCTGGCTTCAACCCGGCAGAGGAACTTCCGAATCGGGTTCCGGTTTGGGTCCGTCTTCCAAGGCTCCCTGTGGAATGCTGGCGAGAGGATGTGTTGTGCCTATTAGCCTCGAAGCTGGGGAAACCTGTGGGTTCTTCTCAGCAAACACAATTCAAAAAGGTAATGACTTTTGCCCGGTTTTGTGTAGAAATTGATTTAAGTAAGCCATTGCCAGACTCGTTAGAAGTGAGTGCAGGAGATTATTCATGGGTGCAACAGCTGGATTATGAAACACTTCCCTTCCGTTGTCGTTTCTGTCATGAGTATGGTCACCTCCTGCGCAGATGTCCAAAGGCCAAGCCTTTGGAGGCTCATTCTTCTCAACCTTCAGCTAATCCACCTAGGGTGGATAAGGGCAAGGACCCCATTCAGGGTTCTGGTGGTAGGGAAGATGGATTTATTCCCGTTAGAGGCCGAAACAGAAATAAAGGTCATAAAAGGACTTTGAAGGACAGGCAGGAGGAGGACACCTTCAACAGGTTTGAGGTGCTAGAGGATCTTAGTCAACAGGAGGTGAACCCAGGATTTTTGGATCTAGATCATGGGACTCTGGATATTGATCAGCATGGCCCTTTAGTTGAGGCAATGCTTACTCCCCAACAGGAGGGGGGTATGGGAGTGCCATGCTTAGATGAGGTTGGGAAAGATTCTAGTCAGGTTTTGCTCAACTCAGAGGGGATTATGGCTCCGCTTACTGATGGGACTTCGGCTCTAGGGACAGATCGTCAAATGGAGGTTCAGGTTGAGTTGGGTGGTAGTGCTGAGGTAGTGAAAGATAGTGTAGATAAGGTTCACCTCTTGCAAAAAGTTGGTCCAGAGGTGGGCAAGAAGAATATTAAGGCGTCCTCTCAGTTGGGTGTTCTGCAAAAAGTTCTCAAGAAGGGGGGGCCGGAGAAAATTTCTAAGCTGGGAAGGAAGAAGGATGAGGAAAAGATTAAGATGATAGGGGAGACTTTGGTGGAGTCAGGGTCAGTCAAGACTCTGGATTCGCATTTTTCATGCCCCTCGAAATGATAGTTCTCTCTTGGAATGTTAGGGGCTTGAACAGTGGCCCTAGACAAAAAGCTGTTCGGGATTTGATTAGGTGTCATTCGCCTGATGTTCTTTTTTTGCAGGAGACTAAGCTCTCTGTGGAGGGTATGATGGATCTAGTTCCTAAGTTATGGGGGAATGGTGGATGCCAATGCATTGGTGCTCAAGGGTCTTCTGGCGGGGTGGCATGTTTATGGAACCCGCGTAAGATTTGCCCCCTTTGGTGGGTGTCTTTCAGGTCCTCCCTTTCCATGGTGGCCTCTTGTTTTATGTCAGGGGAAATTGCTCTCTTCTCCAATGTGTATGCGCCTGTGGAGTTGCAAGGAAAGCAACTTTTGTGGTCCAACATTCGTTTAGTTCGTAGCTTATTTCCCTACCATCCTTGGATTATTGGAGGCGATTTTAATGCTATCACGGAGCTTGCAGAAAAACGAGGTGGTATTGCAAGGTTGGAGGCTTCTGCATTATTGCTCCAGGACAATATCTCTGCTTTGAATCTTGTGGATATCAAACCTGGCAATGGTCTTTTTACTTGGAATAATAGGAGAATTGGCGATGCCTCTATTTCTGAAAGACTTGATAGATTTTTGGTGTCTAGTTTTTGGGTGGGGGACAGGTGGTTGATAAGCTCTGAAATTTTGGATGGTCGTGGTTCTGATCATTGGCCTATTAAGCTAGTGGTTGATGTGCCTCAACGGTGTGCTAGACAGACCTTTAAGTTCCAACTCATGTGGCTTAGGGATGAATCTCTTCATGTTTTGCTCCCTAGTTGGTGGGATCAGGGGAAGCCAGCATATGGCACTGCCATGTACTCTTTCTCAAAGAGGCTCCAGTATGTTAAATACAGATTGAAAAGATGGAATAGGCAGCATTTTGGTAACTTATTTCAGGAAAAGCAAAAGGCGCGAGATAATCTAGACCTAATTACCAGACAAATTCGAGATCAAGGCCTCTCAGAGGAGCTGAGTTTATTAGAGGTTGCTGCAACAAAAGAGCTTGAGGAATGGGAGTTAAGAGAAGAGATTTTTTGGAAACAAAAGTCTCGTATTGAATGGCTCCAGGCTGGGGATCGAAACACTGCTTTCTTCCATAACTCAGTTAAGGATCGGAGACAAGGTAATGCTATTTCTTCTATTCTGTTGCCTAATGGGGAATCTTTGTCCTCTTCAGCCTCTATTTCAGCTGAATGCATTCGATATTTCTCTACCCTTTTCTCTGAGGATTCGCCTCCTGCGGAGGAGGATGAAGCTAAAATTTTAGATTGTATCCCGAAGCTGGTGACTAATGAAATGAATGAATCATTGCTTGCTCCTATTACCTTGTCGGAGCTTGAGAAGGTTGTATTCCAGATGAAGAAAGGTAAAGCTCCTGGGCCTGATGGATTCCCCATTGAATTTTTTCAGGAGTTCTGGGAAGTGGTTAAATTGGACCTTTTAGAGGTTGTCCAAGAATCCTTTATGCATAAACAAATGTTGAAGTCCCTAAATGCTACGTTTTTAGCTCTTATTCCTAAGAAGGTGGGAGCTAACTCCTTGGATTTGTTTAGGCCTATAGCTCTATGTAATGTTGTGTATAAAATTATTACTAAGTTGATCGCAGAAAGGCTGAAGCCTTGGCTTGATGACTTAATTTCTGAAGAGCAGGGGGGTTTTGTTGCTGGAAGACAGATCATGGATGGGGTAGCTATTGCTGCTGAGGCCATCCACTCTATGGAATCCTCAAAAGATAAATCTATGTTTATCAAGTTAGACATGGCTAAAGCTTATGATCGTGTTAAATGGAGTTTTCTATTTAAAATCCTTGGAGCTTTTGGCTTTGCTGAGGGTTGGATTGAATGGGTTAGGAGTTGTGTCACTTCCTCCTCCTTTTCGGTGCTTGTCAATGGTGAGCCCACTTGTTTGTTTGGTGCTTCTAGAGGCCTTAGGCAAGGAGATCCCCTATCTCCTTACTTATTCATCCTCCTTGCGGAAGGCCTGGGAAGACTCATTCGTGCTCAGGTTGCTAGTGGATTGCTTCAGGGATGGAGTTGGGGAGATGGTATTCCCCCTCAGTCTCATCTGCAATTTGTAGATGATACTGCCTTGATGGGTAGGGCTAAGGTTGAGGAGGCTCTCAATTGGCGCAGTGTTTTGGACAGTTACTTGGCAGCTTCTGGGCAATGCATAAATGAGGGGAAGTCCTTCATATATTTCTTCCACACTCCTAAAGGTATTCAAAGGAGAATTGCTGGTATCCTTCGGTTTCAGATTGGTTCGCTTCCTTTTTCCTATCTTGGAATCCCTCTTGCTGTTCGCTCTCTCCCCAAAAGGTTTTGGCAAGAGACTCTTGATAAGTTTCGAGGATTGGTCAGTCATTGGACTTGCAGGTGGCTTTCTTCAGCAGGTAGAGTGACTCTTTTAAAGTCGGTGGTCCAGGCTCTTCCTATTTATAAATGCTTTGTTCTTTCTGCTCCTTCAAGTTTTATTAGAGATTTCGAGAAATTGTCTCGTCAGTTTCTGTGGGCTGGTAATCTTCTTCATAGAAAATGGAGTCTTGTGAAGTGGGATGTTGTTTGTAGGCCAAAGCAAGAGGGGGGTCTTGGTTTACGGCGGGCTGATTTGAATGGGCAGGCCTTGGCTGCTAAGTTGTATTGGCGCTGGTGCTCTCAACAGCATATGTGTTGGGCTAAAATTCTGACCTTCAAATATTTGGGGGCAGTAGAAAGTAGGGAGGTATCAAGGTTTAGTATGGAGGGGAAAGGCTCTGTGATCTGGAGTACCCTTAAACGTGGTGCCAAGTTGGTTAAACAGGGACTTTTTTGGATTTGTAATGGGGGTCGAGATGCTCTTTTCTGGTATGATTCTTGGGATGGATACCCACCCATTGTGTCATCTCATCCCCATCTCCAAGATTTGTGCCAGATTTTTGTGGAGGCGGGTTGGAGTCATGTGGCAGATTTTAAATCTCAACAATCTTTGGGTCAAATTTCTGTGTCTAGGTGGAAGAGCCCCTTGGATTGGCCTCCTGGTGGTGCAGTGGAGGATCGTCAAGAGCTTGCTAAGATTTTATCGAGTCGTGTCTGCAATTCTCTCCAAGGGGCTGATGTGCTTGCTTGGGGACCTGACTTGAAAGGAAAATTTTCGGTTGCCTCTGGTTATCAGGTTTTGGATAAACAGGTCTTTGGAAGCTCCCAGGTTTCTTGGTGGAAGCATGCTTGGAATAAATTTGCTTGGCCTAAGTGTAATTTTTTCTCTTGGCTCGTGGTTCAAGGTAAGTGTCTTACTTGGGATAATCTTTGCAAACGTGGGTTCCAGGGCCCCTCCATGTGCATTCTATGTGGTCAGCATGATGAATGCTTATCACATCTATTTTTTCAGTGCTCTTTTGTTAAGACTATCTGGCATCACTGGTGGAATCTTTGGAGCTTACCGTGTTGCCATGTCTCTTCTTTGGAGGATTTTTGGAAGAGACAGGGTTCTTCTCCTGCTACAACCTCTTTTCTTAAAATTGCTTGGAGCATTGGTCCTAGTTTGATTGTTTGGCAAATCTGGTTGGAACGTAACAGAAGAATATTCTTGGATAAAAAATTGCTCGTGGGGCAACTTTGGAGGCGAATTCTTGGGGCTTTGCTGGAGACTTTGACTGCAAAGTGTGACTTGTCTGTGCCGATTGCTCCTGGGGACTTGGGTGTTGTAAATTCCCTGGGTCTTGCCACAGGGGGGAAGTGTATTATGAGTAAAGTGCATCGTAGGCGTGGGCGTGAGAGGGTTTCTCGTGAGGGCTTTTGGTGCCCACCTGCTCTAGGGGAGTTGAAAATTAATACTGATGGGTCTTCTAGAGGTAACCCTGGGCATGCTGGGGTTGGTGGTATTGGTAGAGATAGCCTTGGAGTGGTGGTTTTCTTCTTTTCTATGTATCGTGGTTTGCAAACTAATAATCTTATGGAGGCTAGCGCTATTCTCTTGGCGGTTGAGCGTGCGGTTTCCCTTGGATGGCGGCGGATTGTTTGTGAAGCTGATTCTCAGGTGGTTATTGATATGTTGAATAATCAAAATTTGGAGGATGTGAATTGGCAGCTAGCTGTGGTTGTCAAACAGATTATTTCTCTGTGCTCTACCTTGGAGTCCATTGTTTTCCGTCATATTCCACGGGAGTGGAATAGGGTGGCTGATGGGCTGGCTAGATGGGCGTCGGAAAAGACTGATTCTTGGTCTGTGGATGATTGGAGCAATCTCCCTGTTGATATGGCCCCTGTTCTTGAGGAGTGGGTTGCTGAGGATATGAGGTGCTTCTTGGGTGTGAATTAATTCTTGTTGTTTTGGCCCCTTGTGGCTTCCTTCTTTGGACTTTGTAATGCTGTTATGATTCAATAAAGTTTTTACCCTCTTTTAAAAAAAAAAAAAAAAAAAATTGTTAATATTATTTAAACTATAACAAAAAGAGTAGATTAAAATTACAACATTTATGTGATTAAAGTTCAAATCAATAATTTAGATGCATAACTAAACATCCAATTTGCAATTTGCAATTACTTAATTGAATGAAAAATAAATCTAGTAACTTAGATTAGACTATTTTTAAATTTCACTTTTTTTTGGTTTACTTCTTTGAATTTTATTTTTTCTATTTTATTTTTCATTTTTTTTAACTCTTTTTTTTTTACACTGTTAACAATTATCTTTTAATTTTTGTTTCAAATTTTTATTTTATTTTAAAATAATTTTCAATATCTTTTTTCAATATTTTATTTCAAAATATTATTTATGATAATGATAATAAAATATTAATATTAATTAATTATTAAAATAATGTGAGAGAAATAAATAAATTTCTTCCTCATAAAATAATCCATTTATCAAGATAAATTACTTTTTCTTGCTTTATTTTTATTTTACCTTGTTTTAAAATTAATATTTTAAATAATCAAGATAATGTTCATATTTTAAAAATTATTTTATATTTCAAATTTAAATCAAGATGATTTTTAAAAAACTCTTATTTTAAAAATAGAAATAAATAATTAGATAAAGGGATTTTTTTTTAATACTATCTTCATATGAGAAAAATAATTAATATAAATATTTCACTTAAAATATTACTACTATAGGAAATTATTTGTTTTAAACTTAAATTTTTAATAAATAGAATAATATTTAGATATTTAGTTCATAGGCTATGGAGAATTGAGAGGGTTGTTGAGTCATCGGAAAACAACTTCCCTTTGCCATTAAATGGTAAATCAGTTGGCTTTTAATGGTTTTCTCCAAGTGAAAGCCTCGAAAATCTCACTTATCACATAAAAGGCAAATAATTATTCATTTGTTATTTGGATGGAAATTTTTATTTCTATTTGGATTGGTTTTGCCAATGACAACTTTCTTTTTCCAATTGCATTGCTTTAAATTTTAAATCTTAATGCAAATATTTCAAAATCACATAATATGTTGTAGCAACTTTTTAGAAGTTGCATGGAAAATTCTATTTCCATTTATAGTGTCTTTTGCCAACTTGATGGCGACTTTCTTTTTCCATTTCCATTGCTTTATGTTTTAAATCTTCATGCAAATATTTCAAAAACAAATAATATGTTGTAGTAGCTTTTCAAAAGTTTTTTTCCATTATTTGCAGCAACTTTCATAATTTAACATGTAGATAAATATTGTTGGTTGTCTCTGTTTTTTTAGAATAGTTTCCTATAAATATAATTGAATTAAAGAATAAATATAATTGAACTCACTAATTACTCTGCAAAAGAACTCTTGCACACTACAATTCATTTTGTGTGATCTGGTATTTTTTTCACAAAATAGATCTACTAATTTTCTTTGGTCTTAAATTGTTTACTACAGTTCTTTCAAAATAAACAACTAGTAATATCAAACTATCCATTAAATATTCTTTATTTCATAGTAATATCAAAATTTCAACCTGTTATATTGTTTCTATATTTTATTTTGTTAGGAATCATTGAGGTCTTATATTAATTATATATCCATTACAATAGAAAATTGTAGGACCAAGTAACACACTACGAAGAGCTTAAATCATACATCATATTGAAGCAAACGAATATCAACAATATGTTTACTATTTTACTAATGTTTATTATGAAAATTTTGATTATTATTAAATAGTTGAGTTACATTATAGTGGCATTTGCTTAACAGAAATGCATTGCTCTGCTTAATTTTATGCAAATTTAACTATTCTGCATAAGCTTACTATTGTATTATGTCTCTATTTTCAAATATGAGCATGTCTTAATGTGCATATTGATTTTTTTTGGTATGCATTTACATTGTAGCTTTTAGGTCAAGAGGATAAGGTTATAAATGTAACTGAGAAGATTAAGCTAGCTCAATTGCACATGATATCTCAAGTGTTTTCAATTAATTTTTTTATGAATTTCCTTGAGTTGCTATCTTGTATTTCTTTGTTGATCCAACCAGGCTTCGACGTTTCGTTCTCCCTCTTAAATTTTGGGCATAATGTTTTGCTATAGAAAGACCATAAAAAATCTGGATTATAATTTGAGCTTCACATTTTGTTTGCATTTAATTGTGTATGAGAATTACCACAAGGGTTGTGTTTGCATGGTGACCAACAAATAAGTCTGCTATATTCAGTGCCCAGCCCTTCAATGGTTGTTATTTGTAACCAAGAGAAAAATTTGGTGTTATGGCAATAGCAACTGTTTTATGAAACCATGAGAGGAAACACAGCTTCAAATATGGAATTCATTCGACAAGGAAAAAATTGTACTGAGATAATCACATATCTAATCATAAAGCTCTTGGGTTTTAGGAATCGTGTAGCAGGCTCAAAAATTCATTTTCCTAGGTCTAATAGACCAATTGATAAAGGGAGCAACACAGACATAAACATGCCTGATGCATTATGTATCACCAAAATTGGACTCCTGCATAAAGGATGTCATACATAACCCCTTGCTAGAGAGGGGTAAATTGTGAAGTTATGGTTGTTAATGTTTCGGTAGCTGCAGGAGATATCTTCTAGCAACAGAAGAATCTTCCTTAATAGGCGTAACTGACATGCATGAGAACCTTCCTTAATAGACGTAATTGACATGCATGAGAATCTTTTTGGTCTCCTTTAAATAGCCGCATGAAATATATTTTGTAACTCCTTAAAATAGGCAGTGGTAATGCTTCTTGTGGGTCTTCTTTTGCATGTAATTGCAACCTCATCTTACTCATAATAGAAGAGACGATTCATTATTTGAATGAATTTTCTTGCTTTATTAAAGTTGTTCTTTCAAGGAGAAGTTCGCCATCTACAGCAGGTTATTGTGAAGAGCAGATTGATAACAAGGAGGAAAACAGAGTTCTCTTGGTATGCATGTATCTATGAGAGATACTATTCTTCTATGAATCAAGTTGTAAGCTGACTACTACTATTTCATTTAATATAAGAGAGATACATTTGTGGTTGGGTTTTTCTCCCTCATGAGGAGGGTTTTCCCAAGATAATTTTTGTGTTCATTTGTTCTTTGTGTTATATTTTTGTTTGCTCTCTTTTCTGGTTCTAAATTTAACATGGTATCAGAGCGGGTCTAAGGAAACGATCCAGAACTAGAATCTTTAAGTTATACATTTCTCTTTGCTCTCTTTCAGTTTGTTTGTTTCAGCTCTTTACAATGGTGAACAGACTAAAAGTGGAAGACAGATTGGATGGTTCATCAAATTTCTCTTCATGGAAATTTAGAATTCTAATTGCACTTGAAGAGAATGATCTTCTTGATTATGTGAATTCTGAAGTAGTAGAACCTTCTGAAGATGTTGAGAAAGCTCAATGGAAAAAGAACAAAATCTTGGCTAGGAAAATTCTAATTGATTCTGTTAAAGATCATCTGGTACCCATTATTTCAAAGTTGGATTCAACCAAAGATATGTTTCAAACTCTAAAGGATCTGTATGAATTCAACAACACTAGTAGAGCTCTAGCCTTGAGACGTCAACTTTTGCATGTTAAAATGTCTAGAGGAAAATCGGTTGTTTCCTTCTTTATAAAGATTTCAAAGTTAAAGGATCAGCTCAATGCAATTGGAGAATCCTTTGCAGATAAAGATTTGGTTATGTTAGCCATGAATGGTCTTCCCCACTCTTGGGAATCTTTCATTCAAGGAATCAGTGGGAGAGATGAACTTCCTAAGTTTGATAGATTGAGAGCTAACTGCATTCAGGAAGAATGCAGACTAGAGGCTAGAGGCAATGTTCGTAAAACTCTTCATGAAGATGATCATGTACTTGCTGCTCATTCTTCTAAAGGAAAGAAAGGTAACTTCAAAAGGTTCAGAGATAAGAATTTTGATTCAGCCCCTGATTTCAAGAAAAAGAAGAAGAATCTTTCTAGGATTCAGTGTTTCAGATGTGACAAATTCGGCCACTTTGCTAGAGATTGTTTTTCTAGACCCAAGCACCAAGTGGCTGCTTCAAATGTTGAAAACTCTTCTCCTCAAAGAGAGTCAAGTGAAAATTCAGAGGGGTTCTTATTTATTTCTGCTCTTTCTAGCAATGTTCCTACTAACTGTGATACATGGCTTATTGATAGTGGAGCCTCTCACACATTACTGGTTATCGTAAGCACCTCTCTAATTTGAAAGAAAAAGATTCTCATCTTCAAGTTATCATTGGTGATGATGCTTGCTATTCTGTGAAGGGTGTTGGTTCTACATCTTTTCAGTTAGTTTCCGGAATTCCTCTTCATCTGAGTAATGTTCTTTTTGTTCCTGGTATTAAGAGGAATCTGATTTCTATTTCAGCATTGGAAGACAAGGGTTATCATGTTGCTTTTGTTGTACGCAAAGTTCTTGCATGGAAGAAGAACACTAGCATTCAGACAGCTCGTGAGATTGGTGTTCGTCATGACAGTCTTTACAAACTTTTAGCTCGTCTTATCCTAGCATTAGCTCATGTTTCTCTAAGTTCAAGCGAGTTGTGGCATAAAAGATTTGGTCACCTAAATTTCAGAACCTTTTCAGCTATGGAGAAGGTGGTAGTTGGTCTTCCAAAGTTGAACCAAGATCATGAGGGTGTCTGCAAAGGGTGTGCTCTAGGTAAGAACATTAAAAGTACTTTTCACGGTAGTGAAAGTAGAGCAAAGGATATCCTAGAGTTGACTCATTCTAATTTGTGTGGTCCTATGACCGTTGCTTCTCTTAGTGGTTTTTGGTATTATGTTACTTTCATTGATGACTTCTCTCATAAGACATGGATTTATTTTCTTAAATCTAAAGAATCTGATGAGGTGATGTCCATATTTAAAGAATTTAAAGCTCTTGTTGAAAATTTGTCTAACAAGAAGATAAAGGTTTTAAGATCTGATAATGGGGGTGAATATGTCTCTGGTATATTTCAAAAAATTTGTGTTAAAGCTGGGATTAAGAGGGAGTTTTGTGTCCCTTATAATCCTCAACAAAACGGTGTAGCTAAAAGAAAGAACATAACTATTGTTGAGGCAGCGAAGGCTATGATCCATGATCAAAGTCTTCAATCATTTTTATGGGCAGAAGCTTGTAGGACAGCTATATATATTCAGAACCGTAGTCCTCATCAAATCTTAGTCAATATGACACTAGAAAAAGCTTTCTCAGGTTCTAAACCAGATATTAGTCATCGCAGAATTTTTGGATGTCTAGTCTACATTCATGTTCCAAAAGAGAAAAGGTCTAAGTTAGAACCCTCAGGAAAGAAAGGCATCTTTGTTGGTTATAGTGAATCATCAAAAGCATACATGATTTATATTCTAGGTCAAAAGCAAATTGAAATCAACAGAGATGTCTCTTTTGAAGAAGATATAGCTTGCAAGAGATCTAAAGAATCTAATATGGAAATTGATAGAGAAGATTTTGAACCTTCTCAAGACATGGAGATGGTTGTTCCGGATTCCCCTTCTGAGATTCAGAGGGAGATTACAAAATTAGAAGACTCCACTGATCCTGTTGATCCAGTTGATCCTATGGATACTTCTGCTGGTCCAAGTAATGCTTCAGCTGATAAGAAGAGACCTTTGTGGGCCAGGCATCCTATGCAAGAGGCTGAAAAAATTGCAGCTCCTTGTGGCACTTTCAGAGAGAGTAAAAGACCTCATAAGTTTGCAGGATATGTAGCCTTGATGAGTCATATTATAGCATCCAAGCCTTCTAGTTTTGAAAAGGCTTCAGTTCAACAAGTGTGGAAGGATGCCATGATTGAGGAGTATCAATCCATCATCAAGAATGATGTCTGGGACATTGTTCCCAGGCCCAAAGGTAAATCTATTGTTTCTTCTAAGTGGTTGTTCAAAATTAAACATGCAGCTGATGGGAGTGTAGAAAAATATAAAGCTAGATTTGTAGCTAAAGGGTTTTCTCAAAAGGAAGGCATAGACTATGAAGAGACTTTTGCACCAGTAGCTTGTTACACTTCTATCAGAACTATCATAGCTGTTGCAGCAGTTAAGGGTTGGAGACTTCATCAAATGGATGTGAAGACGACATTCTTGAATGGGATAATTGAAGAGGAAGTATACATTGAACAGCTAGAGGGCTTTGTGATTCATGATAAGGAGTCTCATGTGTGTAGGTTGAAAAAGGCCTTGTATGGCCTTAAACAAGCTCCTCGTGCTTGGTATGAGAGAACTGATCATTATTTATTGAGCTTGAACTTCCTAAAGAATGATGCCGATCCAAATTTATATTTCAAGGTAAGTGATGACAAAGTCTTAATCTTAGTACTTTATGTTGATGACTTGTTCCTCACTGGTGATGACGATCTCATTTTTAAATGTAAGGAGTTATCTTCTGAATTTGAAATGAAAGATCTTGGTTTGTTGCACTACTTCCTTGGGCTTGAGGTATGGCAAAGACCAAATGAGATTATTTTGAGTCAAGGGAAGTTTGCTATTGATATCTTGAAGAGGTTTGGTATGTTAGATTGTAAATCAATGATGACTCCTATGGAAGCAAATCTGAAAAAAGTTACATGAGGTTGCAGCCACTTCAGATTTAGTTGATCCTACTATGTACAGGCAGTTAATTGGTTCTTTAATGTACTTGGTTAATACTAGGCCTGATATATGTTATGTTGTTAACACTTTAAGTCAATTCATGTGTGAACCAAGACAGATTCATCTTGTTGCAGCTAAACACATATTGAGATATGTACGTGGTACAGTGGGATATGGTCTAAAATATTCTTCTTGTGTAGAACTGAGCTTGCAGGGGTACTCTGATTCAGATTAGGCAGGTTGTGTGCCTGACAGGAAGAGCACTTTAGGATGTTGTTTCAGCCTAGGTTCAGCTATGATTTCCTGGTGCAGCAGGAAACAATCATGTGTTGCTCAGAGTACAGCTAAAGCAGAATATGTTGCAGCTTGTGTGGCTGCAAGAGAAGTCGTGTGGCTTCGCAAATTGCTTGCAGGATTGTTTGGTCAGCCTCTGGAACCTACAGTGATTCTTTGTGATAACCAAAGTTGTGTGAAGCTTTCGGTTAATCCTGTTTTTCATGATAGAACCAAGCATGTGGAGATCAAGTATCATTATTTAAGAGATGTGGTTCAAAGGAAAGCAATTGAACTCAAGTATATTTGCACGGATGAGTAGACAACTGACATTCTCACCAAGCCACTTCCTAGAGTAAAGTTTTCTTATTTTCGAGATAAGCTTGGTATTGTAGAGAATGTTGCCCTTGTTGAGAGAGAGTCTCAGCCTCAGTGACTCTTGCTTCATGTGTTAATGCATTTCTCTCTGCGAAAGAGATTTGAGGTGCAAGCCCTTGTTAATGCATTTATCTTTGCGAGAGAGATTTGAGGTGTAAGCCCTTGTTAATGCATTTCTCTTTGCGAGAGATATTTGAGGTGTCAGCCCTTGTTAATGCATTTCTCTCTGCGAGATAGATTTAAGGTGAAAGCCCTTGTTTCATTCTATTGAAGTAGCCATGGTGGACGTCATGATGAGATGACAACATCACACTTGTGCATGGATATCTGAAAAGATACCTCCCTAGCTAAGAGGGAGTGTTAATGTTTCGGTAGCTGTAGGAGGTATCTTCTAGCAGCAGAAGAATCTTCCTTAATAGGCGTGACTGACATGCACGAGAACCTTCCTTAATAGACATAACTGACATGCATGAGAATCTTTTTGGTCTCCTTTAAATAGCCGCATGAAATATATTTTGTAACTCCTTAAAATAGGCAGTGGTAATGCTTCTTGTGGGTCTTCTTTTGCATGCAATTGCAACCTCATCTTTACTCATAATAGAAGAGACGATTCATTATTTGAATGAATTTTCTTGCTTAATTAAAATTGTTCTTTCAAGGAGAAGTTTGCCATCTACATCAGATTATTGTGAAGAGCAGATTGATAACGAGGAGGAAAACAGAGTTCTCTTGGTATGCATGTATCTATGAGAGATACTATTCTTCTATGAATCAAGTTGTAAGCTGACTGCTACTATTTCATTTAATATAAGAGAGATACATTTGTGGTTGGGTTTTTCTCCCTCATGAGGAGGGTTTTCCAAGATAATTTATGTGTTCATTTGTTCTTTGTGTTATATTTCTGTTTGCTCTCTTTTCTGGTTCTAAATTTAACAATGGTGAGGAGGATGTATCCTTTTTCTGATTTAAACTCGATCATTAGCGTCTAGCAGGTTATTTGCACAGTTGTAGCGAGGAGGATGTATACTCCCCTGATCATGAAAGTATATATATATATATTCAAGAATCAAACTATAGATTACCCTGCTTCCTTTGAGCACATCTCAAGTATGTTCTAAAGTTTATATTAATCTTTATTGTTTGAAATACTAAAACTGATAATGGACCTGCTGTGCAACTGGCACTGTACACAATCAAGACATGTTTGAACACAGTTCTGGAGAATGTGAATTCTTTGGTGGGTAAAACAGCTTCACCTGATTATTTGCAGAAATTGACATATCTCTATTGGAACCATCATAAAGCCATACGCCATATTGATACAGTCAGAGCTTACACATTTGGTTCTCATTACTTTGTTGAAGTTGACATTGTGCCACCCAGTGATATGCCCTTGCAACAGGCTGATGACATTGGAGAAGCACTTCAAGAAAAATTGGAATCTCTTCCTAACATAGAACGAGCTTTTGTGCATTTAGACCATGAATATACTCACAAACCTGAGCATGGTAATGGGCATTCCTAGTTGTTTACGGTGGGTTGAATACTTTAACTAACATTCCCAGTGTTTTCCACCTTTCATGTAAACTTATCATTGCCAACTGATATCCCTCTTCCAACATGATATGTCGTCACCAACAATGCTTAGTAATTTGTAGCTCCGCCATCTATTTTTGGTGTCACAGTTTTGTTTCAAAGCATTTGCACAGTTGACAAAAATATTTGAAGAGTGCTGTAGTTTCTTAGCAACTTGTTCTATGTAAACATGGTTTAAGGCACGAGCTCCAAATTATGTCCTTGGCTGGAAATCCTGAATTCTCATTTTTCAAATGCATGTTGTCCTAGTTAATTGTTTGTGCAAGAGAAGTCCATGAAGGCCTTTAGAAGAAAGTAAACTATTGAATTAACTCAAGAGATAGCAGTTTGAGATCTCTCACTCTTGAGGAGTTTCTCCCAATTTGAATCTCTCTAGGTCAATTGTTGTATTTTTCATTTCTCTGTGTTCTATGCACATCCCTTGCATCCTCCCAAAGATGCAAATGCTAGTTATCATTATTTTATTTTTATTTTAAATTATAATTTATTTATTATTTACTTTTAATTAATAAATTAATAAACATTTTATAATTACATAAAAAATATTAATTATAATTCTTGAAGGCAATAACCATGACATAAAATCAACTTTTGAGACCATGGTTATCCCTCCCTTCCTCACAACATCAAATTCACCATAAACCTTATCTGATTCTTTTCATATTTTCATGATATTTGGATACCAAAGAGTAGAGGTTATACTCTGTTAACAAATAACCAAAAGGTTCGGTGGGACTTGAATGTTTAACCCATTACAAGAGAGATGACCTCAGGTAAGAAGACCCTGAGCCATGAAAGAACTAACAAAAAATTCCAAAAGCAAAAGAGGAGAAATTAGACGAGAGTGTAAACTAAAAATGGTTAAAATCCTCGAATCACACTATCTAAGCACAATCGACCAAGTGAGGGAAAGAATCCCACCAGTGCAGCCATCTCACTCCTGTTTTTACATTTTCACAGGTAGGCTGTTCTCCTTGTCTTCTTGAGCATATCTTGCCATAGGTTCCTCAAACTAATACAAACAAGCCCATATTCGTGTACAAAACTGATTAACTTGTCTACCTTCACTCGACTGTCTCTGGTGAAGTTATAGAACCTCCCCACACCTTAATCCTGTCTTCGGCTTCTGAGGCCTGAAAATAAACCCGATGCAAATAAGTAGGTTCAGTGACATTCCAGTGAGAGGAATTAAGAACAATTTTATTTAGAAGCAGAAAACTAATATGGTAATACCTCTCTGTTCCAGTCTGTCCTCCATGTGATAAACATAAGAATCATTGTTTGTAGCAATGTTCCGCTAATCATGCCACTCCAGATACCCTGCCACGAATGCAGTCTCCACTTTTCAGTGATAATTTATATTGTCTAGCAATACAATTGTACTTCCTACCACGATGAAACAACTTAAGCAGGCATTTGTCTTACAGATTAGCAGGAAAACTCTTAATGTGTCAACCTAGCAGAAATCAGGATGGTTGGGTTCAGCGATGTCTTCAGGGAAACTGCTTCCTACATACTCTGTTTTTATAAAGTGGCTCTTCTGGAGGGAGTGCTCTGCAACTTTGCTAAGGAATTGATTTGTACTATGTTTGACTTATCATGCACACTGTTCTGGCTGCCTTGAGGTTTGTTGCTGGGAGTGATCAATGATGCCTTAGGCAAGGCTGGCACATAGAGCTGTTACCCACCCAACCTATCTGTGGTGTACAGAAAACAGAATCAAGGTTTATGCCTTTAAGACCATGGCTCATGAGCTAATCGCTGCTGGCAAAGAAGGAAGACTGGCGCAGCTCTTATTTTGCAATTAAAAGCAAAACAACAGCTCTTGTTTTGCAATTAAGAACAATTACTGCGGTGGATTGTTTTTGCTACTGGCACAGCAGATTAGGGAAGATTGTGAGGGTACAGATACAGCAGGTGAATAAATGCTGGTTTGCTTGAAGTCAATGCTCACAACGATGCCTCTACTTCCAGTATGATGTATCTAGCAATAAAGAGATGGAAGGACATGATACATTTGACAAAGAGATCATTAGGATCCTTGCCTTAAATATTTTCCATTACACTCTGATGATGCCTCTTACATTTAAGTCCTACATTTAAGTCTCCAGGTTACGCTGTTTGATGCCACAATGGATGAATAACAGCCCACTGTGTTTAGTTAGATGAGATTTGGATTTTCCTGGATAAAATCATTAACTTTAACCCTATCGTTATGATCTCAATTCACCTCCAAAATCTCTTTCAGTCTTTCAGAAAGCGGCTATTGATCAAAGCATTTGCTTCCTTCCTCAGCACCTCAGGAATGTCTTATGCATTAACTGCGAGGGATCTCCAAAACACTTCAAATTTTTAGTACTATGTGAGCACCTAAGTCAGGAATGGTATAAGGCAGACGAGAAGTCATACAACTGTTGAAAAATCTACATATAGTAGTCTGGTTTATTGCATTTATTGCATTGGCAGGCACTTTGGTGCTATTGTTTCTGTTTGTATTTATATGGTTTTCATTTAATTTAATTATCTTTTTCCAATAAAAAAAAAGTTCTTCCAACTTTCAAGGAAAGATTTGGCAATCACAATTACCTTGGCTCCGAGGTTGAACTTGTATCCCAGAAGAACACCGAGAGGCACACCAACAATATAGTAGCAGCCTATATTCACATAGGCCACCAGTGCTTGCCACCCTGCTCCTACTGCTACCCCTGAAATTATGTCAACAAAAAACACTTTCATTCACTTTGTTGAAAACCTAAGAATGAATCCTAAGATATTTAAATAAATAACACCAAGTGTAATTGAGTTTATATGAAAGTCCATATGTCAAATTTCAATAAATCTCAAGTGCATTGTCAGCAGTAAAAGAGTCAAATAATACACAATATAGAAATTGCAGGATCTGCTTGGGATGCAATTATTACATGGTTTGAACAGAGGCCAGAAATCTCTTATGTATCAATTATAATCCTGTTTATTTTCTAACCACTAGGGTAAGCTTTATTTTGTTTCCTTCACTACATACTCTTAATTTTGTATTTGTTAGGTGCTCATCTAGATCTGATTTTTCAGATAGGTATAGGAAATTAAATATTGTATGTAAGTAGTGGTGGCAGATATAATAAAAAATGCATTGTTAATAAAGTTACATTATCTGACGACCAGTAAGCTGTTGCTTTTGGAAAAACTGATCCAACAGATGCAAAATAAAAAGGCTTACAACAAGGAACAAATTATTTGAGGCATGCCCTTAAAAGTTACAATCTCTACCGATGGTTGTGTGGCTTTGGGTGTTAGGTGGACAACTCTAGCACTTGTCATGTGCAAAGACTACAGTCTCCTAAGATTATGTCATAATGTGGATCAAAGGCGCTTCTATCTTAAGTGAGATAACTAAAGAGGTGTCCTATGTGGGACAGGTAGCTATCCTGAATTTGTAGCCAGAGATGATCAGTGATTGTTATGCAAAAGTTTATAACAATGTTTAGGAGGATAAGATACTGAATGTCCAATCTACCAGCTTAGATATTATAATAGTAATGATAAAGACTACTTCTAACCATCAATTAGAACAAATCGGTTGGTGGAACCTGTAAAGGCTTATCGATCATATATACATTCTATTTTGTCTTTAACTTTGCCATACACAATACATATGCAGTAACCAGTGCCATGACAACTACGAAAAAGATGTTTAGCTTGTCCTAACCTGATAGAACTGGTTGTACACTGTTGAGAAGCATTGTGAGGGCAAGTAAGGTGGATAGGCTGGTCACTGCCGCCATAACTACTTTGCTATCGGTGAAAAGCACTGGAAATTCATTTTTGGTGAGGAAAATGAGGATCATAAAGAACACGCCTATCACCGTTGAGGTTAAAGTCACCACCACTACAGCGAACTTGGCAGCTATGGGGTGTCCTGCTCCAAGTTCATTTGATACTCTTACACTGCAACAAATAAAAAAAATGATACAATTATTTTAATTCAAACAAATTTGTGGAATTGTTTTAAAGAGAGTAAAACTTAATGTCATTCTTACAGACCTGATGGCAGCATTGAATCCAAGAGCTATCATCACTTCCCATCCATTCAAATTCATGCTGCAAGGAAAAGAAAACACAATAGCCAATAAGAGCAGCATCTAGCACTTCATCCTTAAATGCAAAAATATCCACACCATTAAAGTATGAACAGTCAAGATTTTAATTTAATAAAAAAAATTGACAACATTTTGCAATTTAACCACATGACTAAACAATGATTTTTCTAATATTGTCAATTTTTTGAAAATTTAATCACCTAAACAATTGTAATTAAAATATTATTTTTTGAACAATTTAACAACCTCAAAAATCAAACTTATATACTTATAAAACATCTTACATAATATAATTTATACTGTTAAACATTTTATAAAAAATTAAAATCTATTTAATATGGATTACCTAAAATTATTTATTTGTAATTTGTTATTATTATGGAATAATTATGATGACTACTTTATATTCAAATTAAATGATATTTACCTATTAATTTTTATCTTAAAGAAATATCTTTTGTGTTATATCTAATGTTTATCTTCTCATTGACTTCTGCAAGATTATTAGACAAAAAACAGCTGGAGTTCTTTTGAAGAAATGAAAAGGATTAGGCCGATCGTGAAGGATTCGGATGCATTATTGTGAGTTTCTAAATATTGAATTGTTTACTGACAGAAACTATTGTAAAAAATGGTCTAGAATCTATCAAATCTATTTTTAAGTTTTATGGCCATAAATTTACATACACCAGAGACATTTATTTATCAGATAACAAAAAGCTCGTACCAGACATTCATTTATCAAATCTCGGAAAGCTCTTACCAGATTGAAATGGAGTCCACTTCGATTTCTGGATTTGTAAGATGACCCGTCAACAAAATCAATATCATGAGATACCAAAACTCGAGGCTGCCACAGGCCCACAACCACAAATATATCAATCACAGAAACAAACGAATCCCCATGAAAAAATTTAATCACTAACAAGAGCAGTTGTAAGACAGACCAGAGCATCACGGCAGACGCCAAGGAGAGCCTCACAAATGCCCACAAATCTTTAAACGCCAGCCATGAGAATCCAGTCCATGCACCTGGGCAGTACCCTAAAAATACATATGCCAGCTGCCCTAACACCACTATCCACCAGGACAAATTCAGAGTAACCGCCGCCCCAGGTAAACCCCATCCTAATTTCAAGATAAACAGCCAGCTCAGAAAAATGTGTAAGACGAGGGCTAGTGCGGAAATCCAGGCCATAGCCATGACCTTGCTCTGCGACTGTAAAAACTTCTGGACGGGAAAATTCAGGGCATATGCAAACAGCTGGGGAAGCATCCATATGGCAAACTTCCCTGCGAGATCTGCAATTTCATCAGACTGCCCAAATAGCTTCAATATTGGGGGCGCAAAGAAATAGAAAAGGCTCAGAAATAGGGCTGTGACGGTCAGTATAATCCATGACCTCTGCATGTATACTCCCAACATTTGTAGCTGCCCTGCTCCGAAGGCCTGACCGCATAGTGTCTCCAAAGCACTGCCCATGCCAAGCTACAGCGGTATTCAAATTAGAGAAGCTAAGTCATTTCAATTTCTACAGAGATCATCTATTAAAAAATATACTGAAAAAAAATTGCACAAATGAACAATTCTTTCAGGCATAATATAGCATAGCGATTCCAACAGAGCTTGTAAACTTTATCACCCATTAAAACGATCATCCAAACCATAGCTCGGGAATAGGCACAAGAACAATCATCTAAAGACATATGTTAAGGTACATTTATGTTAAAAATGGACACCCATCAGAACAATCATCGAAACATTAGACCGTAGTTATCTATACAGCATTCATTTAAAGATGTGGGTATATTTTGAATCCACCCAAAAGAAATCCAGAAAAAAAATTAAAAAAATGAGTTCAGTTAAAATGAGAAGAAAAAAATGTAAGTTGCATGAGACGCAACTTCAAAGAATTTGTTATACGCAAATCTTATATTAGACAACTAAACTGGAAAAATTATTTTAAAAAACTTGCCAACCACAGTCACACATTTTATAATGGTAATCTTCGAACAGTCTATAAACAAAAAAATAAATTTCAACGGGTGATCAAGAGGAACCTGGCCTATAGAGATTACCTAAGTTTCATGTGATAAACAGTAGAAGTTACTTTGAAATGATCTTAGGAAAAAGTAGACCACTTCCAAAATGTGCTTAACAGATAGTTGGACTAAAAAGGATTTATCTCATATTCTCATGGGCATAAAGAGATGTATTCTTCTTTACCATAGGCTGCAATAATATCTGAAAGAAAAGCCAATACCCAAATTGAGAAAACCACGATGACAAAACAAAGAATCAACTGGTACAAACAATATTACTCAAAAACCAGCCAATACCCAGCTTGAGGAAGTCATGATAACAAAGAACAAACCGATACTGTATCATTCAAAAAATAGTCAGAACCCAGCTTCAGAAAGTCCTGATGACAAAACAAAGAAACTGTGCTCAGTAAAATGAGAAACAAACCCATTTCAAGAGGCCTTCCCAAGAATCGAGAAGCTCCACCACTTAGTAGAATAAACCCAAAACTACAGTAGTTAAATCCCAAAGCATGAAATTCTGAATCATGGCAATCAAAAGAACCATGGAGAATTAATATTAAAAACTAAAATATCAAAAAAGCACATATACCTTGACAAGTGCTGGAACCCAATTTAGCCTAAAGCACCTTAAAAGCCAATTTACACACAGATCAGAGTCTATTTATTATTATTTTTACCATAGTTCCAAATGCCAGTCCAGCTATGACAGAGTTCTCAATAGCCACAGCAGCGAGCTCAACGGTGCCCAAATGGCCGGTGAAGGTCTGGGTAATGGCTCCAAGAGAATATTGGCAAATGGCTGTGAATATTGCAGGCCCAGCAATATACCAGAGCTTCTTGGATTCAATCCAACTCCTTTTAGCCAGCTCGTTGGGACTAAAAACTAAAGGGGCTTCAGAAGAAAGATCATCACTAGTGTGAGTCCAAGCAGATCCATTATTGGGCTTCTGCCCTGCTTCTCTATTCAACAGAGGCAATCGACCCTCTTCCTCCATTGTTGGGCGTTCACTGAGCTCTCAACCGCTGTCACAAATGCTTACGAATTCAAACTAGCCTAAATTTCCCAATTTAATGACAGAAAATGAAATGACAAATTAAAGCAAATCGCATGCAGATGTCTCGGTAGGTTAGACGTGTGGTGCACAATCATTTTCCTTCTCTTGAATTGTTTACTTAAAATCATTGTAATTGCGATGGCAGCTTGTGATTTAATGCTATTTACACTCAATTTGGGGCCCTCAATTGGGCACGACAGCTTTGACCCTGCCATGGAGGAAAGCACCAATTTGATTTGTTTCCGCCATCTGTTACTAACTAGGTAGTTGTCGTATACAAAACTGTTTGGAAAATATGTTATCCAACGTCCCTTCCCGCTGTATTCAGTCATTTAACGGAATTAGGTGAGACACCTCAAAAAGATTGTTGTTTAATTGGTTGAATATAATAGATGATGGTATGTTAATCATTATTTAAATTTTTGGAAGGTGTAGTAAAAAGAGATGAAATTGTTATCTATTTTAGGTCATTTTGATAGGAAGAATATCCTTCAATCATTATTTTTTATTAAAGTGAAATATTTAAAAAATAAATAAAATTGATATTATAGGTATGTCCTCACTTCAGCAGTCCAGCAGTCTATACTTTGGGTATTTGGGGCAAAGACTAGTTCCCTATGGGAGTTTGGCTCAGAATCCGAGACCAATAGGGAGCAAAGACTGCCCAAGCCAACTCAACTACGGAACTAATATTTATAAAAAAATTTAAAAAATCATCAATCATTACTTTAAAGTTTCAAACACATCTATCTTAATAGCAATATGAAGAAAATAAATTAAATTAAAAAAACAATATCAAGAAAAATATCTAATATCATAAATCGACCTTTTCATAAAAGAAAAAAAATTATTAAAATTACTTTTGGATCATATAATAATTAAAAATTCATTTTTAACTCTAAAGATAAGAATCTTATTTTTTTATACTGCTTAAATTTTATGTAATATTATAATTGCATTAATTATTTTATTTTTTCCTATAACATTTTTCACCCAATATGATTCTTTTCTTCTACCAGATTCCACAACACCTTTTTTAATAAATATGTTGTAAATTAATAATATCTAGACCCTTAAAATACTATAGTTTTAAACATTGTAGTTCATGTGGTTTTAGATTGTAAATTACAAAGTTAAATATTTTTGTTTTTTAAACTAGGTCAAATAACACTTAATTATCTTAAACTAATTTGTTTTGGCGACTGGACTATTTGTGTAACGTGGTCAACAAATAATTTAATATTGGAAGAGTTAAAGGTGGACCTTCAAATAATGCTAAATTGATTTCTAAAAGTTGGTGATTGCTTTGCTACACATTACAATGTCTTTGCATGTAAGCATGATGCAATAATTAAAAACTTCAATTTAATTATTCTTTATACTCCCTAATAAATATTAATTAAGAGGATTTTTTAACATAATTATATTATCATTATAAATAAATGCATCTAGAGGCAAATTTATTAGAGTTATGATCGAAATGTTTTTAATATTTTTTATTAAAAGATTGAAATCAAATCTAATTATGCGTCTATTTTTATAATATAAAGTAGGGGAGAGGGGTCAGGTTCAATTGTTGTTATAGCACTTGTGCTTATAATATTCAGTTTTATTATATATTTATACTATATATAATATAAAGTTGGGGAGAGGGACCGGGTCAATTGTTGTTATAGCACTTGTGCTTATAATTAGTCTACATGCAAATAAAAAAATAATCAAGTGTTGGTCAAGTTGGACCCATACTTTAACATATGGGAACCTATGAATTTTATATAAGAAAAACATAAATGCATTCATTAACAAGTGAAATAAATAATTTATTGTTTCAAATAAAATATCATAACTATCCACTATAAGTGTGTCATTTATAAAATAAGATGTTCATTTAAACAAGTATTGTTGTCATAGTGAAAAATAGTATTCTTATATGTACAATTTTGGGGTAGTAAGCATATGAATTGGAGTATTTCGTATTAATAGTTTTTTTAATATATATTGATCAAAGCTGAAAGAATTAAAAAGAGAATAGAAGGCAGTCCAAAAAGAGGACTATGAAGGAAATGAACATAAAAGGACTATGGACAACAAGCGAACAACAACTCACAAAATTAACCAACTTACAAACCCAACAATGTTCTTACAATACCAATAAGGACTAAAACAACCAGCATTACAATTAGCGAACTCATGACACATGGCTCTAGGAAAATTCACCACCAACAATTCAACGCCACCAGCAATTCATCGCCATGAAAAATTAACCACCAAAAATTCCGGCAATTAATTTTTTACGCGATGAATTGTCATGGTGGTGAATTTTCCCACGGTGAATTGATGACAATGAATTTTTCGTATGCCATGACACATAGTATCAAAACACTATTACACTTTAAATTTGAAAAAGTTTTGCATCTATCTGACACAACATAACTCCCCTTCATGGAGCTATAGAAATTGGTGTTTAATCTCCTTCAGACGATTGTTGTAATCAGCATCTCCTTTGTGCCCCCCTCTTTAGCTGAGAACATCAAAAGATGAATTGAAATATTAAGTTGAAATAAAACTTTAGAATATGTTCCCCAATGCAAAATATGATAAGAAAACATTGTTAAACATTTGTTTTTCCATAAATGTAGCAAAATGCATTATCTCATAGTATCAGCAGTTATATTTTTATGCAGTCTAATACCAAAAATTACTTCTTTCCAACATAAGGCATGATAAAAAAATAGCAGGGAAATGATCAAATATAATGTTCCGTTTTTTTTGCTATGTAGCAGTCCCAAAAATATGTTTTAAGTTTTCACTCCGCAGACAAAAAGGACACTTGGCTACTTGTATCTTCAAATATTTAATTTTATCCCCTACACTCAATTTATGATGCAAAATTTTCCAGGCCAAAATTTGGGCATATGCCTCTGCCTTGGACTTCCTTTGAGCACTTAGCATTCTAAATTTTCTTTCTAGAAAACTACAATTCCATTTTTTGTTAAGTCTCTGATTTAGTTTCATATTTAGAAGAAGCTTAAAATAGATCTTCTTCAAAGGGAACCATAAGAAAGGGTGTTTTTCAAGCCACAACCAATCCTTGAAGAAGTTGCAATGTAAAGAAGTGCAAATTTTCACAAGGAGCTTTATAGGAGCCAACAATTTAATGGAGGCCATGAATTCTTTAGACTTGTTTAAATTAAAGGCGTGATTGGAATCTTGCCAATTGGCCCAATCAAGGGAATTGAAGTCCCAAAAGTCACAAACCTGTTTCACCCCTTTATTGAATAGATAATGAGATTGTTTAGGAAAGGTGACTACAGGTGGTTTCCCATGGTATTGAACAAGCTTATTCCAACAAATATAAGAGGTAGAAAAGTTGAAACCATGTTGTAAAGAGTCCTTCCTCCAATTTAAAAATTTACGAACTTGTTGCCAAGCCTTCCATATAGATTGCAATGGGAAAGATGCTTTAACATAACAAAAAGGAGAAAGCAAGATTTTATCCTGCCATCCCATATTATACAACTTATTATTCATTGTAGTAAGTGAAATACAATGTCACACCAGAATTTTACATTGTTCTTCTCCTAACATAGCTCTTATTATCCACTTAGCAAATGAAAAAATTCCTTGTGTCATGGGATCCAAAAGGCCCAAATCCCCTTTGTTCTTAGGTTGTAAACAATGTAGCTAAGAGGAGGCCCTAAAACCCATTTTTCCATCCCAATTAGTCCACAAGAATTGTCAAATGAGTTTATTTAAATCTTAATAACCTTTTTGGAGGGCATCCATAATGAGGAATATTAAACATTAGAAGCCAAACATATATGGTTTATCACTTATATTTTTCCAACTAATAATAGGAATTTATCTCCCTGATTATAGAATTTATTTTTCAATTTAATGATAAACCAATTCCACATATCATGAAGAGTAACCCTTAATCCAAATGGTATACCAAGGTACCTTGTAATCTTCCCATGTCTAATTTTTTTCCATTCTTTAGGAATCCATTTTGGAACTGGATCAAATTGGATCAATATAAATTCAATTTTATGATGAGCCAATTTAGAGCATGAAACTTCATAATAAAAATTTAGAACCTACAAAACATTCCTAAATTTTGATTCATAATTTTGAATAAAAAGCAAATTGTCATCTACAAAGTGAGAGTTTATAACAACCATATTGTTGGGAATAGAAATTCCATTTTAATCAAGTTCATTTGATTATATTTTGTAGAAGATATCCAAGAGCATCAACAACAAGAACATAAATAAATGGTGATAATGGGAAACCTTGTCTAAATGAATGTTGTAAGGGAAATGTGTCAAACATTGAATTATTGATCACCAACTGAGCATTCTCATCATGAAAAAATATTTCAACCTGCTTCAATAGTTTGGGACCAAATTTCAACCATTGTGACATCTTGATAATAAAGTTCCTCTACATCCTATCATAGGCTTTATCAAAATCAAGCTTAACCAATAAAGTATTTTTCCTTGATTGTTGAGCCCATTCACTTGTTTCCCAAGCCAATATTAAATTATCAAGGATAAAATTGCCACCAAAGAACCATGTTTGCTTAGTTTTAACTATTCTTTTAGCCATCAGTTTGATCCTAGTGGCTAAGGCTTTAGCAATAATTTATAAGAAGTGTTGAGCAATGTAATAGGCCGCCATCTAGAGATAAGGTCTGTATTTTTTCCTTTCAGAAGAAAATTGATTAAGCCATTATTAATATTTGGCCCCAAAGACCCTTGATTCACAGCTTCCAAATAAACTAGGTAAAAGTCTTCCTTAATATACTGCCACAAATTCAATTGATAACCCATCAATCCTTGGACTTCTGTTAGGAGCCATAGAGAAAGAAACATGCTCCAAATCCTCAATAGAAAGGTCACAATCAAGAAATCGACTATATTCTTAGTCCACCTTTCTTGGAATAATTCCTTTGATGATATCTTCTAGTATCAATTGAGCATATTTCCAATGATGTTCTTCTCTAAAAAGCTTCTCATAAAAATATTAAACATATTTTTTATCTCTTTTGGGTTCATATAAATCCTTTCATTCTCATCTTGTATTGATCCAATATGCTCCTTTTTATGTTTATGGTTTAAATAATTAAAGAAATACTTAGAGCCTTTGTTTCCCTTTTTAAACCAATATAATCTAGCCCTAGTCTTGGCACCTTGTCCCCTATACATATCAAATTTATGAAGATCTATTTCAATAGTGGCTATGGAAGCTTGAATCGTAATATTTCATGAATTTAAATTCAACATTTTCCTATTCAAATCTAGCTTCCTTTGTATGGATTTTTTTTACATCTTCATTGCCATGTCAATCTCTTACCAAAAGAACATAAGAAATCAACACATTGAGAAATAACAGTCTACCACCATTTCCTATAAGATTCGCCTTCTTTTGGCTTAGGTATAGAATTCCAAATCTTGACCAAAGCATCAATGCAAGAAGCAATTTAAGGTGTGAAGTATTAAGCTTAAAGAGTAGTTGTGAGCCCACTTCTTTAATCTTTTCTTTTAGAAAAACATAAATGATAGGAAAGTGATCTAAGAGAGTAGTAGAGTAATCTACTTTCACATAATTCCCCACAAAGTCTTGTATTAATTGGAGGTTGGAAGAGATATAAACCTATCTAATCTACTAATTTTCCTATCAACTCCCAACCTACAATTAGTCCTAGTATACTAGTTATATTGATGGATTGACATTTTTAATAGTAGGATCTATAATACCCATAGAGTTGTAGCAAAATATCTATTTATCAAACTCTTCATTACTTAGCTTTACATGATTATTCCAATTGCAATTAGTATGATGTTTCACAATATTAAAGTCTCCTCATATAACCCAATCAACATGAGGAAGATATTTGGACATCCATTCCCATAACTGTCTTTCTTTTGCAATGTTTGAAGCATATACAAAATGGAAACCAATTATGTGTTGGCTATTGATAAAGGCAAGGATCCACATGTAACTATGTGAAGGATCCTCGCCTTTATCAATGACAAACTTGTTAATCCACGAAGCTATACCAATAACAACCCCCTACCTTATCTATGAAATGTATGGAAAATGTTGCATCTCTCCATATGTTGGCTAGAGAAGAGACAAGTCAAGGGACATTCATCTTGACTTCCTATAGGAAAAATAATATTTGGTTTCCCTTTGACAATAACTTCCTTGACCTCAAATTTATGGTGAGGGAGAGATAACACTCTGGCATTCCAAGAAAGAACTTTGAAATTCATGGTTAGGCAAAGTTAGGGAGGTCTTCCACTTGTGAAAAAATATCAAAGCAATTAGCAAGTATAATAGATTGGTCAGAATGTATATGTTCCTGTCATAGGGGAAGTAAGTAAGCATGAATAAAATCTTTAGTGAATCAATTAGAGCCTAAAACACTAAGAATTCAAACAATTGAGATCATACAAACCCATACTCAATGAAATTCATTTGCAAAACATTCAAAAAAATTTAATCTAAGAAACTAAACATAATTCAAAGCAGTTAAACAACTAGAAAGTGAAAACCCTCAATCCCATTGTGTATTGATGCGTAATTATGATGTGGATTTCTCAATTGAATGCATAATCCATGTTACAAAAGCTTGATATGATAGGGTTGATTCACAAGATAGGCTCTAAAATTTTCAAGAAATGACCCAAGAATTCTAGAGAGTAAGGATGTTATGAAGATTGTGAATGAAATTCATGATTGAGAGGCTTTGTTTTATATATTTTGGAAATTATAATCAACGATCAAGATTGAAAATGGGGATTAATGGATGAGAGGAAATCAAGGAGGTGAGTGTGGATCAAGGAAGATCAATGGTTAAGGATTCATGAAAGCCCAAAATATCCCTTATTTCATGGAAATAGGTTGGAGATATTTTAAATTGGAGGGAAGAATTTGAATTTGAAAAGAGAATAGTCTTTAGGGAATATTCTTTGTCCAAGCTAGCCAATTAAACAATTATGAAAATTATTTAATTGTGAGGATGAGGGAAATTAATATTTTTAATTAAATAATTAGGAATTATTTAATCAAGAGGGATTATTAGCATGAAAATGATGAATTGATCAAATAACCTTAACTATTTGATTAATAGGGGAATAAAGTGAATTTAACTAAATTGATAATTATTTAATTAAAATAGAGGAAATAGGGTGATATTGAGGGAAAATAATGTTAGTAAGTGAAATCAAGATGTGTGATATAGTCAAGACATTTTTAGGTGTCTACATTTTGCCCCTCTTTGGAGTGAGGTACATGTGTTGTTTCAAAGCCTGATGTTGCTCAATTTTTTTTTATAAATTCTCTAATTTTAACTAATGTCCCTCTGTGCCCTAGTGGACAAAGGAATGCTGGTGTGTTATCCCCTTGATAGATTGACTACAAAAAAATATTTTTGAGTCTAGATCATGACAAGGTTACGAAAGGGGTTATGTTGAGAAGAGGATGAAAATAAGTCCTAAGAAGTCAATAAAGTGATTAGGATTATTGATCAAGATTGAAAAATAGGCTAGTAGGGTGGTCGCGGGTGAAACCCTAGGGTTTGGGGATCATATGTAAGCTTTTGGGCTCAAAATATCCTCATTTTCACACTTTGCTTTATAGAGATCTAGAGCTCTGAGATGTCAGCCCTTCCAGAAACCTTCTCACTATGGTGCTTATTCCTTGTGCAACACATCACATAGATAGGGTGTGACAATTCTCGAGGCCAGTAGGAGCGGGCCCACTGGTACGTACCATGTTAATTTTATCTTGCATACAGTTTTAGGGTGTGAAATTGATAGCTAAAGGTAGGAAAACAAATGTTTCAATCCATAAATCATCGTGATTGTAACCTGACATGGCGCGTTTGCAACTGTGAAATGCCACAATTGTCAAAATATGTTGCAATTTCCACAACTTACTGTGATTGTGATGCCTTAGTGCAAATAGAGTGATGTGTTTAAAAATGCGTTCATGACTAAATTTAGGGGTTCAACGCATTTGAAATTTAGCTTGTGTTTGACTGTCAAGCTTTGTTGCATTTACAGAAAGTGACACATTTATTCTTTTGCTAAAAATACTTATGTTTTTTATCAAGATTTTGGTAATTTGACGTTTGGGTGTTATGCTTGTAGGCAATACTTCATGTCCCATCTACTCTAGAGAGTGAAGACCGAGGATTTTGGATCAGATGGCACTCTTGGGAGAGATTGAGATCAAGTTTTTTTCATCAGTTGATCTCTAATATATCGCATATATTCCCAAGATCAGTGCTCATGGGGCGGTGATGATTGCACTAATGGAGCAATGGAGATCAAACATAGTTACTTTCCACCTTTTGATAGGAGAGTGTGTGATTATACTGGAGGATGTCAAGTGCATCCAGAGGGTGTCAATTGAGGGTGTGCACATTATTTATGACGTGGATTGAGGCACAACGTCCATAGAGAGACTACTCATAGAGGAGGAGCTAAACATTGTAGATGTAAATCCTTATCTGAGACCTTACTACAAAGAGGTCGATGAGATTATGTTGACCCTCACAGGACTGATTATGGGATCCATCATGCCAGACTAACGACATGAGGATTCTCGATTGGATGGGTCTTTGTGATTGACGGGATGGTTACAAAGGGCATCACCTATGCATGGGGACCTTGCATCCTCACACACTTGTATCATATATGCACTAGGTCTATTATAGATCAACTACTAGTTTATCTGCGAGAGTGACATTGATACATATTTGGGCATGGGAGAGGATAGCAATGACTCAGATAGTGGGAGATTCAAAGAGAGGTAGGAAATCCCTTTGTATACAGATATTCTCCTATGCTCACACATCATCACATGAGAGAGTTGAATTCTAGAGGGGTTTCTTTGATGATATGACCAAGTTTATCTAGAGACCATGGCTACAATGTGAGGTATGGATAAATGATCACTTGCATCTAACATATTATTGACAAACTCATTGGTTGATTAGGCATACACCTCACATCCTTGAGATGTATCTATCAGATAGAGTGATGAGGCAGTTTAAAGAGAGACAGTTAGTACATGCAGATGACTACCATGCTATCTTTACTAGGATAGTACGAGAAATAGTTGAGTGGGGTGTGGTAGTGCCATGGGTTGTACTTCAAGAGTTTGCATAGCTAGCTCCCCAGCCATGAGGATAGGCATGAAGTCCAAATGATCTCGAGATGACATCGAATTATGATGCTTGGCCTCTTGAGTATTGGGTTAAGGGTCTCTTGATCATCAATTAGATTTGAATCAAATGTTGGATTAAGGATCTCTTCAATATGTGCCACCATGAGGTTAAATAATGTTAATATGTCTTGAAATGGATCATTGTTAGACACTGTTGAAGTAATTTTATCATGCTTTGGAAAAGATTATTGATGTATGTCGACTTTCTCATTATGTGATGTAGAGGAATTATCAATGTGATTATTTACGGATGAATCTTGAAGGTTATCATCAACATTGATTACATCTTGACCAATGAGGTATTGCACAAGTCTTGAATCTTACACAATTTGACATTTCATGACCTTTTGTTCTATGGTATTCATAATAAGCATTATCATTGTACCATGAGGGTGTGAAAGGAAGTTTGGGATAATGTATTTGCTTAGGAACCTAGATATGTTTTGATTGAATTAACTTGTTTAACACGAAATTGATTGGCTCCCTTAAAAGAGTGTACCTATGTTTAGTGGTATTTTTGGATTGCAATGTGTTGGTGGCTTTTAATATGTTGTTGGGAGGACTCATGCTCTGATTGTTTGGTTGATAGATTTAAAAGTTGTCATTGATTAAAATCTAACATGTGACAAGGTGTTCCAAATTTTTGATTAGAGATACCCATAGTTGTTATGGAATTGAAGCTAGTAGGTTATAATGACCCCATGTAGGGATGAAATGGAAGTGAATTTGGATAATGGATTGACATGTTTTGTTGATTTCTAGATTGGATTTGTAAAGACACCTAAATGACCTTAAACCAATGTTTAGATGATGAGTTTTCTTTGCTAGTTGGATAAGATAAACTCGATCCAAGGAATATTAGGAGGTGTTCATATGTTGTTTTGAATTATCAGGATGAATATAGGTCTGTTTTACATAAGTCTTTATTTTGATACAAATTGTTAGTGAAAAATTGGATTTTTGATATTTTTTGAAGGTTTTGTTGTTCTGGACTAATAGTCAAATATGTCATTTCACAAACATGTCGAAATCCAGTCAAACATGATGCATTACCCCTAACAAACATGATAATATTTGCAAAAGTGCCATTCTACAAACAAATATTACGCAGTGTGATAGTCAAATGTAGCACTGTAATTTTTTGATAGAGAAATTGATTTGAGACAAATGCGCCAAGACGTGCAAATGCACCAAGATGCAAAAAAAATTACCATTTTGATAAAAGAAATAGTGTCAATATGCAAAAAAAGGTATCAAAATGTTTGCAAAAGTGCCAAGATACAACAAAAGTGTTACATTGTTGAAATCAAAGGTGTTGATTTATCTCAGACACATGTTTTCAAAATGTGATCCTAAGTACATGTAGGGTTTTTTAATTTGGTGACGTCTAAATTTGTGTTTGATTGATTTGGCAAGTGATAGAAAACAAAACACCATGTAGAACTGACTCAATTAGATGTCTAGAAGATTTTCTTGTCTTATTCGATAAGACCACACTAATTGGTATCATAGGTAGATTTACAATAAAGACACACTATAGATACACATCCTAATTTAGTGGTAGATCGAGATTATCAGCTTAGAGTAGGCCTACACAATAGAATATTGTCTAATGAATGGCTAACTAGAGTATGCCAAGGTCATGTACCACCTTGAAACCTCTCACCTTAAAAGGAAAAGATCCTAACAAGGAATAACGGATACCTCAACAAAGGTTAGTACATAACATGTAAAATTTTTATGAACACTTCAAAAATCTTTTTATTGGTGAATCCACTAGAGACCCCCTTATTCCAATTAGTGAGGATTGCATTGCAAATTGTATCCCATGTAAAATAGACCTTGACTATAGCAATTACCTTGATTGACTCCTTTCCATGGAAGAGATTGATGAAGCTCTTTATAGCATGGCTTTGGAGAAGAGACCAAAATTAACGTACTTCCAATTGAATTTTATAACGAAGATTTATATTATGTTTACCTTGATGGTATTGAAACATGATTGTTGGGGAAAATCATAAATCAAGGATTGGTTAATCTTCTTTCCAAAGGAAAAAATGAAGCCATTGTGGATGGATAGCGACGGGTGATCCCACAATAGTGGTTTACAATTTTTGGCCAAACTGGACACTGAAATTATTATTTTTAACTAAATCTTCACATTCAGGCACCTATAGTGGCTAAACCGTGAAGAATTTGAAGATGATGCAAACTAGAGTCTCATCACATTTTTTCTGTAGATTCTAAAAATATTTTTTTCAAAATTTTTGGAATCAAATTGCACTTCTTTTTCCATCTCCCACAAAAACTGATTTTTTTCAAAAAATAGCATTTTTAAAAAGTGACGCACACCGTCTAATGCATAACTTTTTTTCCATGAAGGATAAAATTATAATTCTTTTAATTTAGATTTTTGACTCTAATAACTAGTGCTTCCACTTGGTTAGACAATTTTTTATTGAATATTTTTTCTTTAATCAAGTTTCGAAGTCAAACCAATTACAATTCAGACATAGCGCGACTGTATAACGCATAACTTTTTTTGTATATATCAATTTTTATTTTTATTTTTGTTGGATCAAGGACTTCAATATCTGGTGCACTCATATTTTTCAATTTTTTTTTGATAATATGTTATTTTTCCACATGTGCAGAACATAGATCTTCATTTTCGATGAAAAACCTATGTTTAATAAAACTGAAAAAACAAATACATAATAAAACCAAAACATATTAAAATTATATTCATTGGATAGCTTGTTCCGAGGACTACCTAATTCCAGTTGGGCTTTTGAAGATTCATCCATTTTCATCCTCAACCCGAGCTCCGAAGTGCCAAAATTCAGGGTTTTTTGGTGTCTCAGGGGGGATGAGGAATAAGGGGGTTCGAATGAACCCTGGTCCATTCGAACCCCCCTTTTATAAGGGGTTTTGTTTCCTTTTTTGGTGGGAAATCATTACAAGGGTTCGGTCGAACCCAGGTTCTAGCGAACCCCTAATGGGTTCGATCGAACCAATAGGTTCGTATGAACCCCTAAAATCAAGTTTTTTGCCATGCATTCATTTTTTGTGATTTTTCCTTCCTCACTACAATTGTAAACCACTATTGTGGCTTCACCCCGACCTATTAATTTACATAACACCTCTTACAAAATCATTGACAAATCCTTGTATTATCAAATAAAATATATAACTCAAGAGATTATACAACCAAAAATAACTGGCTTTTAGGTGGTAGATTTATCTTGGATAACTTGGTGCTCACTTGGGAGACTAATGAATAGGCTCAACAATCTACTCAAGACACTCTAATTATCAAGTTTGATTTTGAAAAAGCATATGATCCCATTTGCTAGCCTTTCATTATCAATATGTTAAAATAGCTTGGATTTGGACCCAAAATTTGTGAACAAATTAGAATGTTGTTCATTGATGCTATAGTTGTTGTTAATGGAACCTTGTCTCCTTAATTCCCCTCACAAAAATCTATCTACCAAGGTTTCCCCCTTGCACCATTCCTCTTTATTTTAGCAATTGATGCCCTCGGTTAACTCTTCCAACATTCTCTCTCTTCCAAACATATACATGGTATATCATTGCCTAGTAATGTTAAAGCACTTAATTCCCACTTTACTAATGATAGCTCATTTTGTTTATTCAAAATTTAGCCGATGAACTAAATCATCTCCTAGATATTTTTTTTTTTTGTACAATCCCTAGATCCAAGCTTGCAATGCATGAAACTAAATTCAACATGCCCTACCCTAACCCACATCCCCCTTGGATCCCTAGTGAATTTTGTGAAATTAAATATGGTATGTAATTACCAGATACCCTAGTATAATGCTTTGGTATTAGAGTCACCCTCAAAGATATGTGAAATTAGTTCATGACCAAATTCATGTAAAATTTTAAGTTGAATTAATTTGTTTCTTTCCATGGTTGGCTGCATCTAAGTTTCTAATTTAAAATCCTCTTTTCCATCCATGTATTCATTTCATCATGTTGGATATCCTCCAAAAAATGCTACAATCAACTAAATCAATTGATCAAGAACTTTATTTGGGCCAAATGGAACAAAAGAAAGATTATCCCTCCACTTCATGGCTATTATTTCATAACTCATGGTATCTAATCACCTTCATTTAGAATTATTGGTTAGATCCAACCAAGGACAAAGGCGGTTTGGGGATTATTGATGCATACACTCAAGGCATTTTCCTCACCACTAAATGGATTGTGTGAGATTTGGAATAGGAGGCCCCTAAAAATATGTGGTTAGATTTCACATCTAATATGTTGTTGTTGGTCACTCATATGACATGGTCAATTGGAATGATAAAATCCTTCTAGAGCTCTCCCTTTTTTAAAACTAGTGATTCCATGCCATTCAACTCTATTTGGAAAGCTTGTCAAACTACTTCAAGTAAGTTGATTTGGTGTAATCAATCCTTTAGTCATGGCCTCAATTTTGCAAACTCATCCATTTGGTGGAATTAGTTAACTTAGCAAGGGGGAAAACCCCTAATTAAATGTAAGAACCCTTTTAAAATGGAATTCAAGTATTTCACAACTTGTGGGATCTAATCACCTTCATTTAAAAGTCTTGGCAACAAATTTGATCCTAATTCAATCCGACACCATTTACCAAATAGCTTCTTCTCCAAATCCAACAATTGGTTCCTCCTAAGGTCTTTTGTCTCTTGTCTTCCCCTTTCCATTCCAGCTTCTTGAAAGATTGGAAATGACCTAATGAGTGCAATATTTGCTACTTCTCCCTTACAACTATTTATAAACATATTATCCCTACTATCTTCATTGCACCTCACCTCAATGCTAAATGGAGCTACAAATTTGTTTGCAAAAGGTGTGTTTTCCACCTTTCATAATTTTATAATGTAATATTTTATTATTTGTGGTGCACCTAGGGATCTAGGTATGTGTGCACCATGTGTGGTTATCATTCTCGAGGAAACTTTATGTGTTGCATACAACATTGTGATAAATATTTAATGTGGTTTTGCACATTGGAGAAATATTTAATATTGGGAAAACTAAGTACCAAAAATTAAATGTGGGGGTTGATGGTTTTATATGCTCATGGTATTAGTCACATGGTTTTATGTAATGCCACTCAATGGTTTTGTGTGAGCTTATATCTTTAAAGGAAAGTACATGGGTAGTTTTCTAAGGTAACTAGCTAATTGGTCATTCTGGCTAAGCAATTGAGAGCATCTCTTGTTGTCATTTGTGAGGTTTGAAGCATGGAATGGGATGTGTGGTTGCATTCTTGTTCACATGGAGCACTTGTAGAGGGCTTGATGTTTCAAGGGTATTCATGGAGACTCTGAAAATGTATTGTAATCTTTATTGTTGAATAATACATGAGTGATGGATGCTTTTGGAGGTTGAGTTATTCCCTCTTGATGGTTTCCCTAGGGTGTATCTTGTGTCATCTTTGATGGTATGTTGTCTATTCTCTTGCATATGGATTATGAATACTTATTTACATAGATTTCTCTATTTGGTATATGTGGAAATTATCTTAGGTGGATGCATATTTCCTTTCAAAATTCAGTCCAAAAAAATGGAACAAACTTAGCCTACAAACCTGGAAGTCCAAAATGGATGCCCAATCTCAAATTTTAGCATGGAAAATCCTTCGTATCAAGTTTCCCATTGATAACCATCTCAAATTCCTTTATCCACCACCATCATGTCCTTTTTGTGCTAATGTTGATAAAACATGCCTTATGGTTTTCTTCTAATGCCCGCAACATTTGGTGTCCCCTTTTCTCCTTGTTTCCCGCCCTCTTCCAACATGTTTGGACATGGAGAATTGCTCTACTTATTATCTCCCCTCTATACAACATCCTCACTCAATCTCACAAATAGGTCATCCTCAAGTTCATTTGGAGTTTCGTTGCTTTGTTGTCTTCTTTGACGCCTCCCTACCCTTCCAAATTGAAATTCAAATGATATCTTGGAGTATTTTCCTTCAAATGATGATTTTATCCACAAACCTTCACGATAATTTGCATGCCAATAATGAACTTAAAAGTACTATTTCTAATCTTCAAACACAAATTTAGTTGGATGAAGGATAGTTTGCATCTTAGCTTTCTTTGTTGTGTTAAGATCAACTTCTCTTCTTGGAAGGTGAAATTTCCCAAGACTAGATTGCCAATGCTACTGGAGAAATGTATTTTGCAAGCTCGACTACTAACCAGAGTGAAGAACATAGGGTTAAGCCAACTAATTTTAACTATTTTGTTTGAAGGGTGGGTGCCTGTGTTGATCACAGATTTTTGTGATACCAATTGTTGGGTTTATTGTTGATGTTGGAGGATTGATGAAGTTGTCATTGTTGAAGATTCCCTTGTTGGTTTTTGTGAAAACAATTGTTGGGCTTATTGTTGTTGTAAACCAATATTAATTATGTCCTCTCAAAAGAAATTTGATGCAATTTTTTATATCCTTGTCTATTTGCAGTGATCAAATTTGGTGTGGAGGTCTTACATTACATTTTTCTCCTTTGTTGTTACTAATGTTCACAACAATTTCTTGATTTTGCTATTGGTGTTTAGTTAACTAGTCTTTTTGTGTCACGTGACTATTGTTTTTCAACTATTTTAAATAATAAAAAAATATTGTCTTATTCCAAAATAAAAAATCAAATCCATGTAAATATCTTTAACCATAATTATATTTGTAGGTGTAAGAATAATAAAATATTTCATAAACTCAAGAACCATCAAAGCACAACAATGTTTTCTTCGAAGCAAAGTATAAAGTCAAATAAGGGGTACAAAGAGAATAACTAAGTGATATTCTTGATCAAGTTGAATATAATTGTTCTTAATAGTTACAAGGTAGGAATAAGCCTATATTTTTATATAAAGCAAAACAATGCATGAAAGGTGAAAGTGAACTAAAAATAGACATACCTGATATGCTTTGATGAATGCCCACATTTTTGTAAAGCTCTCACTTTTGGCACATGGAAGGAGGATGTTGAGTTTGGGTTTATACATGTCAATTGCATGTGTTTGAAAGTTTCTAATGATTTTCTAACAAATCAATTTTGTGCATATCCTACAATCATTGCAGTTTGTGAGACCATATCACTTTGATACTTTATGTCAGACACTTCACATGCGTTGTATGTGCTTCCACATTTTGCATACATGCCTACCACAACAGTTGTAACTGCAAGACATTCTCTAACTGCCAACACACCAAAATAGCCATGTGGCCCAAATTTGAAGTCGTTCGTTCTATTTAGTCATTGTGCACTATAGTTAAGGCTCACCTTGGAGGTTAGTCTATCTCCTTCGCATCTACAATTGCGACTAATAAGCTCTGGTCACTAGGTATTTTTTTGGCTGCAGTGGAATATTGAATTGACACACATGAACGATCCTATTGACTATGCAATTTTTTTTTAGTTTTGAAATCATGTTTCTCTATAACAATCTACATATAAATTGCCACAATCTACATTAAATGATCAACAATATAAATACATAAATAAACATTATCCTTTTATTAGACTAGATGTCTAATAAAATCACACTTTACCAATTATAAAAAAATTCAACACAACAAAATTATATAGAAACAAACATGATAAAGTAACACAAAGTTTTGAAATGTATATTTTTAAACCCCCTAAATAATTTACCCCATTGTAGTGCTGTTAAACATTTTTTATTTTAATTGCTGTAAAAGCATCTACATGGGGAGATTACAAGCCACAACATAACGCTGAAAAAGAATTTATTGTTTTTATTAATTGAAACTGACCAACAATTAAGTTCCCTCCCATCAATATTCCAACACACCAATCCAAAAAAATAAATGTAAACAATTTATTAAAAAAATCTCTAGACGGTTGGTTGGGATTCATGATTATCTCCAAAAGAATCTCTCATTTTCCAATACTAGTGTTGTCACTTTCTTCTTATTTTTGTTGTTTTATACATAATTGTATTTATGGATTCAAGAGCCCATTTATTATTATTATTATTATTATTTATTTAGAATTTAAAGATCATGTGAAGAGCATAATCATTAAAAACATAATGAGATCGTTTCTAAAGAGTGATAAGCATGTATTTCAAGATATACCTATAATGTTTATTTTAATATATATTAACTAGTAATTGGATTAGATTTAAAGGTTTAATACATATGTCCATGTTTTGAATAGAAATTGTAAAATTTGGTAGATTTATTTTTAACTTATTAATTTATATATTATTTGATTTATTAAATAATTTAGTATATTAATATAATATGTAGGTTATTAGTCTTTTGTCTAAAAAAATAAATATTATATTTAAATTTTTTCTTTTTTATTTAATATATATATGTAATAATCAATACAATTTTTATGATTTATATTTTTTAATATATATATATATATATATTTATTTTGTAAGATTCTATGTATTTTGTTTTGTACGTATATGTATTTTTGGAATGAGAATGTAAAAGATATTCATAGATTTGACAATCTTTGAACTCATGACTTTGTTGTTAAGGTGAGAATTTGATACTCTAAATATTTCCAACATCGATTGTTGTTCTAGTTATTGTTATACCATTTGCTTTATGTATTGTCAATGTTTGAGTCAAGTATGCTACCATGAGTGATATGGACAACTAGAATTAGTTGGAACTCTTGTATGTCCCATTTATGACAACAAAAAGAGGTAGATGAGGCATCTTGCTCTCATTTTTGTAAAGTAGCATAATTTTATGGCAAAAAAGAGAGGTTGATTAAATAGATTGTTCTTATTTTTTGTAGATAATAATAACTACTTCACCTTTGAATGAAATTCATGAAAAAGTTTGACAAAAAATAATACAAAAATCCACATTAAAATTATCTCAACTAGTTATCGATGTGACCTTGTCATCTATTCAAAGAACATAAATTTTAATGGTATTGCCATTCTTTTTCATGTGATGCAATCTTCCTAAAATGTTAACTATTTTTTATGTCAAAATTACATAAATATGACCATCTAATTGTCTTATGATCCATCTTGTCAGCGAACCAAACACTCCTATCCACATCATGTACATTAAATTTTATTAGAATCAATGTCCTTATGCATTACTTTGGTTATGGTTGTTATTCAATTTGTTTTTTAATGTCTTATTCACACTTTAATATCTCTTTAACTCTAGTGAGCTTAATTTTTCTTTTCAAAAGTAGTCCTCTATTCACTACATGGACATTAAATGTGATAAGAATCATTATCCTTAATGTATTACTTGGTTATGGTATGCAAAATTATTTTTTATGTCTCATTCATACTATAATATCTCTTTAACTCTAATGAGCTTAATTTATCTTTCAAAATTATTTTTATATGCACTAGTGGGCATTAAAATTCATAGGAATCATTGTCCTTGATGCATTACTTTGGCTATGGTTGCTATTCAAAAATATTTTTATGTCTCATTCATACTATAATATCTCCTTAACTTTGGTGAGCTTAATGGAAAGTCAAGTTTTGTCAATATAGTAGATTGCATAAGTATACCACATTATATATATTTTTGATAGGTTTTATGACAACTTTTGATCATTTTTGCAACCTAATGGTGTGAAGAGAGTGAATCAAAGTTTCATAAATAATCAACCTCTTTTAGCTAAGAGCCAAGGACTAAGGGGTGCCTACGAACACCTAAAATTCACCCTTGTATTTTAAATACTCCACAATTCCCCTAGTTTTAATTAATTAGGTTATCCCTTCCCCATTAGTAATTAAATACATTTTATTTAGTTAGTTTGTCCTAATATTAATTAACTAAATAAATTAGTTTATTTATTTAACTAAGCTAACATCCTTCATCATCTTTATCGTTTAAATAAAATAAAATAATTCTCCTCCATCAAATCCAAAAATCTACATCATTATTTCTTCTAATTTAAAATTCTCTCAATATAAGTGCAACTAACATTGCATCTTGGCCATCCATCTAATAAAGTCAATTCTAGCCTTCCATCCATCAACCACCAACATTTATTATCATTTCCCTCTCATTTTTAAATTAAAAAATCCTCTCATGAAAACCTAGCCCTCAATTCCTCTCCCCTCAACTCTATTAATTCATGTCATCCCCGAGCATTTCGATATGAGAAAATGTGTAGGTATATACTATTTGATTGGGGACTTCAAGAGCAACTCAACATATCACTCAACAACACCAACAAATCAGTTTGGAGCCATAAAAATGTCATTCAAGGTATAATAATTTTCTAATTTTGTTGCATTGGTTTATTTATCTTTCATTTACAGTCTAATCCAAGGTAGAAGTAGACTATTAGTTTGCACTTACATTTCTTAATTTAGATTTTCTCTTCTACATTATCTATTTTTTCAAGGTCTCCCAAGGCATGATCCCAACTTCATCCCTTTAAAATCTCAATGAGCTTTGAACTTAGCAAGACTTGATCCATAATGGACTCTTTATGAGTCTTTCAATTTCACTTATAGACCAAAGACCACTTGACATACATTCTAATTTCAATATTTTGGAATTAATTAATTTTTTATCACTTAACTATGATTTTATAGCTTACAAAGAAGAAAAATATATATGTTAAAGTGGGTTTACAATTAGTTTATTAAAAAATAATATAAAAATGATATGTAAGAAGAATGTACAAATGATGAACATGTTCTAGTGAACATTGCTACTACTAGGTAGGGAAAGTAGGTGTTCCAAAATCTTAAAAATATTTTACCCAAGTGATATTATTCCCACATTAGGTATTATAAAATAAACTTGAAGTTGGAGAGATTTCTCTTCAAAAACATATTACATGTCATTTACATTACAGACTAGTAGAAACCAAACAAAGTGAAACTTTAGAGAAACATAAATACTCAAACTACCATTGAGCAAAAAACACTTCCTCTAATGTAGTCGCACAAAGCACAAACTCCTTGAAACAATCCTTTTCCATTATTATTTGAACATAAAATGAATGCAAAGATGTGGGAGTTCTATAGAAAGAAACCATTCTAGAATACAATAACAAACATTATCATTTATATACATATAACTCTATAAAATTCATAATTTTCTAAATTAAAAAGAATTTGCAAAATTTTGTCATAATGGAGGCATTAGTAGTACTTCTGAATATGATACAAGAACAATAGTGAACACTATAACTATAGCAAGTTTGTTATAGAAAACATAAAAATTGATAGAATAATACAACTGTGTAGGCCAAGGGAAAACAACACACATAATAATTGCAAACCTTATCCAACACTAGTTTATAGGATTGGCAAACTAGCCTACACTATTTAAAATTGCGATGGTAGAAACATATTCTAGATAATCTATTGTTGCTATTAATGAAATAAATATCATTCGACTCCATTTATTATGCTATACAATTTAGTTTACTATCACATGAATAATTTCAAGGAACAAATGTGTATGCTAAACATTTGAAACACATAAGATCTATAGTAAATCATAGGCAATAGTTTTGAATCTTTTAATTATGTTCAAATAAGCATAAATATATATAGTAGGTCATAGTTAGACATAACCAAAGAAATAACAACTTAGTCAAAATTACCATTCCCATCTAATGACAAAAACATAGATGAATAATAGTAATATAGTCAATAATTCAGCTATCTTATCTACAAGTTGAGATATGCTAGAATTGAAGACAAAATTCTATGAACATAATCATAAAACTTTCAATGAACATAATTATAAATCTTTCAGAAAAAATATCTTAAGTTAAAAAAAAAGACTGACTCAAAGAAAAAAATTCGTGTTCAATCATTCTAATAATTGAACTTTTATAGATCAATAAATTCACTCTTTTTCCAAATCTTTGCTTATTTACATCTGATAAACTTTACTTAAAATCAAAATTAATTGTTTTAGAAAAATTTCTTACAAACTTCAAATATAATAAAAATCATCCTATAAACAAGGTCAAAAAATGGAGGCCAATGGTTGAATACAAGGATCTAAAGTGACTGGGGTTTTTCCTCGATAGAGCCCTTCTAGAAGGGCTCTTTAGGGAGGATCTTGCGGTTCTCAACACAACGATGGATGCAGCTCGGAGAAGGCTAGTCGAGGGAGATCAGAAGAAACCTGGGCAAAATGGTGACAGGTCTCTTGCAAATAGCGGCGACCCCAAGGAACAACACGGTTAGGACAAAGAGCAACTCAACGTCTTTGCTACTAGGGGGAAGGAATACGTAAAGAGTCCAAGGCGTCTGAGCTTGGAAACCTTCAGAAATCAAAGATTCCACTCAAGTTGTCGATAGGAAGGGGAGGCGGGGTTTCTAATGAAAAAGTATTCTTTGGGCTGGGTTTGATTGGGAGATTCAAGGGATTTTGGCCAAGTTTTAGTGAGCTCCATAAGTGGATTTCTGACTAGTGGGAGAATGTATTGAAAGGGTATGTCCAAATATATACCATGGCTAAAGGTTTTTTCATTGTTGTATTTGAATAGGAGCAGGATAGAAACAAGATCCTTTGTGACTATCACTCGGAGTGGGAAAGGAAATACACACTGATGTTAAAGCCATGGCATCCAACATTTAACCTAGCCACTAAAGTTTTTGAGAGGGTTCCTCTTTGGGTAAGGCTTCCTAATCCCCCCTTACATTATTGGTTTGATTCTTGCTTGGAGGTTGTAGGGAACTCTTTAGGAAGTTTTTTAATGGTGGATGAGGGATCCTCAAATATTTTCACTCAACCTTTGCACGGATTTTAGTGGAGATGGATGTGTCCAAGGAGCTTCTAAAGGAGATCTGGATAAAAACCTCGAAAGACTGTTGGGTGCAACCCCTAGATTATGAGGGGGTGTCTTTTAGATGCAGGGTCTGCTTCCAAACTGGACACTTGTTTGCTCAGTGTACTAAGCACATAACACATAAATCTGTCTCTTGGTGGAAAAATGTTGCCACCAAACACTATATAGTGGAGAAAAAGGAGGAGAAGCAAGTGAGTAAGCAAATTTTAGACAGAGAAGGGGTCCAGGTACCTGGGGCTATGGAACAGGTAGGGAGGGTTGTGGTAAATGAGGGTAGAAGGGAGGAACATCAACAAGCTAGTGGTGCCCTGTTACAGGAAAAGGGGGTGGACAGTGTTAATGTTGTCCGCAATGGCAATGAAGAGGATTTGAATAGAAAAAATGAGGCAGCAACACCAGAATGTAGGGAGAAAAAAGCTGTAATGAGGCTGCACGAGAAAGAATCTAGGAAGCGGAAAGCGGATGGCCAGAGCTAGCAAGTGAAGTGTAGTTTGGATGGAGTAAAGAATCACCATGAAAAATCATTGGATTGTTAGAAGGAGGCTACAAGGGTGGAAGAAGGCTGGAAAATTGTCAAGGGGAAGAAAGATAAGAAGTTAAAGAAAGAAATTTTTTCTATGGTCCTCCGGTCTTAGACCAAGGGAAGACCAAATTGTGTTTCAAATTTGTTGACATGTTAATAGGTATCTTTTCAAGGTCTTGTGGATGTAAGTGAGTCTATGGATTGTTTGTAGCGCTTCTTAGTATTGGGTGGGGACCCACCATTTGTAATTCATTCTAGCCAGAGCCAGGAAAATCCTGATGTAATTTTGCTTTAAATTTTAATAATAAAAAAACCTCTATTACCGACCAAAAAAAACAATCATCCTATTGCAATAGCTAAAAAAAATTATAATTCAATTGAAAATAAAGAAGATTATCCCAAAAGTCTTAAGCTAATTTACAATATCATTTGAGAAACATAATAATTAATGTTTAGAAATAATATAGCTTATAAGCCCTAGCCACAATTTTTTTTAATAGAAAAAGCTTTTGAGATATTGGTCAAGAGTTCCAACCTTACATATACAAAATAATGTCAAGCAAAAGGAGTAATAATGGCTTAGAACAGTCTCAAGTTATTAGTTGGAAGTACATTAAAAAGTTTTGTAAGACATGTTATGTCTTTGTGGGGTTGCTTCATAATGAAGATTTGTTGTAAAACAACTTAAACATATATTATGTAGACCTACCTTCCAATGTTACCTACTATCATACTAATAAAATTTATTATGAAAGAGGTGGAGTATTTGCTTTAAAATGACATCCTAGAGAGTGGCAGAAAAATAAATTAATAAATTATAGGTTTTGTTTGTTTGGAGAATCTCTCACTTTCCAAGACTACCTAGTGTTGTCACTCTCATATCTTTATTTTTTATTTTATTTTATTTTGCTATTTTATACATAATTGTATTCGTGGATTAAGATCCCATTTATTATTATTTATTTATTTAGAATTTAAAAGAATTAAACATCATGTGATCAACATAATTATTAAAAAAATAATGAGATCGTTTATAAAGAGTGATGACCATGCATTTCAACATATAACAATATTGTTTATTTTAAGATATATTAACTAGTAATTGGATTTAAAGGTTTAATAGATATGTCCATGTTTTGAATATAAATTGTAAAATTGGGTAGATTTATTTTTAGTGTATTAGTTTATTAATTATTTGATTTATTAAATAATTTATTATATTTAAAAAGAATATTATATTAAGGGCTTTTTTTCATTTAATATATTTAATTTTTAATATTATATATATACATATATATATTTTTTGGTAAATATTTTTGATTCAAAGCTATGAATTGGTGAGATCACAATTGGGAGACTTCATCCCCAAGATAAATATTCAACAATTACACTCTAATGGGGTTTGAACCTTGATGGCAAGAACAACATCACAATATTTTAACCATCACACCATGCCACTATTGGCTATATTATAATTAATATTATTTTTATTATTTTTTGATATTTTTTAGATATAATCATTTTTTATTTTTAGGATTCTATATATATTGTTTTGTATGTATATTTTTGGAATAAGAATATAAAAGATATTTGTAGATTTGACAATCTTTGAACTCATGAAGCTCTAGATAAGGTGAGAACTTGATACTATATATATTTCCAACATTGATTGTTGTTCTACTAATTGTTATACATATTGTCAAGGTTAAGTCATTTTTAATAAGTTTCATTATTGGCCACCATGAGTTATAAGGACAATTAGAATTAGTTGTGACTCTTGTATGTCCCATTTACGAAAAACAAAAAGAGGTAGATGAGGTAGATTCCTTTCATTTTTTAGAATAGTATAACTTTATAAAAAAAAAGAGAGGTAGATTCGGTAGATTGCTCTCTTTCTTTTGTACATGATAGTAACTACTTCCCCTTTGAACAAAATTCATGAACAAGTTCGACAAAAATTATACATAAAACTACATTAAAATGATCTCAAATGTTTACCACTGTGACCTTGTCTTCCATTCAAAGAGCATAGATTTTGATGGTATGGCATCATTTTTCATGCAATACAAAATCTTCCTAAAATTTTAATTATTTTATACATCAAAATTACATGTACATATGACCATCTAATTTAATCCCACGATCCATCTTGTCTAGCAAATCAAACATTCATATCCACATCTTTATCCTTTCAAAATTCATCCTCTATGCACTACATGGACATTGAATTTGGGAAGAATCATTGTCCTTGATGCATTACTTTAGCTATGGTTGCTATTAATTTTTTTTTTTTTTTGTCTCATTCATACTATTATATTTCTTTAACTCTAGTGAGCTTAATGTGAAGTCAAGCTTTGCCATATAAGATATGCATAAGTGGACCACATACCATATTATAGTTTTTTTGTTGATAGGTTTTATAACAACTTATGATCATTCTTGCAACCTATTGGTATAAAGAAAGTGAATATAAGTTTCATGAATAATCAACTTTTTTTTAGCTAAGAACAAATGATTAAGGGGTATTTGTGAACACCTAAAATTAACCCTTGTATTTTAACTAATACATAATTATCTTATTTCTAATTAATTACATAAATTATTTAATTAATTTGGTTATCCCTTCCCCATAAGCTAATTACATAAATTTTATTTCATTAGTTTATCCTAATGTTAGTTAATTAAATAAGTTAGTTTATTTAATTAACTAAGCTAATGTTCTTCATCATCTTTATCATTTGAAAAATAAAAATATTTATTCTCCTCCATCAAATTAAAAAATCTACATCATTTTTTTAATAATTTAAAATTCTCTCAATATTTATTGCAAACTAACTTTGCATCTTGGCCATCCATCTAATCAAGTCAATCTTAGCCTTCCATCCACCAAACACAAGCATTTATTATCAATCTCTTTAAACTTTAAATTTAAAAATTCTCTCATGAAATCCTAGCCATCGATTCCTCTCCCCTCAACTCTATAAATTCACGACATCCCCAAGCACTTTTATATGAGATTTTTTTTAAGTATATGCTATTAGATTGCAGAATTCAAGAGAAACTCAACATACCACTCTAAGATCAATTTGGATCACTTTGGAGCCATAAAAAACCATGGACTTGGTATAATTCCTTTTCAAATTTACATTTTTAATTTGCCTTTTGAATTTATGCTCTAATCTAAGGTAGATGTAGACTATTATTTTTCACTTTTATTCTTTAGTTTGAATTTTCTCTTCTATAGTATTCATTCTACTAAAGTCACCCAAGGTATGATTCCAACTTTATCCCTTTAAAACATCAACATATTATGAAACTAGCAAGACTTGATTGATAATGGACTATTTATGAGTCATTCAACTTCACCAATAGACCAAAGACCACTTTGACACACATTTTAATTTCAATATTTTTGGAGTTACTAATTTTTTTGTGCTTGACTATGATTTTATAGCTTACAAAAAAGGAAAATATATGTGTTAAAGAATGATTATAATGATTTTATAAGAACAATATAAAAATGATATACAAGAAGAATGTACAAATGATGGACATGTTTTAGTGTTGCCACTATATACATACAAATTATAGCATATAATGACAAATTAAACTAATATTAACCTATTCTACTTTCAATATATGGAGCACTCTAATTAAGCACAAAGATTAGAAAATATTGATAAAAATAACAAATAATCTCACCAACACCAACACTTGTTGCACTAATCTATGGAGGTTTCTCCAAGATGGTGATATGTGAATGCTCTTACCAACAAAATAACATTGCATTCCAAGGAAAGATATCAAAATGGCTTGAGAAGCATCCAATTTATGGAATTTTAGATAAAAGATTGGATTTCTAAGATCAATTTGGGATATTAAGAGCTTGCATTTGTTGAGAATATTGGGTTGACGAGGATTCCCTTGGAAGATGTCGATGGATGGGATGGAAAGGGGTATTTTGGAGTACCTTGGGAGTATCGGTAAGTCTTTAACCCTTGTGACATGTACTAAGACCCATACCACATGTACAAAGACCCAAACCTTGTGTACAAAGGCCCATGTTTATGTACACTTTTGGAGGATGTGCATGATTTGAGGGGATTAATGGGGGTTAAGAATGTGCAAGTGGGGGATTAGTGGGCTAATTGGTTTTAGTCCACTCAATAAAAATGGATAGAAAAAGAGGATTAAATAAATTATAGACATATTTATTTAATTTTTGGGGATGAGGATGAAGGACTTAGATAATAAATAATTAAATTTATTTATCTAAGGTGGAATATAGAAGAAGGGAAATTAATAATTTTAGGTCTAGGAACAAGGTTAGATGAATAGTGATTTTATGAATTGATAAAGAGATGAAAATTGGATAATTGATCAAATAAATATGGATTTATTCAATCAATTATAAGGGGAAATGGTCAGGTAGTTAGGTGAAATGACAATATATCAATTCAAGTGTCTACAACCACTACTATGTAGAGAAAGTAGGTGTTCCAAAATCTCAAATATATTTTAACCAAGTCATCTATATTATTCATATGTTAGGTATTATAAAATAAACTCAATGTTGAAAGGATTGGTTTTCAAAAACATATTACACATCACTTGCATTGAAAACTCACATAAAATAAATAAACTAAAACTTTAACAAAACATAAACACTTGAACTATCATCAAGCAAAAAATACCCCCTCTAATGTAATCACACAATGAACAACCTCCTTGAGACAATTCATTTCCATTATTATTTGGGAATAAAATGAATGCAAAGAATTGGGAGTTCTATATAAAAAATCCATTCAAGAATGCAATAAAAAATATGATCATCTATATACATATAACTCTAAAATTCACAAATTTGCTAAATTGAAAGGAATTTGTAAAATTTTATCATAATGGAGGCGTTACCTTTGAATATGATACAAGAGCAATAATCAAGGCTATAGCTATAGCAAGTTTGTTGTAGAAAATGACAATGTTAGAATAATACAACTATGTAGGCCAAAGGAAACAACACACACACTCATCACAAACCTTATCCAACACCAATTTTATAGGATTGACAAAATAGCCCACACTATTTAAAATTGTAATGGTAGAAACCTATTCTAGATACTTTATTGTTGCTATTAATGAAGTAAATTACTCTTGATTACATCTACTATGCTACACAATTTAATTTAATATCACATGTAAAATTTCAAGCTACAAATATTTATACTAAACATTTGAAATACATAAGATCTATAGTAAAACATGTGTAATAGTTTTGAATTTTGTAATTTCGTTCAAACAAGAATAAATATATATACTATTACATGGTAGACACAACCAAAGAAACAATTGTTCAATACAAATTTCTCATCTAATAACAAAAACATAGATGAATAATAGTAATTGAGTCAAAAATTTAGCTATCTTATTTGCAAGTTGAGATACACTAGAATTGAAGATCAGAAAAAAGACCACAATCATAAAGCTTAAATGAGAAAACAAATCTTAAAAGTAGAAAATAAAGAATTAAGAAAACGATCTTTTCAATAATTCTACTAACCAAATTTTTATAGGTCAATAAAGTCACTCTTTTTCCAAATCCTCACTTATTTACACTTTTTAAACTTTACTCAAACTCAAAATTGATTGTTTTAAAAAAAATCCATAAAGATTTCAAATATAATAAAAATAATCATATTGAAATAGCTAAAAACAAATTATAGTTAAATTAAGAGTTCAAGGATATTATAAAAACAAACATGATATAGTGATGCAGTTTTTTGAAAATAAAATAAACTAGCAATTGCACCTTGGTGTGCAATGGGTACGCCGAAGAGGTGTGGAAGGTTAATTATGAAAAAAATAGGTCTATTTTTTGTATACATTTGTGTAATACATGAGATCTAATGGTAGACCATTTAGCAATTATGCATTCAATTAGAGTGATTGAAACACAACTGAAATAAAATCTTTGAACTAAGGAGATAATTAGGCTCCATTATCAATAGGCTAATGTTAATGCTTGCAATAAGGAGTGGGAGAAATAGAGGAAGATATTTGGACTTGGACTTAAACCTGACAATTGCATTTGCTTGGAAATTTCTAAAGTCTTTTCAACAAATCCATTTTGTGCATATCCTGCAACCCTCTACAGTCCACGAGACCACATTTCTTTGAGGCATCTTGTCAAACACCAGGACAATTGCAACTATTGACAAAATTCCTCTATTCCAAAGTGGAAACATTAACAAGGCACACAAACTATTTGACATAATACCTAAGAAAAGATATCACCTTATGGACTGCAATGATTACATGATTATTAAAAAATGGATTTGTTGAAAAGGCTTTAGAAACTTTCAAGCAAATGCAATTGGCAAGTGTAAAGCCAAATTCCACAATCTTCGCCAGTATCCTCCCTGCCTCTACCAAAATGGGAGCTTTGGAATAAGTTATGGAAATCCATCAAAGCATCATGGAAGGAGGATTCTTTTCAGATATGTACTTGTAGGTCCTTGCTTGTAACCAATATTTAAAGTAATTCATTGATTAGGGACTAACTTTTGTATTACTACTGTAAATATTTGTGCATCTTATTAAATTTAATCATAAATACAACTTTGATGCAATTGACCCGACATCATCTATTGAAAGTGTTGTTACTGGTTGTATTGATGGAAGATTTGAGCATGGTTACCTAGTCAATGTGATAGTTGGGACAAGGAAAATGGGGGATGTTTTGTACCACGTTCCTCCTTCTAGCACCGTACAACAACATGCAACTGTATCTCCCTTTATGAATAGTATGGACCGTAATGAGCTTAAAGCCTCTGTCATGGAACATTAGATTGAATGTAGGCAGAAAAAGAAGCTAATGACTAGGAAGGATCCCAATGCACTAAGGCAGAACAAAACTGGTTACAACTTTTTCTTTGCTAAGGTTGAAGTCAACTCAACCAGATAAGGATAGAGCAATAAGAAAGATGATTGAAGATCTATAGAATAGCCTTTCAGAGGATGAAAACTTTTATGTAAATGACAAAATTACTGTTTCACTTATAATCATATATACAAAATGTTTATATTGAGTTTATATTAATTTTTTTTATGGTAGCCTTATCAAGAGCGTGGTATACAAGAAAAAGGACGTGTTTCACTTATAATCATATATACAAAATGTTTATATTGGGTTTATATTAATTCATTTTTTATGGTAGCCTTATCAAGAGCCTGGTATCTCCCTTTATGGTAGCCTTATCAAGAGCGTGGTATACAAGAAAAAGAGCGCTATAGAAAAGAGATGTGTGAATAGCTTGCAGATGGAGACAAAACGTGGAAGCATAGAAAAGGCATGCAAACTGTTTGACATAATGCCTCAAAGAGAGTTATCTCATGGAATGCAATGATTAAAGGATATGCACAATTTTTTATTTTATTTATAGAACTTTAGAAATCTTCAAGCAAATACAATGGGTACGCCAAAGAGTTGTGGAAAGTCAATTAGGCAAGTGCAAAGTTAGACTCCACAAATTTTTCCTTTCAGGTTTTTACCTTTTGTTCTATTCCATTAGCTCCTTAGGGAATTCTTGATGATGGAAATGGGGTTAGCTCCTCTTAATAGGTGAGGAAATGAAGGGAACTCTCTTACACTTTCAAATTTATTATGCTCTGATTCATCCTCTGTTTCAGAATTAGGATCAATTGCATTGTTTGTTTCAGAATAAGGACCAACTGCATCCTCTGTTCCAAAATCAGGATCAACTATATCTTTTGTTTCAAGATCAGAATCAAGTGCAACCTGTGTTTCATGATCAGGAGCAATTGCTTCTGTTTCCAAATTAGGATCAACCACGTCCTTTGTTTCAGTATTACGAACAACGATATCCTTTGTTTCAGTATTAGGAACAATGGTATCCTCTATTTCAGAATTAGGATAAATTGTATCCTCCATCTGCTTCACGAAATTGCAGAGAAGGCAATATGAGATTTTCCATATTTCTATGATCAGATTCTTTCATCTCCCGCTGATCAAAAACTGCATCCAAGATTAATGCTTCTGTTGTGGCCTCCATTTCTTTAGTCTTCCTCGGAGATAAACTCTGGCAAACATCAGGAAGTACCTATCACTCTCCAAGCACATAAAAAAAGGAAGTAACATAATCAAAAGCTAATTTAGTGGCTAGGGGATCAATAGTCATTATAAGCATGACCCTGTTTAAACTCAAATGGTCATAGACCTTCATGTTAAGCAATACAATTCACTTCAGGCTTGGATAACAATATTTTTCTTAAATATTTCTTAGTGCATTTGCATTGGTATGTGCTGATATATTCAATGAGTATATGCAAACTACACTTAATTTGTATATTTGTATATATGCTAGCAAATTCGGTGTCGTCGCTGTTGGAGGATTTTCTATCAGTGTACTTTGTTATATATATATATATATAACTATGATGACAACAATTCACAAAAGGAAAGTTAATTTAATTGCAACTGCAAAAGCACGCAATCAAAGTCAGTCAGCCAGGAAGAACAAACATAGCCAATCCATTAGAATGGATATCAAGCAACTTCACTAACAACGTAGACAACAAAGTTCGAATTCAATTCCCCATGAGGGTTGCTAGCCATGCAATCAAATTCTGATTCTCATACCCTTGAAACAGAATTGTGCATTTTTCATTTCAATCTCATAGCACTAGTTCAAACTAACAACTTCAGATGTCTGCTAGTGGCTATTAACAACAAACAATGGTGGTGAACAATAATCAAAACTTGCTTCTAAAGTTTCAGTTTCAAATACAAGGACATAGGCAAGCCCTCCATCTCTAAAGCAATCGTACACCCAGTCAGACAAGATGTTTTCATTTTTTGGAATGTCAACCTTGGCCATTTTCTTGCAACAAATGACTTCCAAGTTCAACATAACTTCAAAACTATACACATCTACTTTAATAGTAATTGTCATGCCCCTTTACCACACAGGTGCCATATAGCCTATGGTTCCACGGTCTGCTGTAAATATGAATGTCTGTTTTGCTCCAGCCAATTTGGCTATGCCAAAGGGGTAGCTTAACCAGAATCTGATCCATGCAGCGCCAAAGCATTTGTGAGGGAAAGCACCCTACTCCATCCCGGTCGCATCATAAGAATGAATCGATGCTTCCCCTATTTTTTTTGTGTCCAACACACGTTGTCCTTTCCATTAACTGCTCCCTTCCATCTACAGGGCCAAAAATGACTACCCTAACTGAAACGTTATTTCCCCTTTTGTTTTGAACTGTTTCTTGGCAAAGGTGGCGGTTGGGATTTTTGCAGTTTCTTTCCAACTATGCCAATCTTCCTATCCAATCAAAGCAAAGCAAAACATGATTAAGACAAAAACAAAATTCAAAGTGTTCACCCAAATTTCGGTGATCTAAAAATGATGCCCTTGCATCAATTTGTTGTTTTTAGGGTTAGAAATTTAAAATAATTTGGTTTTGTCATGTGATAGTATGAGAAGCATGAAGCAAACAAAGATCTAGAGCATGCACATAGGCACAAGATAGAGGAGGTGGTCGCTGTAGCTGCTACTGTGGGCAGTGGCGGGTTTGTATTCCATGGATGCCAAGAGAAGAAAGAAGACGAGAAACATCACCATCTCTTCTCATTTGCATTGCTAACAATAAATCTATTATAGAGATAGATATATGTTACAAAGGAAAATTAACTGAAACGAAACTTTGCAAGTGACTTACCTCAAAGATTATGCACAAATTGTGTCATGCTCTTGACGATGCCGTTGAGAAAAAATGGGTAGAGTTGCAGGAAAAATTTACAAAACCTTACCATGGCAGAATCCCTTTAGTTGCTTCTTTAATCTATTTACAGTAAACGAAAGAAGATATAAAATAAATTGAAAGGGCTATTGATTTAGAATTATATTTTTTGAAAACATTTTAAACAATAATTAAATGCCAAATTTTTGAGGGGAGAAAGTGACTCTTTGCAAAACCTGCAAAAAAAATTTTTTAAATTACCATATTGAAATTGATGTTGCAAAAAAAACCATAAGTTTCGCTGGAAAAAAATAATATTTGGTGATCCGAAAAAAATCTAGTTAAATTAAGAGCCCGGATATCAAAATGAAAGTGAAATGGTGAAGCAGCACAGAAAGGAAATAAAATTAAAACCCCCTAAAATATTTACCCCACTGTACTGTTATTAAATGTTTTTTAAATTTTATTTAAATAATGAATACAAACTCTATCCCAACAAACCAATCAAAAAATAAACTTAAACAATTGTTTTAAACAACCTTTAGATGGTGCAATTATTTTTGTCCCCTCACAATTTTCGAAACAAACTATATTAAAAAATTGAGATGCGAAAAAAGTCCACGCTCAAATGTTTAATAAAGGGTGGAATGTTTTAATACATTTTATCAATGGTACCAACCTTTTGCAATTTATTACGAAAGTGGTGGAATCTTTTATTGAGTGAGAGAAAAATAAATTATAGGTTTTGTTTGTTTGGAGAATCTAGTGTTGTCACTCTCACATCTTTCATTTTCTTTTTTTTTTTGTTTTGTAATAATTATATTTATGGATTCAAGAGCCCATTTATTGTTGTTGTTTTGTTTTATTCAATATAATTTAATATTTTAAAAATATTTTATTTTTATTTTTAAGATTATATACCTATTATTTTGTATGTATGTATATTTTTTGAATGATAATGTAAAAAATATTTTTAGATTTGACAATTGTTGAATTCATGATATTGTCATTAAGGTGATAACTTGATATTCTATATATTTCCAACATCAATTGTTGTTCTAGTGATTGTTATGTTGTATGCTTTATGTATTGTCAATGTCTAAACTATTTTTAATTGGATTCATTGTTGGCCATCATGAGTGATAGGAACAACTAGAATTAGTTGCGACTCTTGTATATCCCATTTACAACAACAAAAAGAGGTACATGAGGTGGTTTGCTCTCATTTTGTAGAGTACTATAGCTTTATGACAAGAAAGAGAGGTAGATTAGGTAGTTTGCCCTCATTTTTTGTAAACAATAGTAACTAATTTCTCTTTGAACAAAATTCATGAATAAGTTTGACAAAAACAAAAAACCACATTAAAATATTCTCAAACGGTTATCAACATGACTTTGTCATCCATTCAAAGAGCATAGATTTTTATGGTATGCCATTCTTTTTCATGCAATACTTGATCTTCTTAAAATTTTAATTATTTTCTTACATCAAAATTACATAAATATGACCATCTAATTTAGCTCCATGAGCCAATCAAACTTTCATATCCACATCTTTATCTTTTCAAAAGTGGTCCTCTATGCACTACATTAATATTATATATTTGATAAGAATCTTTTGGGAAATGAGGTGTCTCAACCTTGCTGCATATTTCCCGTAATAGTTATTTTATTTAATATTTTCCTACAACTGTTCCACACTGTTGGTGCATTAAAAATTTGGTTTATTAGTTGTCATAAGATGCCCATGTGATAGTATATCATGGAAGGACTATTTTTAGAGATTCTATGACAGTTTTTATGACATATGTAAGGGTCAAAAATAGGGGATTTCATTTTGAACGTGAGAGCTTATTTTAGACTGGAATTTTGGTAAGAGAAGCCAAGCACATGGTTTTGTAAACCGCTGGTGGTTTCTTGTATTGCCAAAAGTCTATAAATTGGAGGCTTGAGGAATAGTTTGTGTGAGAGTTTGCAGGTACTGTTATGCTGCTGGAATGTTGCCAGAATTCTTCCAGAGATGTTTACTGGTGATACTCTTGTAAAAGACTTGCTCCACATGTGTATGTAATCTTGGTTTTGGATTTGGAATATATTGAGCAGGCTTTGGAGTGTGGGGTTTTTCACCCGAAAGGGTTTTCCCCACGTATATCTAGTGTTTTGTGTTTGCACTGTTTATTTCATGTTATGAATGTGTTTCTTGATTTTCTGTAACTATTAGATCAGTTTTAAAGTTTTGCATAGTGTTTCTCCTCAAGATTGGTGTAGGAAATTGTTTCCACTACTCTAATTTCCTTACAAAATCGTTGTCCTTGATACATTACTTTGGCTATGGTTGCTATTCAAAATATTTTGTATGTCTCATTCATATTGTAATATTCTTTAACTTTAGTGTGCTTAATGTGGAGTCAAGATTTGTCAATATAGTAGATTGCATAAGTAGACCACATATTTTTTTTGTTGATAGCTTCTTCAAAAAACTTTTGATTATTTTTGCAACTTACTTGTATCAAGAGAGTGAATCAATGTTTCATGAATAATCAAACCTCTTTTATCTAAGAGCCAAGGACTAAGAGGTGTCTGTGAACACCTAAATTTCACCCTCACATTTTAACTAATCCTCAATTCTCCTTGTTCTAATTAATTTAATTAATTAATTATGCCATACATTCCCCATAAGTTGATTAAATTTCATTTAATTAGTTTATGCTAATAATATATACTTCATCCTCTTTATCATTTAAAAAATAAATTATTTATTCTCCATCAAATCCAAAAATCTATTTCATCATTTCCTCTAATTTAAAATTCCTTCAATCTAAATACAAATTAAATTACCATCTTATCCATCTATCTAACCAAGTCAATCGTAGCCTTTATCCACCAACCATCAATATTTTATTGTCATCTCCCTCCCAATTTTAAATTAAAAATCCTCTCATGAAATCCTAGCCCTCCATTGCTCTCCCCTCAATTCTAGAAATTCACAACATCAAGCATTTACATATGAGAAATTTTTTAGGTATATACTATCAAATTGGGGACTTGAAGAGAAAGTCAACATGCCACTCAATAATATCAACACATCACTTTGGAGCCGTAAAAAAGTCATGGAAGGTATAATACTTTCTAAGTTTGCATTGTTTTATTTAGCTTTCATTTACCCTCTAATTCAAGGTAGAAGTAGATTATTAGTTTGCACTTGCATTCCTTAGTTTAAATTTCTCTTCTATAATATCCATTATGCCAAAGTCACCCAAAGTATGATCCCAGCTTGATCGGGCTTTAAAATGTCAATGATATTTGAACTTAGCAAGACTTGATCTATTATGGACTCTTTATGAGTTATTCAACTTCACCAATAGACCAAAGACCACTTGACACACACATTGTAATTTCAATATTTTTGGAGTTAATTACATTTTTATCATTTAACTATAATTTTATGGCTTACAAAAAGAAAAATATATATGTTGAAGTAAGTTTACAATTATATTATAAAAATATATAAAAATGATATGTAAGAAGAATGTACAAATGATGGACATGTTTTAGTGTTGCCATTACTAAGTAGGGAAGGTAGGTGTTCTAAAATATCAGAAATATTTTAGCCAAGTGATATATTATTCATGTGTCAAGTAATATCAAAATAAACTCAATATTTGAAGGATTGGTCTTCAAAAACATATTACACATCACTTGCATTGTAAACTAACACAAACCAAACAAAGTAAAACTTTTGAGAAACATAAACACTTGAACTACCATTGAGAAAAAAACACCTCAGGTCTAATGTATTCACACAATGCACAACCTTGCTAAGACAATTTATTTCCATCTATATGAACATTTAAAATGAATGCAAATATGTAGGAGTTCTATAGAAATAAGTCATTCTAGAATGCAATAACAAACATTATCATCTATATAAATATAACTCTATACAATTCACAATTTATTAAATTAAAAAGAATTTGAATTTTTTTGTAATAATGGAGGCATTAGTATTATTTTTGAATATGATACAAGAACAATATTCAAGGCTATAGATATAACAAGTTTGTTGTAGAAAACATCAACAATGGTAGAATAATACAACTATGTAGGCCAAGGGAAAACAACACACAAAATCATCACAAACCTTTTGCAACACTATTTTTACAGGATTGACAAACTAGCCTACACTATTTAAAATTGTAATGGTAGAAACATATTCTAGATAATCTATTGTTGCTATTGATGAAGTGAATTCCCCCTTGACCTTTATATCTTAATTGTCTTGTTTTCTTCATATTTATCTTGATCTTTTTTTTTTTTAATTCAGGGGGTAAACGCTTTTGACCGGAGCTATGAACCGGATACAACCATTCAACAATACCACTCCAACGGGGTTTGAACCTTGGTGGCAAGAACAACAATGCCACCAATAAACCATCACACCATGCCAATACCGACATCTTGATCTTTATTTCTCTTCCTAATCTTTGATTTTCTTTCCTTATTGTTTTCTCTTTTTCTATTTCTTATCTCTCTTTTTTCTTTTCTTTTTCTTAATTTTGTCTTTTCCATGGACCATGTGCAACTCTTACCTTCCCCTCTCTTTCTTTTTAGCTAGTGTTTGTTTGCAACAATCTATTTCTCTCCCTCATGCTCTCTTTCATCTCGATGATGGATCACAAAGTGTGATCCGAAACATTGACGAAAAATCTCTAACACAATCAAAGCCATAAACAAAATTTGAACAGCCTGATGGATTGTGGAAACTTTATATCTTTAATCACATGTAAAATTTCAAGGAATGAATGTTTATCTAAAACATTTAAAATACATAAGATATGTCGTAAAACATGGGTAATAGTTTTAAATTTTGTAATTCCGTTCAAACAATTCTATATATATACTAGTCCATGGTAGACATAAACAAATAAATAATAGTTCAATCAAAACTGCCTTTCATAGTGCTGGTCTAATAACAAAAACATAGATGAATAATAGTAATATAGTCAATATTTAGCTATCTTATCTACAAATTGAAATAGACAAGAATTTTAAAGACAAAATTCTAAAAACAAAATCATAAAACTTTACCAAACAAATCTTAAAAGTAGAAAATAAAGAATCAAGGAAAAACCCATTTTCAATAATTTTAATTATAATTGAACTTTTTAATAATCAATAAATTCACTCTTTTCCCAAATCCTCACTTTTTAACACTTTATAAACTTTGTTCAAACAAAAAAATCGATTGTTTTAGGAAAAAATCATAAAGATTTCATATGTAACAAAAATAATCATATTACAATAGCTAAAAACAATTTACAGTGAAATTAAGAGTTCAAGGATACTATCCAAGAACAGTCTTAATATGATTTACAAAATCATTTGAGGTATCAACCCCATGGAGGTCAGGTGTTCAAATCTTACAAACCCAACATAAAGTGAAGAGAGAGGAGTAATTAATGGCGCGCAGAACAGTACCAGATATGAAATGGAAGAACATTAAAAGGTTCTGGTAAAAAAGAAGAGACGTTATGCCTGTGTGGGGTTGAATCATAATGAAGATTTGCTGTAAAACAGTGAAGCAGAGGATGAGAAAGCAAGCTGAGAGACGTGGGCCATTCTATGCCTACTTCTTGGTGGATAATTGACAGGTAAAGCTTTTCTTTTAATTTCATTTAACATGGCTCTGAACCTATTAATGGCGGCAATGGTCAATGTGCCTTCCACTGGGCGTTATGCAGTGTGGGTCCTTGCATAAGATGACTTCATAGGCAGACTTCTTGCTTCTCTCCAATCTCAGTTATTGGTTGCACTATAAAATATTTTAAATTGGGATTTATCTATCCAGGTTAAATGAGACTGTGGAGTTGTAGTGGTCATCTAAACATCAAATTACAATCAATTTACAATCAATGTAGACATTTCTTAAGGGTTCTAAGAAAATTCACAGCCAACAATTTATCGAAAAATTCACCGTCATAAAAAATTCATGTCTCAAGGAAAATTCACCACCAGCAATTCACCACCACAGAAAATTCGTCGCATTAAAAGTTTGCAATTAATTTTCCTGACGGTGAATTGCTCGTGGTGAATTTGTCATGGCGATGAATTTTCCCACAATGAATTGTTGACAGTAAATTTACCTGATGCCTTTTTTAAGATGACCCTATAATTATATAGGAATAGAGCATAGACAAAATTGAAACTGTGATAATGGAAAATAAAGTGATACACTTTCCATTGAATTTTTTTGTCTGTCAAAAACTACATATCTACATTTCTCATCTGTTTGGCTCCTATAGATTCTTTCAAAATATGCATTTTATACCAACTGTAAAAGACAAAGAGACTTTCTACTCAAAGATAAAAATGAAAACGAAAAACAAAATGCATACGGATCTTATGTATCATTTAAGTCTTGCAGACGATCTAGAAATTTTAAATTTAAGACATCAAGAAGTTTCAATGCTTGCAAATTGATCAATAAATGAACATTGCAGTTCCAGGTAAGAAAAGAAAACTATATAAGGAAACTTTCCAGAAAAGAAGCATGTGAATCCTTCTCTTTTTCAGTGGGTGTTTAAATTTCGAACACATACAAGAACTCGGGGTTTAGATAAGTCCAACATGATAGACACAATTCTTAAGACTTTAGTTTTGTTTAGAGATCTGTGAGCTTGTGAGCATGCTGAAAGGTGGTTGAATTCTTTACTGAAAGGTGAGATGAAATTAATAAGCATATAAGGTGATCCCATATAATGATTCAAATTGATTCAAATTTCAAAGATAGGAATGGCCAAACCACATCAATATATCTGTTTCATATATATATGAAACATAATTGCTAAGATAGATAATACCTGATACAAACAACAATTTATGTCACTTCTTATGTCAACAATTTATGTTACTTCTTATGTTAACTGTACCATAAAAAGCCAAATCAAAATTTTTGAATTATGTGCTAAATTCAATGAACATAAGTTATTCCATTATGGTGAAAGGAAAGTATGCTTTCATTACTTTTTCATGTAAACTTTCAGAAGTTGCTGGTAACTTCTAGGATCATGAAGCCTGATTAGGGTGAGTTTTTTTTGTTTTCTTTTGAAAACATATTGGTGAAAATTGAACTTGAGAATATGTAAAAAACATATTTTCTGCATTGAGTGTCAGTAAAATGGTTGAGTTGTAGGAGTGTTTGGCCCTATTTTGTTGATGCCTTTATGTATTTGCATACCTGTAGGAAAATTGTATAATCAATTGAGGGAGTTTGTAACTAAGTATGCAATGAGTGTTTTTCAGGTTTGAAGCTGAAAAAATGTAGCTGATAAAATATAATTAACTAACCTGCAGGTGTTTTTGGTATCAATGTTTGTTTAGGAGTTTGAATTTGATAATTCCAATAAGCGTTCTTCCTCTTGCTTCGAGTGAGCTACATATGGGATTTGTTTCATACGTGCATATCGTTCAAATGTGAAGGTTGGTTTGGTGCGCAAGCTTGCTAGTTCACGCACTCTAGAAATAGCTGTGAATGTTAGGCCTTGCCAGTCCACATTGTCAATGTCGTTTGTTGCCTTTTCAAGTGTTAGGCCTTATGATTTGTGTATTGTTAAGGCCCATGCCATTTTGAGTAGGATTTGACGACATCGACCACGACTCAAAGGGGCAATAGGGACGTTTTTTGGATTATTGCATAGTCCCAAGTAGTGCCTATGTAATTGTTGAATTGAAAAACAACAAACAATGGAAGTGAAGGCGGATTCTCAACATCCTTGTTGACTATTGCTTTGGCTTGTCCAAGTGTACCATTCACAAGGCCTGTTTCCACTGATAAATTTGAACATAACATTACTGATAGTAATAGATCAATAAATCAACAAGGATGTGAGCTTCTCAATTGAAGGAAGATCAAATTAATAACCATTATCATCACTAGGGAATATGCCCAACATAATCCCTTGCACTTCTCAAAACTATCCTCAAAATAAACTCATGCACATGAGAAGGAAAAAGAAAAAAGACACCATGTCGTGCACTCCACAAATAAGCTCTCTAAAACTAACTTTTGTAGTTCAAGATTCATTACCATGAAGAGACAAAGCACCAAAAATAGAATGCATACGGGATAACTAGGTGAGAAATACCTATCAAATGATTCTTTGTTGAAAGGACCAAGAGGGAGGAATGATATTGCTCCATCCACGAACAATCTCCTTACTAGGTCCATGTTAAACTTGTGTCCAACTCTAGGTGAAGGCTCCTTAATCTTTCTATTGAAGCCTCATCAAAGAGTCATGTTCCAATATCAATCTCCAACCTCACCCAAGTCTCTAGTATCCATTAGCGCCTAATAGGCCATCTCATGATTGAACTTTAACTACATAACTACAATCTCCAAAAGCTCCCAAGGCAAAATGTCCTTTGCACTCAATACTAAAATACTACCACAAATCACTGGCAAATGTCCCTTTGCATAATGAATACAAAATCAATGAATTCACCATGATGTGATTCACATCTCCCTCACACAAAAGATATTATATGCTTACAATCAATTGTTAATGAAGTGCATAAATTTATGATAGACATTTTTATTCAAAAAACTAAAGATCCATCATGAAAATTAATACATTTAACTAAGATTCCTTAAAAAAAATATAAATTATTAAGAATCTTTTATCACCATTACTTAATTATCATTTGGCTAAAATGATTCTTAATGTATTTTAAAAAACATATAGAATTTTTATTTTATTTTTTTATTAAACTAAAATTTGAATTCAAGTACAACTAATATCTTGTTATGTTTTTTATAATTTCACATTTATATTTTAAATTATAATTCTATGTTTTAAATTTTCAAAAAAAAAATCTATTGTAAAATATATAATTATTGTCTAAATAGAATTTGGCTTTCAATTTAGTGATTTGGATATCTTTTATTAATTTTAAAAGGGATTGATTTGAAATGACACACAATTCCTTGCATCTAGTCTTATGGGATAGATTCGAAACTAGGGAAGGGAACCTTAATTTAGAAAAATATTTTAATACTTAAATTTTGTCTCTACCCAATCTTTAGAAAGTATAAACACATTTTTTTTTTAACTTAGTAGTTGACAACTTCAAGACAAGTCTGTTTTATTACCTAAGTTCATTAGGTATAAAAATTTAAGTTCACTTGTAATTTTTAAAAATATGCTTAATATAGTTTGTCCCTTTCAAAAAAAAGATTGGTGTATTGAAATCATCAAGGAAAAAGTAGGGATATATTTAACAACAAGAACAATTCAATGGATCAGATTTAATCAACCATCTTGCATTGCTTGTACTAATCTCTTTACCATTGATTTAACTACTTAGCTTGGTTATTCTCAAATAGGACATGTCTTTGGCGTAAAAATACACAACTATCAATTAAAAAAAGAATTTGACCAAACAATGTTTTAGGTGCATCTTTCTTACAAGATGGATTATAATGTTGCATAACAAAGTTCATTCATTTTAAAATTCTATTATTTTATTATTTTGAAGATTTGATTAAATTGATCTTTGACCATTGAATTAGATAATATCTAAGAATATTAATATAAACTAGCAATTGCACCTTGGTGTGCAATGGGTATGCCGAAGAGGTTTGGTAGGTCAATTAGGTAAAAAATTTGGGCTATTTTTGCATACATTTGTGTAGCACATGAGGTGATTGGTAGGCCATTTAGAAAATGATTTTGTTTGTGAAAAAAGGTTCCAATGGAGAAGTGAGAGCTTTAAATCAACTATGCATCTACTTACATGGATTGAAACATGAGTGAAACAAAACCTCTGAATCAGAAAGATAATTAGGCTCTATTACCAATAGGTTCATTTTATATTTGAAATAGGGAGAGAGGGGGATAGATAGGGATAGAAAGAGGAGTAGAGAGAGAGAGAAATGGGTAAGTAGATATATATAGAGGAAGATAGACATAGACATGGAGATGGAGGTGGAGAGAGAGAGAGAGAGAGAGAGAGAGATGGAAAAGACAAATATATAGGGAGAGAATGAGAGAGGGAGAGATAGAAAATAAAAGATAGAGACATGAAGTGATATATGAGAGAGGTAGAGTGGGGGGAGAGATGAGATGGAGAAATAAGATATGGTGGGATGGCAAGAAACAAACGGACAAAAATTAAGGAGTAAGAGGAAAGAGGGAAGAGATGGAGAGATATGGATGGATAGAGGACATGCAGGGGAGAGAGGAGGATAGAGGTGGAGATGGAAGGAAGAGACAACAGGAGAGACAAAGGCAGAGAGAGATAGGCACAGGAGGGAGAGGTGAGAGATAGAGGAAGAGAGAGAGATACATAGGATATATATATATATATATATATATATATATATATATATATATGAGATAGAGGGAGACATGGGGGGAGAGAGAGAGAGAGAGAGAGAGAGAGAGAGGGGATAAAATAGGGAGATATAGGTAGAGAAAGATATATAAAGGAAAATGGAGAGAGAGGGAGAGAGAGGTCCAAGTGATATAGATAGAGGGAGATATAGATAAATAGAGAGGGATGGGAGTTTAAGCATATTGCCTGTAGAAAAACACAATCTACACTAGAAAACAATTTCTTCATAGTTCAATGGTTATTTTCACAAATGGTTACCCCCCTTGAACTAAACTTCTTCAAATAAATAGTCTTGGAGAGATCTAGCTCCACAAAAATTTGAGCATAAATGGAACAAGAGTAAAGCTCTAAGAGATTTAGAACCCTAATAGTATTATCAATCAAATTCCCAATACAATATAAACTATCTTCACCCCAAAAATATAGGGGAAGAGTAAACAATTGCACCCAGATAGGTGAGACAAACAGGGTCTCATTAAATAGATAAAATAAACTAAAAAAATACTTTACAATTGCTCAAATGAGAAAAATACAAAGAAGCTCCAACCATACTAAGAATTTTTGAATAGTTTTAAAGGTCTAGATTCATTTTAGGTATTATAATTATAGAATATAATAATAATATAATTTATTTATATAATAATAAGTATGATTATATTATATATCTAGTTTAATTTATCTCATATATAATATGTATTGTATATAAATTGGATATTATATTATGTTTATATTGAATGATTTCTAATATAAAATATAATATGTAATAATATTATTTTAATAATAATTTGAAATAAGAATTCTTTGTAAAAGCAAAAGGTTTTAATAAACTTGGCAATCTGCCAATCTTTACAATAAGCTATACCATTGTGCATAGCCTCTATAGTTGATTCAAAGAGTGTTCCTAAATTATCCAATTTGATTCACCAATGAAACTAAGCCAATCTAAACTAAACTAAGATCTTCAATATCAGTATTGAAAACCAAAGAAAATGAAAATGAAAAATCATACAATGAAATTTGCATTTCTCTAAAAGAGGAAGTGAAGGAATTATCTTCACACTTGTACCCTATCACCACAAAAGAATGAAAAAAATTGTCTTTGAAGTTTAAAGATACTAATGCTAAGTGACAATGGATGTTTTTGAAGACACTTAACATCTTCCACCACCATTTATTATTGAACAAGTTTTGCTTTTGCTGTCTTTTTTAAATATATTTTTTAATTTCTCTGACAGATGACAGATGTAAATATGTCAACAAAATTGACATTTGTAATGTCATATGACAAGTGTCAGTTCCTTCTCCTAAAAGCCACACACAGCTGTATAGTAAGAAAAAAGGATTACATTATTAAGAAAACATTCTTTTTAGCCTGTACGCTGCTAGGTTGTGCTGGATGCTTTGATGGATGACCATACCTTGTTCCAATGCTCCTATTTTGGCATAGGCAGGGAGAATGGTAGCAAAAGTTGTGGATTCTGGCTTTACACCTGCCAATTGCATTTGCTTGAAGTTTTCTAAAGCTTTTGAAAAATTTCCATTTTGTGCATATCCTACGATCATTGCATTCAATGGGATAACCTCTTTTTGAGGCATTCTGTCAAACAGTTCGCATGCCTTTTCTATGCTTCCACATTTTTCATACATGTTTACCAGAGCATTTCCAACTATAATATCTGGAAAAAAATCGATGGATGTCCATACCCTGTTCCAAAGCTCCCATTTTGGCACAGACCAGGGAGGATACTGGCGAAGGTTGTGGAATATCACTTTACACCTGCCAATCTCATTTGCTTGAAAGTTTCTAAAGCGTTTTCAACAAATCCTTTTTCTGCATATCCTGCAATCATTGTAGTCCATGAGATGACATGTTTTTCAGGTATTATGTCAAACAGTTCAAGTGCCTTGTTAATACTTCCACTTTTTGCATGTCTACTAGAGCAGTTGTGACCATATTAATATCTAACAAAGTTGCTCTATCTTTTATGCTTCGATGGATGTCATACCCTGTTCTAAAGCTCCCATTTTGGCATGGGCAGGGAGGATGCTAGCAAAGGTTATGGAATTTGGCTTTAAACCTGACAATTGCATTTGCTTGGAAATCTCTAAATCCTTTTCAACAAATCCATTTTGTGCATATCCCACAAGCATTGCAGTCCATGAGACCGCATCTGTTTAAGGCATCTTGTAAAACACTTCATGTGCCTTGTCTATGCTTCCACATTTTATATACATGTCTACCAGGGTAGTTGCAACTACAACATCAGATAAAATTCATCTATCTTTTATGCTTTGATGGATGTCCATACCCTATTCCAAAGCCCCCATTTTTGCACAGGCAGGGAGAATGGTAGCAAAGTTTGTGGAGCATGAGCCTCGTGTCTTCAAGTGTGGAGAATCCAAGTAATGGAAGTAGATTTCAACGAGACACACCATTGATAAGCTCCATTTCTGTTACGAATACCTTAATGACCCCATTCGATTCACTTGGAAATAATATTTTCACAGCAATTTTCTCTCCCACTTTGCAGCCTTCCCTGTCAATTCACAAACAATTCACTCTGCTGTTACATTTGAGCTAAATTTTGTTCTTGACATCAAAATTATCAATTGCCTCTCTAAGATCTACATAATCAAATCGTCAGGCTCTTTTCCTTAATTCCAATTCCTCGTCTGTAGAGGCCTTCATTAGCAGAGAATATTAAAAGAAAAACCAAACCACTAACAAATTTGTTATGGAGTTCTCCAAGCGCTAGTAACAATGTCGACAAGTTGGGATGTTTTTGTTGAGTGATTCCAGCAATGGACAAATGAAAATTAGCTGGTACGCCATTAACGGCCACGATCAGTTTGATCGTCTTCCAAGGGCTATTGAGAACTATGAGTCGTCGATTAAACATTTTAGCTTGATCATCTTCATATTGGATATGCCTTCCAAGTAAAATATACAACTATCAAATTAAAAACGAATTTGACCAAAAAACCTATTTTAGAGTGTATGTTCCTTACAAAGTGGGCCGCGAGCAGGGCTTAAATTTGATGGTCGTATTTAGTCATTTTAGCTGTAAAATACAATTAAAATTTTAGGAAGACTGTATCACTTGAAAGGTAAAATTTTAATTAAACTGTCAAAATTTCTATGTAATTATTCTTATATATATTTTTTCAATCTACATATATTTTTCTTAAAATAGATAACCTTTAATATTTGAAAGGAAACTTAAAATAAATGACCGTCACAAAAAAAATTGCTTGAAAGGCAAGGTCGACCGTCAAATTTAAGCCCTGGCCGTGAGTGTTGCATGGAAAAGTTCTTTTATTTTATTATTTTATTATTTTGAAGATTTTTTCCCTAATATTTATAGTTAAAGATTTTTTTATAGCACTTTCTTAAGTGAATCATTTATGGATGTATTTGTTTAGTTGCTTCTCATTGATGAAAATTCATGGCTAAGATTTGTTTTTTGATAGTCATTTTAATTTCAATCATTTATGTATATATTTGTTCAAGTGTTTTTCATTAAAGAAAAGTGTATTGATGGAATAAATAGATAATTTTAAAATTAATATTTAAAAAGATTAAAGATATTAAATTTTCACAATCTATTTTATTGTATTTGAAAATTTTTGGATTTGACTACATGAGCATTTTTTCATCAATATTTCGGATCATATTCTATGATTCATCATCAAAGTAAAGTGAGCTAGAGAAGAGAATGACAAAACATAGAATATGATCTAAAACATTGATGAAAAATGCTCTCGTAGTCAAATCTAGAAGCTTTCATATACAATTTCAAAAAGTCGATTATCTTATACAATATTGTTTGTTATATAATAAAAAATAATTGTCAATAAAATCAATCATATTGTAAAGAAAAATAAACTTTCCTTAATGTGTAAGCTAGGTTAAGTATGTAAATGTAATCAATTATGTAAAAAATAGTTTAGATTAATTAGATATGGTTGGAACTGATAATTTAATAATTTGTAATAACTTAATTATGGAGGGTGAGTGTAAGAAGTTGGGTTCACATCGAGGGAGAAAAATGTGGGACTGAAAATTATCAAACAAAATAGGTACTTGCTAACTTAAACTTATATACCCGCTTTCTAAAATTGAGCATCTATTAAGATCTAGAGATCTAAACCCAAGTGGGTATTTGTTAGGAGTGAAACTTTCATAATGAATATACATTATATATGCAAACATACAAAATAAATGAATATTTATTTCCTAATGGGTATCCATTTTAGAAAAGTCTTTATTTATTTATTTCTTGTAAGTATATGCATTTATTCACTTTTTTTGACAACACAAAAGTCGATCAACATGAATGGATATCTACATCTAGAGACAGTTATGCCCCCAAACTTCATCTCCTTCGATGACTACTAGATAAGATTTTTTGAGGTGGGTAGTCAATTTTTAGGCCTTTAGGGTTAAAAATTAGGTTTTAGGGATTAAGGTACAAGGTTTAGAGTTTACAATTTTAGGGATTAGGCTATAAACCCTAAACCGTAATCATAAACCATAAATTGTATTTATATAAGTGCATTACAAATTAATTTAAATAATGGTAAAGTTTTTTGTGTGAACTATTTTTTAGAGCAAAATGTATTTAGGAATTAGGGTTTAAGTTTTATAGTTAAATTAGGGATTAAGATGAATCATAAGATGTAAATCCTAATATCCAAATTGTAAACCCTAAACACTAAATTTAAAGGGTATTTATTCAAGTGTATTATAAATAAATCTAAATTATTATAAAATTTGTTATATAAACTAGTTTCTTAAAGCAAAATATATTAATTTAGATCTATTTTTATTGTAATTAAAATTGAGATAATGGATTGTATAAATGTATATGATTTTATATTGGGTGGACCTTTACTCAATTAGATTGAACACCACCTCAAAACATGCCTCAAATTAATGAGCCAAGGTTAACAATAGAGATAACTAAAAATATAGCTTTGTTGCAAGCCAAATTAGATTTATTTCATATTAATCCTCATATTACTTCCCATTTATGTAGTTTTTCCACTTTTATGCAAATAGTGATAGATTTAGTTAGAAGCAAAGATAATGATTTTGATAGATTTCATCACTGGAGGGAGGAGAGGAGGCACATTTACTTAGATGGTTTGTCATACAAAGAAATAAATGATTTGCATTATTACAAAATAAATATTAGTACCATATTACCATCCTTCTAGCAAAAAAAATTGATTATATGGAGTAGGAATTGTAAGATTTGATGAGAAATTCCACAAAATCCAAGGGTAACTTGCAACCAAAACAACCTTGTAGAATCCAAGGATCACTTATAACAAAAACAACCTTCTACATAAGATAGAAGTAATGGAAATGTTATGAACCCTTGAATACATAGGCAAGGGTGAAACCCTAAGACAAAATAAGATTGTGCGACAAATTTCTTAATATTATGATGTATGAGAAACAAAAAGTTAATAAGTATGCAAGTGTGAATAGGATCTAATAGGAAACCAATTAGGTAAAACATTCCATTCACACTAACATCCCCCTTAAGTGCATCTTAGGGAGAATGAAAAATTAGACAAGGATGTGAGAATGGGTCCCAACTAAAAGGTCATGTTAGGTATACATGTACACAAAAATCTCTTACAAATAAAATAAAGGAGAAAAACCTGTAAAAAAAGACCCCCTCTAGAAGAAAGAAAATATGCAAAAAAAATGTATAAGTAATAGAAAGAGAACTCAATATGAAACCCTAAGGGCTACTTCTATCACCAATTCATATTTAATGTCCCCCCATAGGAGAGAAAAATTGATACTATGGAATCCCCCTACAATGGTTATTGATGCTAAAAAATGGAGGATGTTATCTTTGAACTTTGGTCAAATGTTACCATATCAATATGAAATTATGCCACAATCAAATAAGGTACATGCCCAATCAATGAAGAAGTCAAATAGCTAGGACCATGTGGAAATAGATATAGAACAAGATCTAAACATAATAATGGTGTGAAAACAACTATGATAGTGTTGTTATATAAAATGAGATGAACATCCTCAAATGTGTCCAAGTCTACAAGATATGACTCAAGCAAAACAAGATTAAAATATTTATCAAGTAATCATCCCAAAGTAACATATTTATCCAAGTATCTGATGTACCCACTACAAAAAAACCACTTAAAGTAACATGTGATGGAGATGATGCAATCTTAATGTATTTCATCCACCTATACAAGCTATCCCATGATAATGTGTCTACACAATATATTTTAATATGAACACATGGAGATGAATCTACCAATGCTAGAATGTAAGATTCCTAAGCCTCAAGATAGTGACTCAAAGATAAAGAGTATGAAGCCTATACATTTGGATTAGGAGTCCTAGAAGCTAAACAACCAAAGGATGAAGACTCAATGTCATCACAACTAACAAGACCTACCAAATAATAAATTTAATTTTATGTATCATTGTCATATGGTAGGTTATCACAATCATCAAGGGGCAGATGAATATACATAAAAAAAAAAATTAGGGAATGGAGAGTGATGTGGATCTCCATAGATCTCTCAAATTTTGGTCTATAGAGTGTGTGGGAACTCAACATTTGAGATGGGACACCATGTCAAAATCAATACTACTACCAATAAATCCTAAGACATGATCACTTATGTGTTCTTTATATAATATTATGATTATGTGTACCTAGTTTAAGGACAAATCCATAGAGATGGGGCAAGAGATGAACCCACTTGAGATATTTTTGAATGTCATCTTTCCAAGACTTGTAATTCCCTTACTTTAAGGTGATTATGGAAGGATGAATTGGAAAGACCATGATTTTATAATGATATAGCCCTCTTGTATCATTTGGAGATCAAAACATGATAAATTAGAACCCCCATAAGATAAAATGGCTCCATATTTTGAAAATATCTCAAGCATAATTTAAACCAAAAAAAATGAAATAATAGGGTACTTGGGGTAAAATTAAAAAGTGTAGATGGATGGATACAAAGTATGTGGAACCAAAATTTTGAAGCCTATTTGTTTGTACTTGAAATTGATACTATACATGAAAGATATGACTCTAGGAATAAAAACCCCTCCTTTATGCAAGAAAAAATGAGGTTGGAACTACTTATGCAACCTAAGGGTGGTGCTACTTAGATGAGAAGGGAAATAAAAATAAATAGCATGATTAGAAAGACACTAGTAGAGGGGTAGATTAGGGTAGTGCAACACATGGGCATATGGCTAGTGATGGTTTGAGCATGAACCCAATGGAGGTGGGAAGTTGGTGGTGATGATAGACCCTATGATTCACACTTTGGTTAAGCCCCCTAAGGTTGGTAGTGTGACCAAGGGATTCAACCTAAAAAACTTTGTTGACCTTTATACCCATTACATGCCAAAAAAATATGGCCTCATACCATTTGACCAATAAAATTGCACAAATCACTAGACACACTATACTGATGATGCAACACCTATGCATATATAAATATTCCCATATAATCTACCATTTAACTAATAAAATTACAAAAATCACATTTTTTACCAAACCTCAAAAATGGTCAAATCTAAAAAATTTCAAAACCTATTGATTTATAGGTTTTTTGGTCTCTTGTACTCAATAGTGAGGTCTATTATGTACCAAGATGTACCATATGGAATTTATTTTCTAAAATTATACAAACAAGGGAGAGAATTACAAATCTAGAGCTTTGGTATCATGTAAGACTTGATGAGAAACTCCACAGGAGACAAGGATTAACTACAACCAAAACAACCTTTCAAACAAGAGAGAAGCAATGCAAATGCTAAGAAACTATATAATCGAATCAATGCACATAAAATGGTATAATATGTTATTGATGTACAAAAATAGAACCCTTGTATATATAAACACTATTGAAACCTTAAGACAAGATAATATAATGACATGTGTCTCAATCTTATGACATGAGACAAAAATTAAATGACCTTAGTAAGCAGTAAGCAAGTGTGAATAAGAAATAATGGGAAACTAATTAGGTAAAATAAACCATTCACACTAAAACCCCCTTAAGTGCAACTTAGGGAGAATGATAAATTTTGCAAAGATACAAGAATGGGTCTTGACTACAAGGCCATGGTAGGTACCAATATGCAAACAAATATCTCACTGTAGACACTTAAAATTGTCCTGAATGATATTACACACTTAAATTTGGTCACTAACATCGTTTCATCCTAAAATTCATCTTATTTTCACCTGTTTGATTAAATAAGCCTAATTATTTAATTAAATGCATCATTTTCATCTATTAATCTAATTGATCTAATTAGGTTAATCCACCCCCTTTCGCATCCACCTCTCATCCTGTTTAATTGAATAAATCAAAATTATTTAATTTAAACACCTTATGTCCTCTCATTTCATTAAATAATCTTAAGATGTCATTTGAACCCCTTTTCATTAAATAAGTTACTAATTATTTAATTATAATCCTCATATCCTCATCTTGCACAATTAAAACTTAGTTTTAATTACTAATTACTAATTTTCCTCACCTAGCCACTTGCATAGGAATATTATTCTATTTGACTCCAAAAATGGAATATTCTTTCTTAACAAACTTTGTAACAAACTTTCAAAGTTGTTAGAAAGTGTGTTTTTTTGAATCATTGTGAGCCATTGATGGTTTCATTGATCCATGTAATCTTTGATTCTCATCCATTGATGAGAATACTTGATCCATGTCTTCACCCTTGATTCCATCTTGAACATTGATTGATCATTTTCATCTTGACCCTTGATTCTTCATTTTATTTCCTATAAATACCTCACATTTTGAGAGAAAGGGATCCACTTCCATCAAAGCAAAGTTATGCTTCCTGTTTGAATACTATCTTTATTCATACTTGTACCATTATCAAGCTTTTTCATCCTTTTCATCCACCCATAGCATTTTTTTATCAATTTTAGCTTAGTTTTCAACAATGTAGTTCAATTATATGCTCATTTTATCCAAGGGATTGGGAAAGGGTAATTATTCCATATCAATACGACACCACTCCCCCAATGGGATAAAGTTTGGAGTTCTAGATTAGGTTTCTTTTAAGCCTTTGTGTTTATTTCATGCTTAGTTTAATGGTTTCTTAGTTTTTGAAACTTTTGAACATCTCATTGGGATTGTAACTTAGAGGGTTAAATAATGCTTAAATTCATTAGGATCTAGTGTATTTAGCCTATACTATGATTACAATCATATTTTGGCGCTAGAAGGAGGGCTCTACTAACTTTATTTGATGAATTTATCTTAAGTTTCCACGAGTTGTAGGTTCAAGAGAAATGGTGACGCTTTTGATGGCTTCAACGACGCTACAAAGGCACGCCACTATACAATGACACATTTGATTGAAATACAACGACACATTAAAAATGGTGATGCCTATTAAATATAGTGACACAACTAACTTTTTGCTTAATATCATGATTTTTAATTTGGTGACACATTAAATATAGTGACATAATTGATGTCCCTATTTTGGTGTAGAGCGACACACTTTAGAATCAGTGGCGCCTTTGACAACTTCAACGATGCAATTGATTTCAGTGACACTTTTTACTAGTAAGAAAAAAATAAAGAGTCAATTTTCATGTGTGTTTTAAATTTTCAGTTTCATATGCTCTATGATATTTTATTGACACCTAGTTTTATTTTGTGAGGCTAACTAGTTTTTCATATTTGAAAAAAAATTGAAGTGAAGGAGTGTACTATCATTTGACCACACATTATAAAAAGTGTTTTTACAATTATGGGACAATTATAACCCTTCATATGTTGCTTTGATTTATGTTTTAGGACCACTAAATTTCCATTGGGCTTAAAATTCACATTCAAAGTTGGTTAAAATTGAACCCATACAACCTCATTTTGCAATATTGGTTAAAATTGGACAAAACAAACAAACACTTCCATTGATGCTTAAAATGAAGTCATTTTTCTATATTGAGTTAAAATGAATGAGTGTTTGATGTTCTTACTTTTCTTGTATACACTTAGAGTGTGTATCCACTCCCCTTGCACTTTGTGCGATCTTAGGTGAAGAGAAATTTTGAGTCACCCATAAGAACTTGCTATGTATCCTCTCCCCTTGAACTTTGTGCAATCTTCGGTGAAGAGAAATAGCATTTCTCTTATTAAGAAAGGGCATGTTGTGAGATACATACCACACTGGAGAACTCAAAAGCTACTCTCAAAAAGCATGTTTAGCGACGAGCTATATAAAGGTTGCAAAATTGAAAAGATAGGAGCTTCAATTTGGGCGTAGTAACAAACATGTGCCTAATCTTGTCTAGATCTTTTTAGAAGCGGGAAGGAATAGTTAAAGCCTTAAGTGGATTACTGGTGGATTATGTGTACTGGTGTTCTCAGTTTTTTGTCACTAAAAACCTTGTTGTAGTAGCCAATCAAGTCCATTTTTGAAGCGTTCTTTAAAGTGGCGCATTGGAATTTACTTCCAAGAAGTTACTTACCAAGTCCGATTTGTGGGTTAAAGCATAAAGGCTTAAAGAGAATGGACTCTTTTTCTTTTGACTCCTCCACAATTTGCATGTAAAATCATCCCTTTGGGGAATGAGGTAAGCCCATCAAGAATATACGTACCCACTTGAGCTAGGATTGTTAAATTACTTGTGAGTCAATTTCACACATTGCTTGGTTTCAAAACAACTTAAACACACATCAAATTGCAAACCCTTTGAATTACGTGTGAATGCCTTTGAGAATTCCTATATTGCTACTTTTCCCTAAGGGTTTTACCTTTAGAGGCTTCTAAATATTTGGACTTATATCATAATTCACATTTTCCAAAGTTAACATAGGGAACAATGGCCTTAGCTTCTTGATTTTCACATAATGGACTTTGTGGAATGAAGGTTGCTTAGACATAGAAATTTTTAGTTTGAAATTAATTAAGACTTTCTTGATGTGGTAGTAAAATAATCTCACTTAATCAAAGATTAAAACCAAATGAACACACCACACATTGGTTTTATTGTTGAGACACATTGATTCCCAAGCAACAAAGTGAGACAAGGAAAGTATTGCAAACATTGAGTCCAAGTTCCATTTTATCAAAATCATTAAGTTCTTAAGGTCTTACCACTTTAGAGGTAAATCATGTTTCTCACCATCTTAGTCTCGTAAAACAAAGGTCCCTTTTAGGTTAACACATTTTCAAACATTTCATCCATCTTCACACGTTTTACATTTCACTTCACCAAACAACTTCAGAAACTTTTGGACACATCAACACTTTAGACTTAGTCAATTATCAAACCAATCCCCTAACTTAGCTATGATGTGTGTGAAATGGATCCTTTTCCATACACTTAGTTGAGTTAGTCATCACATTTTTGAACTAGTTTATCTTAAAGGTCACAAGTCTACCTTAAATATTTACAAGTTCATTAACACCTTTTATCCATAACATCAAAATATCAAACCTATAGTCAAAAGTGTTGTCCAAAAGTTGAGAAAGTTCATCCCCCATTATCATTCACCCTTTTCATCATCAACTCACACCATTGGTCCAAAAAAACTTAGAGGGCCCCTTTTACCAAAATTTGAGTCAACTAGAGAGTTTCAACATTATAAATCTCAACATACCTCTCCCATAGGTGACCTACAATTTATGGTTACAACAAGATCACAAAACAAGCGAATAATGGAACAAACCAAAGGCACATCTACCATAAGTGATACTATCCTGCAAGAATTTTATCTAAGGAGCCATTCTACCCCATCACAATGACCACAAAATCCATTAGTGTATGAGGTAGAAGATGTCACAAGCAACCCCCTTAAGCTCACTGAGGAAGAAATCCTTGAATACAAACAATATCCTAAGACAAGCCACATTGTTAACACTTTGATGAAGAATAACGCTACCCAATATATGATGAATTTAGCAAAAGGAGTTAAACTCCCTTATACATTTGACTTTGACACAATTAGGGAAAAAACCTTAGAAAATGTGGCTTCAATTCCCCCAACTTTCGTGGTAAAAACCTTGACACAAGGATTGAATTAATCTACTCCATACCTTGTGCCAAGTCAAACATTAAATCCTAGTCTTACAACTAGGATTGCCATCGATCTTGGTCACACTATCCCTTTGGAAGGAAACCGACTTTTGGGTACTCAAAACACCAACCTTCCACAAAACACAAGTTGGAAACCAACATCTGGCGCCCCATCCCATTCTTCCACTACCATTCTTGTGCATCCTCTACATCCATACAAATCACTTATATTTCATAACACCACAATGGCATCAACATTTCAAGTGCAACCATCTTCATCCATCACCACAAGTACCCAAAGTGTGCCCAATGTTACACAAGGTAATGTGAACAAAGTGCCTCAAATAGGACAACAAGGGAAAGTTAACATCCTCATGCAAAATCAACCCTTAACAAGTGGTTCCAACAACCCCATTTCCACATCGACACAAGTAGTTACCCAAACTACTCCATTCAATCCACCATCCCATCAACCCCATCCATCATCAATCCAAGTCAAAGCAACACATTTTTGAAAAACCCAATCAACCAAGGTAATACCTTGGTCCCACATCAAACATAACAAGGAAACCCTCAACACATCGATCAAGGGAACCCTTCCAATCAATTGACTCAAGGTCCTAATGTGTCATTGACATCGCAACACCAAATGACACCTTCATCATTTCCATTGGTCCCCCACATCATGCAAAATCAAGAGGGGCCCCAACCTTACATTCCTCCATCCCAATCGATAATTTTGCAAGTAGTGCTAAACCAAAACAACCCCCAACCACTCACCATCAACCCACAACCCACTCATACCATGATCACCCAAAATGCATCTCAGATATCCCAACACCAAAACACTTCCACATTGCAGGAAAAACAAGCTCATGCTCTAGCTTTGCAACAAGTGCAATAGGCTTATCAACAAGCGTTGCAACAACAACAAGCTCAAGCTCAAGCCATACAAGCACAACAAGCTCAAGATCAATCCCTACAAGCACAACAAGCTCAAGCTCAAGCTTTGCAACAACAACAAGCTTATCAACAAGCATTGCAACAACAACAGCCCCAAGCACAATCCTTACAACAACAACAAGCTCAACAACAACCCTTGATCACACAACAACAACAAAAACAACAAGCCCAACAAAAATCCTTGATCATGCAACAACAACAAGCCCAACAACAAGCATTGCTAGAAAAACAATACACCCAACAACAACACATGCTTGCACAACAACAAAAATAGGGTTTGTACTATAACCCCCAATAAAACATCATCAATCCAATTGTGCAAGGAGCATACAAACCACCACCTTTACCACCTTCATCTTCACAGTATCCAAATCCACCCCACACACCATACAACACCCCTTTATATCAAAACCCCACTTACAATTCATCTGCCATCTCATAGTACACAACACATGCTCCTCCACCAAGTCTGTAAGATGATGTGTCATCACAGCTCAAGGCACTCACACAACAAATCTAGGACATTCAAATGGGAAAAATGAAGAAGCCTTGTACGCAATAAAACTTGTGTCCATACCCATTCGATAAGAACATCACAATGGTACCTTTCCCACCCTTTTTTGAGATCCCTAAGTTTGATAAATACAAAGGGAAGGAAAATCCTATGGAACACATCAAAGAATTCCACGTCATGTGTATGGAGGTTTCCTACAATAATTCCTACATGATGTGCCTCTTTCCATGTAGTTTGGTGGGCCCAACAATTGATTGGTTCCCACAGTTGCCTCTAGTTATCAAAACCTTCCAAGAAATAATCGATAGGTTCATCGACCATTTCTCCTTCAATCTTGAAATGGATGTAAGCTTAGAGGATTTGTACACTCTCAAAAAAAACAAAGGAGAATCCTTCACTAATTTCCTACAAAGATGGAGGCAAAGAGCTAGTAAGAGTAAGTGGCCCGTTCCTGAAGAACAAGTAGGGATCATCAAAGCAAATGTTGACACACTCTTATCCTTCCAATTAAAAATGCAATGTGTCACCACTTATGATGAGCTTATCCCTAGGGCCCTCAATATTGAGAGAGCCCTAACCTCACAGGGAATCACACAAGCATATAATGACAACCACCCATTAACCAATTCTAATGAAAAGCCCCACATATGGGCTAAGAACAAGAATGTGACAAATGATGGTGTCATTGATAATAAAGTCATCATAAGTGCTCCTAGGAAAAACACCAATCAACTAACCAATGCACAAAAAATCACCTCACCACCATAGAACAACCAAATCAATAACATTGACACCCAACAAAGAGGACCCCCTAATAGGAATAAATACACACCATTGGGGGAACCCATCAAATATGTCATGCAAAAATCGGTACAATCAAACTTGATTACACTCTCAAATTTCTAGAACTATCAATAACCTCAAGCTAAACCACCTTGGTATAACAAAAAGGATCTTTGCAACTTTCACAAGATCAAAGGACATAAAATGTCAAGTTGTATGAAGTTGAAGAACATTATCCAAGACCTCATCAAAAATGGAGACATAACTATCGATGTACCAATAGGTAACCAGGACCTCAAGATATACAAGACCCCACAACCAGATCATAATAAATGGAACAACAATGACAAAGGTAAAAATTACACTAACGTAGGGCATGCATATTCCAACGTGGTCACCTCTTGTGACAATGTTGTAATAGTCATCACTATCAAAGGACCTAGTGTGGAGTGTGGATTCACCACATGATGTGGCAAGATTACAATCCAAGGAGCTTCATCTCAACCTAGGGCACAACCTACATTGCCAATGTCAAACCCTAGTAACTACAATCTCCTAGACTAGCTAAGGAAAACCCTTCCATAGATCTCCATCCTAAAATTATTGAAGCTATCCTTCACACATAGGGATATATTAGAGAAGGCATTATCAACTTCCTCCATACCTAAGAATATTGATACTGAGCAATTTTCAGCTATTATAGGGCATATCACTAACCCCCATCTTCTCACCTTCTTAGAACAAGACCTCCCAATGCAACCATCTCACGATCACACTTTACACCTTGAGTTCATTGTTCATAAGAATAAAGTTAAAAGAGTCTTAGTAGATGGAGGTGTTGGTCTAAAAATTTACACCCTTCAGCTAGTCAAGAACTTGGGTTATTCAGAGGATGCTATTGAAAATACAAAGAGCAGAACTATAAGGGCATACGATGATCAAGAATGGGTGTCTTAAGGCATCATCAAGCTACCTATCCAAATGGGACCCGTCATTGCTGAGACCACATGCCAAGTGCTAAATATTGACCTTCCCTACAACATCCTACTTGGTCAACCATTGATTCATGCCATGCAAGCAGTAGCTTCCACGTATCACCAATGTGTCAAGTTTCCCTTTGAGGACAAATAATTTACCATCCACGATGATCCTGAGCCCTTTTACTACCACAAGAACCTTGAGGCTAAGTTCTATAAGATCCCCCAAATACCTAAGAATGATGAAGGGCATACATCCTCTCCCTCATTTATTGACCCATCTTCCCTTGCATCTACCTTAAAATCTAAAACACTCATTGTGCAAAATATACCTGACATCAAGGCAGTAACCAAGGATAATGGTTGTGGAGATTATAATCTAAAGGACACTTTTGTGTTGGGAGAGTTACCTATTTCCCCTAAATCTCATCGAAAACTCAAAACTATCAACAAAGTGTCTGAAACATTAAAGCTTGCATCTACCACATTCACCAAGTGGGGGGACTTGAACAAAGAGGATGTCAATGAGGAAGATGTATCTAAATTGCTCTATTAATGATGGGGTGGGGATACAACAAGAATGAAAATCTGGGACAAAATGACAACGGTTTGTTAGAACCCATCATTTCTGAGAGGTGTCCAAAGAATCTTGGATTAGGATGTACTACTAGCAAGGTGACCCTTATTGGAAAGGGTACTTCTAAAAAATGGGCTGAGGCTTCCTCTTGGTTACCACCATCACATGACACTACCCTAGATGACTTTCCCCTTTTTGTCATTGACCTATTTGAGGATACCTCTATCTTCATTATAACCACAACATCTTTTACCCAAAACGGCCAAACCACTAAATGAAGCCTAGTATACCCCCAACTCATTGACTGAGACCAACGAGGACCACCAATTCTAGATATATTTGAAAATGATTAAGCGATCTCAGAATTCATGGGACTATGCAACAACTTACCATGTGGGTATCATAAAGCAAGATTTGATATAGAGCTAGACACACAAGCATACTATGGGGAGATGATTAAATCCCTCAGTCACAAAATTAATGACATGAGAATAACATGTAGTTCTTTAAGTGAAAACCACACCATGGAATTTTTAGATCAAAAAATAGTAAAAAGAAAGGACATATCCAAAGGTGAAAACCTCTTTGAGACACCCAAGGATGAGGGATTCAATCTCCCCCTTAGTGCAATGCATCCAGAAAAATCAGCAGTACTGGAAGAGAAGGCTACTCTAATGAATGTAGGAACAAAAGAGGCATCCAAGATAACCTTCTATGCTAAATTATTGTTGGATGAATAATAGGTAAACATAGAAACATTCCAAAAGAGAGAAGGGAACACTTTTCATTTCCCTACATAGACATGCCTAGACTCGATCTTGAAGTGGTTGTACATCACTTAGTGGTCTATCCTAAAGCAAAACCAGTGAAACAAAACTTGAGAAAGATTCACCCTCAGATAGCATTACTGGTTAAACTAGAGCTACAAAAGCTCCTTGATGTCAAATTTATCTAACCAATTGACTATCCTGAGTGGGTTTCCAACCTAGTACCAATCTCCAAACCCATTGGGGGCATCATAATATGCACATATTTAGGGACTTGAATAAAGCATGTCCAAAGGATGACTTCCCTCTTCCCAACATTGACATCATTATCAATTTAATAGTAGGACATGAAATGTTATCACTTATGGATGGATTTTTCAGGCTATAACCAAATCATGATCGCTAAGGAGGACCAACATAAAACTGTATTCATGTGTACATGGGGAACATACTATTGGAACATGATGTCATTTGGGCTAAAGAATGCTAGAGCAACCTATCAAAGGGTGATGACCCTAATCTTTCATGATATGATCCATAAAATAGTCAAAGATTATGTGGATGATATTTTGGCCAAATCAAAGACTAGGAAAGAGCACATAGAGGTATTGGAACCAATATTCGATAGGCTCGAAGAATATAAGGTAATACTGAATCCAAAAAAGTGTCTTTGGGGTTACATCAGGAAAACTTCTTGGTTACATAGTCTCACAAAGAGGGATAGAGATAGACCCAAAAAAGGTGAAAGAAATCTTAGACATGGAGCCACAACAAGTATTGAAATAGATGAGAGGGATACAAGTAAGGTTACAATCCATTAGGAGGTTCATAGTGCAACTATCAGACAAGATCCATCCTTTCTCGCATCTTCTTCGTAAAGGAATAACATAAAGGAATAACATATAAGTGGGATGGGAAATATGATAAATCCTTTTATCAGATCAAGGAATACCTATTATCACCTCCAACTCTCATGTCGTCGATACCAAACACGCCATTTATCCTATACATCTCAGCTACTTCAGCAATGCTAGGTGCTCTTTTGGCCCAACATGATGAAGCGGGAAAAGAAAGAGCCATCTATTACATCAGAAACACCTTGGTAGGATATGAAATGAATTAATCATCCATTGAGAAGGCATGCTTAGCAGTGGTCTTTGCCTCAAAAAAATTCAGTCATTACATGCTTTTACACCAAATCAAGCTTATTGCTAAGATTGACCCATTAAAATATCTATTATCCAAAGCAACTTTCACTAGGTGAATGGAAAAATGGGTAATGATCTTGACAGATTTTGACATAGAGTATGTGGAGTGCAAGGCTATCAAAGGACAAGTAATTGCAGACCAACTAGCAGAATCACCCATTTATGCAAAGAATCCTTTGGTATCTAAGTTTCCTGATGAATCGATATTTATTCTTAATGCAACAGATCAATGGAAAATGTAATTTGATGGATCATATACCCAACATGGATCAGGGGTGGGAATTATCTTTATCATCCCTCAAGGTGACTATATTCCAAAGTCATACCGGTTATCCTTTCTATGTACTAACAATATTATTGAGTATGAAGCTCTAATAATAGGTTTAAGAATAGCAGTCCAATGGAAGATACAAGAATTAAAAGTCTATGGGGACTCATAGTTGATTGTTAACCAAGTAAATGATGACTACCAAACCAAGGATGATAAACTTACACCTTATAAAAATATGGTAGAAAATCTTAAGGACTTTGTCATTGATGTAAAATTTTAGCAAATACCTCGTGTAAACAATCGAGTAGAAGATGCCATGGCAACAGTTGGGTCTTTGTTAGACATGCCACATAATGTCCTTCAATGTGAATTATTGGTAGAACAACTTCTTGCACCAGATTACAAAATTCTTGAATCTAAATTTGTGTGTGTAATTGTTGGTCCTGGTTCCCCATGGTATCAAAATATATTCACCTATCTTAGCAGAGGTACCCTCCCATCTGATATCACCTCTAACCTTAAGAAGACCTTCATTGAAAATGCATCATGATTTGTCATATTAGGTGATACCGTATATCGTAGAAGAATTGAGGGGACATTGTTACGATGTCTCAACCAAGAGTAAGCCTTGATGGCTTTAACAAAAGTACATGAAGGAATTTGCGGTTCTCATTCTAGTGGTATGACCTTATCCAAGAAACTGTTGAGGACAGAGTATTATTGACCAACCATGGAAAGAGAGGCTCATCAGTATGTACATAAATGTATTTAGTTTCAATAGCATGGAGACCTTATCCATGCTCCAGCTCAAGAGCTCCAGCCAATCATCACACCTTGGCCTTTCTCATAATGGGGGCTTGACCTCATAGGAAATATTATTGCCACCTCATCTAATGGAAAAAAATTCATCATCATAACCACTAAATACTTTACAAAGTGGGTGGAAGCTATTCCAATGAATTATATAACAACAAAGAAAATCTCTAAGTTTATCCTGAATTACCTTATTTGTCACTATGGTGTTTCACAAGCCCTTATCTTAAATAACAGAACACCCTTCAAGAATCAGGATGTAAAAGAGCTATACCAAAAATTCAATATCCAACATCAGTTCTCTACCTCCTATTACCCCCAAGGTAACGGTCAAGCTGAGGCTACAAACAAGACCATTCTGAAAATCCTAAAGAAGAGGCTAGTTGTGAATAGCATATGTAGTTAAATCTCACTTTATGGGCTTATAGAACCAATATCCACATGCCTACAGGTGCAACCTCTTTCTCTTTATTCTATGGATCAAAACCCATCCTACCTATTGAGGTCAAGCTTCCCTCGCTGTGAGTGTCATTGTAGAATCTAATCATTGATGAAGAATATAGGGTATCTCGGCTGAATGAATTAGAATTCTTGGATGAGCATCATCTTGAAGTTCTAAATCATTTACAAGCATACCAAAACTGACTGAAATGAAGCTACAACAAGAAGATCAAGAGTTAGTCCTTCCAGGGAGGGGATCTTTTCCTCAAGTAGAATTAGAAGAATGTTCTAGATTAGGATAGTAAAGGAAAGTTTGAGCCTAATTGGTTTGGACCATTTATCGTCACGACAAGCTATGGATCAGGAGCTTACCAATTTCCAGTGCCTGAAGGAGAACCCTTGTAGGAACCAATCAATAGTCTGCATCTCAAAAAAAAATATGCCTAAGCTTGAAGGGAGTACATCTGAAAATACAAAAAAAAAAAAAAATCCAAAAAAATAAGAAAAAGGATTGAAAAAAAAATCGTCCTCTAGTGAAAACCACTTCGGTGGCACTTTGGCCAAGTACCTTGGTGAAAACTTGGAAAATAGGTGCCTTGCATAAATAAGCAACTCCATCTATCTTTGGCTCTTTAGCTTACCGTGCTTCACATCACATCCACCATCACATCACTAATCCTATTTATTCCATCACCCATCTGTGTCCAAATCATAGATGGATATTGTGTAAGTATCATATTTGCCTTAGTACTACCTAGCACATTCCTAAGGTTAGTTTGTCCTACCTATATCGAGCTAGTCTATTACATCACACTGGGGGAAATTTGTTATGCTTGCATCATATCAGATTCTTGTATATCCTAAGATTATCCAAAATATCATCAAAAATCCAAAAACACGTATAAAATCCAAAAAATCCAAAAAACATCAAAATCTTGTATAACCAAAAATCCAAAAACATTCAAATAGTTGTAAAGTCAAAATCCAAAACATCTAAAACACATCAAAATCCCTAAACAGGTCAAAAATTTAAAAAATAAAATAAAAAATGATACCATGTCGAACTACGAGTCTCTAAGCTTGAGCGTAGGCAAGGCCATCACTGATGTGCCCCCGAGATAACCTACATCAGTCGTTTAGGAATCCATCATAATAAACTAACAATCTATCAAGTGTTCATATCTCATCAATAAACTGGTCAAATTCAGTTGAACTATGTGGTATCTGCATGTACAACATAGGCAAAGCTAATCTTTGATAAGCCCTTGAGGCCCTAGATCAGTCCTTCTTAGGTCTTGGTCAAAACTCAAACAACACCAAAATATTTGAAAAATCAAAAAACACAAAAACATTTGAAAAATTGAAAACTCAAAACATTTGAAAACCTTAGAAAACCCTAAACAACCTCACATAATAAAAAAACCTAAACATTCACATAAACACCCAAAAAGGCCAAAACAACCTCAAAATATTTCAAAACACCAAAAACATTGAAATATTATGAAAATCCCAAAACCATCCATCCCATTTCACTTTCACCCACAATAAAACTTCATCCATAATAAATCAATCATCATCTTCAAAATTTGGTAAAACAAGTAGAAAACAAGTGTCGTAAGTTGTAAAGTGTGAATCTATATGTCAAAATATAAAGTCTAGATCATAGGCAAAGAAATCAGTAGCATTTGTATCAACATCCTATCAAACACTTAGTCTTAAGTCAAAACATCTAATAAACATGTCCTAGCATGCATCCTTCCTACAATGGACATCAACATCAAAAATGACCTTAGCTCTGTTACTTTGGAAAGAGATATAGATAACATTTACTGTTTGTTTTGGTCTTTTCTTGTGATTTATCTTGTTGAACCATTATAGGGACCTCTTGATGATGTCTAAAATGATTTAGAGAGAAATAAATGGGGCATCAATCATTATCTTTTGTTTTCTGTGCTTGTGGGAGGTTCTTATAAAATAATGTTGGTGCATACTTGCTTAGCTATGTGTAGGGAGGTCATTTAGAGTAGATTGTTGACTATTGTGTATGCTTTGGTCCAAAATATTCTAAACTTCTAAACTACATTCTTATGAGGTTTCTATACATGTCAAGATGTGAGAAAGGAATATCCTATTTGTTTGCAGAGTCAAAATCCATCACACTAGATACAACATCATCTTGGTTATCAATACCATGATGCATTGTGTCTATGTGTTATATCAAAAATAAGGAATGATGGAGAGTCCATCCCAAAAATGAGCAAATCTTCAAATCTCATCACCATATCTAATAAAGTCTCAACAACTCATGGACTTGTTGGAATTTTGAATCAATCTCAAAATCAATGGTCAATCCATTCGTCTTATTCTTCTATCTTCTTTTTACACTATCATGATATCATGAAAGTCAATAAAAAATCATAAATACATCCATCCTGCATCCACAAACCATTAGCACACATACATTCTGCATAAATCATCCTGCATACTCATATCATATCATAAAGATTGACATCATCATATGGGAAATACAAAAGAAAAGTACATCCATCTCATAACATGTCATAGAAAGATACTGAAAAAGAGAATGAAACGTTCATTGCATTACATCCATAACATATCATATATCACATATCACATAAGAATCACATCATAAATCATCTCATAAGGTATAAATAAAGAAATGCATCCATAACATCAACATTCATCCATATACATGTGCATCCATACATAAAGGATGCAATAAATACAACATGACATCATAAATCGAATCAGGCCATCTCATATATATATCAAAAATGAATTTCATGGTACAAGTATCAGAGTCAAAGTGTAACTATCATCAAAATTACATATACAAGAGGCTATAAAAATGATTTGATGAATGTGTATACATGTACAAATTAGGCTATTTATCAAAATGTTTCTACAAAATGAACATGGGCTATCCCCTGCTCTATCGTTCATCATGCCTCGACTGTTCATGTCTGTGGTTGGGATCTCCTAGATGTTTGATGGATGGCTAACCATTTGAATCCCTAGGCACCACCCCACTCCTCTAGGAGTAATCTGACTGCCATGGCTCCCATGGGACATACCTATGATATAGTGTCTAGTGATATGATGCCTCTGATATGGCATCTCGAGAAATTTGTGCCAAAGCAACTTGTCCCTGTGTCACCATTGTGATGACCTCCAACTGTTGTTGCATCCCAATCTCCTGGGCCAACTATAAATCCAACTGTTGTTGCAACTGTCGCTCATAGTCTCTATCGGTTGTCATAGTTTGTAACTATTGCCACAACCGGTCTCTCTGAGTTGTAAGAGCCAGAATCTATCCATCTTGAGGATATGGCCCTGGCAGTTGTTGTGGTTGTTGATGATCCTAGTGCCCCTAATCCTAGAGCCACTGATCCTATACTCTTTTCTCCTGGTGACCATGGTCCTGATGACCGTGATCCTGAGGGGGCTACTACTCAGGCTACTATCATCCTTTGCCTGCCCCTCTACCCCGACCTCTACCCCGACCTCAAGGATATCCCCCCGTTGGATCTATCAATCATGTGGGAGGTACCCACCATGCATCATAAGCTGAGGTGGTCCCCACATCAAGTGGCCCCTAGTCATATGCCCACGACTAGGAAACCAACTATCAAAAGTCATCTATCACCACCTGCGGTGGAATTTGAGGTCCCCAATATACCTCTCTTTGTGCCTAAGCGAACACTACTATGTAATCATCTAGGAGTATGTCATGTATCTCCCTAAACTATCAAGCAACACAGTCTAGGAGATACTACTCGATCATGGTATACTCCCACCCTTGTAGATATTGGGTCTACTTGGAAAAGAACAACTATTGCTAATCATCATACCATGTTGGAACCTGTAGCCATTGCCTCCATTTAAAAATAGTCACATCATCTATGACCCTCCTCTAATAAGGGATCCTTGTAGGCCTTGTATGCTATAGATTCAACACTGGTTGATATCTATACACAATGGGGTCATCCTTTTCTATATTTGCTAAGACCATAATGGGTCTCAACATTGCAATATGATCGTATGCAAAGATGTGCAAGAGAGTAACACTGGCTCCAATGCCCCTCCCATGATAGTACACTACTTGATGCATATCATGATATAAAGAGGCCAACGTGACTGGGCCCCACACATACTGGAGTATCTTGCAAATTATGCCATGCCATGCTAGTCCCCAACCTAGAGTGAAACCTCTACCACATTAGTCTAGGGTGATCACACCAGAAATCAGGGTAGCTACATCCAATCTTAAATTTGAAACTTGTCCTCAATATAGATCTAAGTCAATATGGGAGCTCATTATAATAATATCGTCTAACCGCAAGAGCTCATGGCATGCATCCATACTAGAAATTGTGTCATAAATGACTCACTCCCCATGAATGGGAAGCTATAGAATCTACCAGACGTCCTCCAAGGTGATGGTCACCTCACTGGTGGGGAGGTGGAATGATGATGTCTCACTTTGCCAGGGTTCCACCAATGACGTCATCATCGCCAAGTGGGTCTAGATCTCGAGGATATAAGCAATGAACCCTAATCTAAGGACTCCCAAGAACTCTTGTTGCTCCACATCAAAATTGTGCACCTCTGATAGAAGGCCAAGCTAGTGCTCTTGGGACATAAGAGGTTGAATATCCTCCTACACGCATTAGACAAAAAATGTCAATTTGCCTAAAATATAGAAACTGATTAAAATCTAAGTGTCTGAATCCTGAAACTGCAATAGCATCGCTCTTTTCAAAGTGCGTCGTTGTATTCCTTTTGGGAGTGCACCATTGTTTTGCAATGTGTGTCACTATATCTCAATAGTGTGTCAATATTTAGATGCCATTGTACTAAAAATCATTGGCATGTCGCTACATAGTGAGTGCATCACTAAAATCATCTAGTGTCGCTAGATTAAAAACCCTCGACGTGTTGCTACTCACAACATGTGTCACCTTGACCTAAGTGCGTCGCCAAACAAAAATTGACTAGCATGTCACTAAATGTAAAGTGCGTCGCTATAAAATCAATAGTGACACCGACTGTTCTAGATGCGTCACAATACAATGATGCCCTAAAAGATTTAATTTCAAACCCTAACAAATGCATGAAAACACATAAATCAAGAAAAGTTTTGAAGCACATACCCTAGGTCCTATGTATGCTCTGTGTTGGTACTCTCAAACTCCTTCAAAAAGGTGTATGGGGAGTTTACATCACGCCATATCATCAAGGTGTCAGAGCTCAAGAGCAATAATTCATTAGAGGTCAAGAGTGCAAATGAATTGAAAGTGACCCTTTCACCTCTATTTATGCCTAAAAATTAGGGTTTTTACCCTAATCTGAGGGGGAAGCTAGGGTTTTTAACCTATTTATCCATTTTTCAAGCCATGAAGCCTATTTTGAGCTTTTTTTTTATCATCTTGAGCCTATTTTTCGCATCTTGTATTCTATTTTCTATAGCTGAACCTTTGTTAAATCTTTGTCACAAGCTTGACCCAAAATTTCAAAATTTCGCCCAATCTCTTAAGGGGGTAGGGAACTAGCTTGATTCCTTCCACTAGGGCAATAGTGGGGCATAAAAAAAATAGGAATTTTTAAAGTTTTGACCTGAGTAGCAATTTAAATCCGAAAAGTGTCAGTCTTTGAACCAATGTAACAGGTGCCTCACTTCAAAGAGGGACAAAATGTAGACACTTAAAATTGTCCTGAATGATATTACACACTTAAATCTGGTCACTAACATTGTTTCACCCTAAAATTCATCTTATTTCTCCTATTTGATTAAATAAGCCTAATTATTTAATTAAATGCATCATTTCCACTATTAATCTAATTGATCTAATTAGGTTAATTCACCCCCTTTCGTATCCACCTCTCATCCTATTTAATTGAATAAATCAAAATGATTTAATTTAAACACCTTATGTCCTCTCATTTAATTAAATAATCTTAAGTATTTAACTAAATGTCATTTGAACCCCTCTTTATTAAATAAACTAATTATTTAATGATAATCCTCATATTCCTCATCTTGCACAATTAAAACTTAGTTTTAATTACTAATTACTAATTTTCCTCACCCATCCACTTGCATAGTGAATATTCCAAAGGAATATTTTTCTATTTGGATCCAAAAATAGAGTTTTATTTCCTAACAAACTTTCAAAGTTGTTAGAAAGTGTGTTTTTTTGAATCATTATGATCCATTGGTGGTTTCTTTGATCCATGTGATTTCTGATTCTCATCCATTGATGATAATACTTGATCCATGTCTTCACCCCTGATTCTATCTTGACCATTGATTGATCCTTTTCATATTGACTCTTGATTCTTCATTTTCTCTCCTATGAATACCACACATTTGGAGAGAAAGGGATCCACTTCCATCAAAGTAGAGTTATGTTGCCCATTTTAATACTATCTTAATTCATACTTGCACCATTATCAAGATTTTGCATCATTTTCATTAACCCATGGCATTTTTTTATCAATTTTAGCTTAGATTTCAACAATGGAGTTTGATTAAATGCTCATTTTATCCAAGGGATTGGGAAAGGGTCATTATTCCATATCAATATGACACCACTCCCCCAGTGGGATAAGGTTTGGAGTTCTAGATTAGGTTTCTTTTAAGCTTTCGTGTTTATTTCATGCTTAGTTTAATGGTTTCTTAGTTTTTGAAGCTTTTGAACATCTCATTAGGATTGTAGCTTAGAGGGTTAAATAATGCTTAAATTTATTAGGATCTAGTGTATTTAGCCTATACTATGATTACATTCACACTCACAAATATAATAAAGGAGAAAAACTTGTAGGAAAATACCCCTCTCTAAAAGAGAGAAAAGATGAAAACAAACATGTACAAGTGATGGAAGGATATAAATCAATGTGAACCCCCAAGGGATACTTCCATCACCAATGTGAAATAAATGTTCTCACATAGGAGAGAAAATAAGAGACTATGTAGCCCTCACACAATGTATAATCTCCTATAGTGATGATAGATTCTTGAAAAAGAGGATGATGAAGATCTAATAATGCCAAACGATATTATCCCTCTTGGGAAGAAACAAAACCAAATATAGATGTAAGATGTATTCCCATGAAGGAAGAAAAATAATGATGTATGATGATGTGTTTGAATTTTTCTCAAATGTCTCCATGTTGATACGAAAGTATGCCATGATCAAATTAGATACAATCTCAATTAGTGAAAAAGTTAACAAGCCAAGACCATGTGGAAATAGATATAGAACAAGACCCAAAGATAATGATGGTGTGACAACACTGAATTGTCATCAAATATGAGATGAACTATAATGGGTACCTAGTAGTTTCCCATTTATTTTTCTTGTTATTTTGTTGGTGCCTAATAGGTCCTTGTGATTCCTTGCATGAGTGAGTGGCTATTCCAACTCATTGCTATATGTTAGCAGTTCTTACCACACCTCCTTATGGGTTACTAGTAGAAGGCCATAAAACCTTGTGCATCATTATTTTATCTTGATCTATAGTATATATGATATTTTATGTGATGATAAATTATATCTTATTTTTTTCACTATGTTGATTTAGTATAAATGTTGATTTAGCATGCATTAATGGAAGAATAGTAATATAGATTTAGAGTTTCTTTCCTTCTTTACTCAATCACTTTGGAATGCAGTGGTTAGTGTTTATGTTCATATAAAATGATATGTGTGTGAATTTAAAAGTATTGATGTTCCTTGTGCTATCCTTTTTCCCTTATTCTAATTTGGTGGGATCATGAGTAACCCTATGGTGATTTATGCATTGAACCCTTGTGTATACATGTTCAAATTTGATTTCATACAAAAGTACTATTGTATATTTTAAAAACTTGAATTATGTATTGGACCCTTTGATATGTGTGAATTCAAGTGCGGTTGTGCAGTTCCATTGGTTTTATCAATTCACTTTGTGTTTATGTTGGGTGTATCTGAAACCCATGTTCAACCCTTATGTAGATTGTCTAAGTGTCTTTCTTGAGACCATTGTGTGTAAGGTTGGATATGATAGAAGCGAAACTTTAATCTTCTCTCTCCATAGCTCAGGTTTGTCTAGAGTGGCATAAAAATATATTGCACTCAATGACGTTAATATGATTGGAAGGTGGGTAACATTCCACATTAGTACCCCTTCTAAAGATCTCTTAGAGTTGGAAGAGTTCCTAGTTCATTTACCTATGTTGTATTCATGTGGTGTTTTGAGACCATTGGAGCAACTTGGAGGTGGATCATCATGAGGTAATATTATTATTTGTATCATTTATGTATTGGAGTGTGACACTTCCATGTTTTGGAAGGATCTTCCAACCTAATATTGTATTATGTTAGCATTTGGTTGGAATAATTTATCTTTCTTTTAGTAGGAAATTAGCTTGTGAAAATTTCCATACGTGTAAAAATGACATTTTAGATGTTGGAGTACTCCTTTGTACAATAAATAATTATTTTATGTTTATTATTATGCATTGGATGATATTTTTCCCACATAAGATTAAATATTATATCATTGATTTTGGTTGGTCTTGAAATCGGTGTCAAATAGGAATAGTTTTTGGTTTAATAATTTTATCATATTTTGCTATATGATTGATGTGGATGAAATGCCAAATTTCATAATTTATAATTTATAATTTATCTAAGGGCCTAGTGTAGATGGTTAAGGATTTTTAATTGATGTGTTGAGTCATCATGAGTTAGTTTTTAATAGTTTCATATAGTGAATTGTACTACTAATCCATTCACCATCTCTTCCTTGTGTGGGTGTATCCACACATGTTAAGGTGTGTTAGTTAGGTGTCTTTTGGAATTGATTCATGTCTTGGGAATATTCAATTTGGTAACATTATGTCTTGTTGGAGAACATGTCAATATTGTATATTACTAAAACATTAACAAGTTGAAGGCTTTGGAGTCATCCCCTAAAGATTATTGAATATCTTGATGGTTTTTAGGCGGCATAGGGATGATTTCCATGTTAGTAGAGTCCTTGTGGGACCCTTGATCAAATTTTTGAGTAGGTTTTCTAATGAAAATTTCCATTCAAATATTGTGAAAGGATGCTTGTACAAAAATTGGACACTAGCACTATTATAAGACATTAGAGGGATACATTGTAGTTCCTTTGGCATGTTGTAGTCCTCTTGGGGCATTGTAGTTCCTTGGATGACTTATACATTCATGGATTCTTGGACAACATGAATTTAATGAATAAAATCTCTATATGGAAGTTGGTATCCTTGGTCTATTGAGTATTCCTTTGTTGACACTTTATTGATTTAGATGTTATAATCTATAACTTATTTCATATTCTACATTAGGAAGCTTGTCTTTGCACATAATTTATTGTTTGTCATTATAATTGGTTGAGGGATTGTACCTTGTACTTTTTCAACATCTTATGTAGATTTCCCTTTGTTCTTTGATTTCATTTCAGTTGCCATGGAATGGATTAGAGGTAGCTCTAACCCTCATCCTACTCCAAGTGTTTATGAGGGAGTGTGATCATAAAATTGTGTCTTGTTTTAGTTGTGGATGGAGTTCCATCCTCTTATGTTATCATCATGGTGAATTTGTCACATGATTAGTGAAGTATTTCACTTGTGCCATCTTGATTGGTGTAATGGTGATGTCATCTTGTGTGTTGTGTTTTTCATGATGTTTTGTGTGTTCATTAGTATGCAATGAAACATGTTATTGCTATATTTTAAATGAAAAATAAATATATATATTTTTTCCATTAATGTCTTGAGTATAAGCTTAGGGAATTATAGTATGCTATCTATTATAGGAAATATAATCTTATAAATGTCTAGAGAACATTTCATAGGTCTATTATTAGAATCCTAATGTTAATCTCTAGGTGACTATGGTATTTGATAGAGGAATTTAACAATTGGGATGTATAATATCAATCCATTCCCAATCTATGATTGCATTTCCACAAGCTTGGAGGTGAATTTTTATTCTTGAGTGTGTATACATGGTAGATTACTTGTGGAAATTTTATCAAGGGCTACATGAGATAAATAATGTGCTCATTAAGCAGCTCAAAATGAAACATGTGGCTTTATCTTATTGATAGCAATCCACCAGTTTATTAAGTAGTCATGTACTTTTGAGGCATATTGATATATCAAGGTTATTGATTATAATTGTAATCACATTTGGACCATTGATTTATTTAGATTGGTATGTTGTGTATTAAATGTAAAGGTATTAGTACACCCTTAATATTAGAGTACATAGGGGTATGAATAGTTGACTTGTGGCTATCTTAACTCTTAATTAAGTCATATTATCATTATTATATTTTTATTTATTTAATTAGGTTGGACTAAGGCTTATATGGGGTTATCTAAGATGGAATAGGTGATAGTATAGGCATAAGTAGGGTATATATAGGTGGCAAAGAGTCTTATTTTATCATCAGATTGTGAATTGTGTTCTCATTGGAGATATTTGGAGGTTTCCCTCCTCAAAGTGTCTTGTTATTCTCAATTATTATCAAGAATTTGTAGCATATTGCTTATTATATTCCTCTATTGTGAAATTTATTTCATAACAATTACTATTAGAGAATGATCTTGACACTGTGAAGATAATGCATTTTTTCATTTTTGTAGGTAGTTTTATGAAACACATATAGATCTCAAAATTTGGTGAATTTTTGTCTGATTTTTAAAGGGGTTTTGAAGAAAATATCAAAGTAGCTATAGTAAATTTTTTTAGAGGAATTGGAGTATCTAGTGGAGTGATTTATTATAGTGTTAGGGGTTCTATCCAATTTATTTGGAAAGCGCATATCTTCCAAATCTTGCTAGGAATTTTTTCTTGAATTTTAGTGGGGTTTTTAAGCAACAAGAGTCTTGAGCATACAATAATTTTATAAGTATTGTGGAGAAATATTTTTTGGAGAATATACAAAATCTACATGGTACACGTAAGGTTATTGTCACTAACCATGATCCTATCTTTACTAGTGACTTTTGGACAGATTTGTTCTCATGTTTGGGTACTCAATTGGCTCATAGTTCTTCATACCACCCTCAATCTGATGGGAAAATTAAGATTGTTAATAAGTGTTTGGAAGGATATATACATTTTTCACTTTAGATAAACAATCTCAACGGGTACATATTTCCTACCGCTAATTGAATGGTGGTATAACACTTCCTTTCATAGTTCATAAAAAAAATGTCTCCATTTATGACAATATATGGATATCAACCTCCTTCTGTCACATCATCATTGAAGGTGTCACAAATATTTTAGGTAGTGGAGGATCATTTACTTCATCAACAAGTACTTTTAGGACTCAAGGAGAATCTAGTTGTGACACAAAATCGAATGAAGCAGTAGGTGAACCAAAACCATAGTGAATGAAGTTTTGAAGTTGGGGATTGGGTCTTCTTTAGAGTGTAGCCTTACAAGAAAATTCCATTGAAGCAATAGAAAAATAAAAACAATTTATCTCCAAAATATTATGGCCCATACCAAATCATGCAAAATTTATGTAGTATAACCTATAATCTTAAATTGCCACCAACAACAAAGATACATCCAATTTTTCATGTTTCTTGTTTGAAGAAGGTAATTGGGCATAATATCCCTACTAAGAAAATATTACTAGAGATCGATGAAGAAGGAAGAATAATATTGGAACCAAATTTCATTCATCATACATTCAAAAAGAAGCTAACAACTAGAACACTCATCAAGTATCTCATCTAATGGAAGAATTTACTAGTTGAAGATATCACATGGGAGGATGAGGAGTTCATTCAAAAGCATCCACACTTGATTAGCATTGGGGATAATGCTTCTTTGAAGAAGAGAGGCATGGTACACCCTTAATAGTAGTATGCAAGGTTATGAATAGTCAACTTGTGGCTATCTTACTTCTTAATTAAGTCATATTATCATTAAATTATATTATTATCTAGTTAATTAGGTCAAAATAAGGCTTATATAGGGTTATCTAAGTCATCTTAAGTGATATCCTAGGTATAAGTATGTTCTATATAGGAGGTAATGAGTCTTATTTTATCATCAAATTGTGAATTATGTTCTCATTGGAGATATTTGGAGATTTTCCCCCTTGAAGTGTCTTGTTATTTTTAGTTATTATCAAATATTTGTAGCATATTTCATATTGTATTCCTCTATTTTGCAAGTTATTTCATAATAGGAATCACGTTTGAATAAGAAGATGGTGGGGCCATAAGGTTTAGACATTAATATTTGGGTGAGAATTCAAATTTGTGTCCCTAATTATGAGAATTTAGTAGTTTTGAGTGAAATTATTTCAATTAATTTTTCATAGGTGAAATAGTTCCACTTGAAAAGAATTCTACTAGTATGGATCCTACATGGTACTCTCTGTTTATGGTGAATTTTTGGTGAAAACATTTTATCTCAAAATGTTTTTGGATAAAAATGGCTTTGAAAATAATATACATTGAAGCAAAGCTACCCACATTTTACTTTGTACTATGCTTTGGTTCAATTTCTTAGGAAAATTTTATTTGGATGAAACCATCACCATTAGGTACATTTCAATTTCTCTATTTTATAAATAGATTTTTATAGAAAAATTTAATTGTAGCTAAAAATTAGTTTTTAATTAATTTTTTATGCTTTAATTTAAAAAGTAGAAAATTTTAAATTATATGTGTGAATATTTATGCATATATAGACATACATATATACATGTATGTGTTTATGTATACATATATACACATACATATATGCATGTATGTGTGTATGTGTATATATGTATATGTAAATATGTGTATGTGTATAGGTATATGTAAAGATTGATAAAATGTTAAACCATAAATACCAACAACAATAAAATTAAAATCCTAAACACCAAACCCTAAGAATTTTAAACCTTGCAACCTTTAAATATTGAACCCAAATCCTATACCCCCACTCTAAACCCTACACCTTAAACTCACATCCTTAAACATTATTAAACCCTTAGGTAATAATAAAATATATGCACTAAATATTAGTGGTAGTGACATGCATTTAATAAATTGTGATTTTAGCTTATTTTTGTTGGGATTAAGATGTATCAACCTTTGCAAGTCCTAGTATTTGATTAATTAATTATTTTATGGCTAATTTTATTTGCCTACTATGTGTATAAAAATATGCTTATTATAAAGGATTCAAAACACATACAATAAAACCTTATATCAAAGAAACTAAAAGAAGAATAAACAAACTCTTTATGGCAACTTCTTCGAAGTCATTCTATTGATCTCTATCTCCAGTGTTTCATCGATTCGAGTTGCTCTTAGATTTTATGATGCCAAGCTCAACGAAATGGACTACTAGAGAATGAGATTTAAATTAAAATGCATACTATACTAAGATGCATGATTATGCTATGATATGATAAAATTATTGCTAGAATGCTTAAATGCAAGTGTATAAGCGCAATTGCATATATCTATCTCTGTGTGTACGTGTGTAACCAATGCTTGGATTCACACATGTATTTATAGAGTTTTTTGAGGATTTTGATTGGCTGAGTTGGTCAATGGCTGTGATAATTCTTGACAAATCGAACGATCGAAAATGAATGAGACTGGAGAGAAAAATAGAAGAAAACGAATAAAGCAAGATTTTTCTATTTTTGTGGAAGAGATAAGATGAGATGATTAACAAAATCATCTTTTTTAGAAAAAAATGGAAAGATATTGAGAAGATAAATAATGAATTATCAAATTCAATTATTTATTTATGGGTGCATGTAGATTTTTCCTAATTAAATAAATATTTAATTAAGATTTTGAGGAAATCAGAAGATTTCATAATTAAATGAAATATCTAATTATGATTTGAAGAAAATAGAAGATCTTTAATTAAATAAAATATTTAATTAAATTTGATGAGATGGCATGTGTTATGAAATTAATTAAATAAAATATTTAATTAATTAGAAGAAAGTTTAAAATAGAAGAAAAGGAATATTTAAATTTAATTAAAAAGATTTAATTAAATTCAAAAGATGATAATTAATTTAAATAAATAAAATGCATTTATTTAATTAATCAAGTAGACATGTGAAATAATTAAATAAAATAAATTTATTCAATTATGGTGGGAGAATAAAATGAATGAACAATATAATTAAATTAATTAAATTTAATTACATGTAAAAGACTTTAGAGAAATTAATTAAATAATAAATATTTAATTAAATGTCAGGATTAATTAAACATGACCAATTTTATGCACATATATTTTGCCCCTCTTTGAAGTGATGTGTGAAATGTATTGCTTTGAAGAAAAATAAATTTTTTGCCCCTGATATGTTTTTGATGCTGATGTCGATGATGCCCCCTCGGGAGGTAAATCACGGATGATGATGAAAGCCTGATGGTGATTTAGTGATTTAGCTCTTGATATTTGGTGTAAAAGATGCCCCTGGTGAAAAATATAAAGTGAAAAGAATAAAATGCCACCAAAAACCCACCTTAATTGACCTATATAAGGTAAAAGGGGTGAAAGTGGAAGTCATTTTCACTCTTTGGCTATAGTGATTTTTATGCTTTGATAGTGACTTAGCGAGATGTCGATTCCATTTCACATGCATAGATTCGAGCGGGCTCGCTGATTCCAGAGACCAGCCGTGTATGGACCACCGATGGGTCGATTCAACCCTTTATGATTCAATTTTTTTTTATTTGGATCAAATTTTCAACCTTTTTCGCACGGATTTAGGTTTAAAAATGTCGTTTTAGCGCATACGACTGTCTGTTTTAGCGCATTCGAGAAAATTTTTGTAGCGCATATAGGATGTTCTTTAGCGCATCTAGGTGTAGGGAAAATTTTAGGTTTTCTAGTGCATACAAAGTGTAGATTAGCGCTTATAGGATAGATCTCGGCTAGAAAGCTTTAGCGCATCTAGGGCACAGAGTCGCGTATTTAAGGAGTGGCCGCAACAGAGGGGGGATTAGCGCATCTAGGGTATGAAGTAGCACATCCGTGGGGTATCTTAGCGCATATAGGATTTTAGCACTTATAGGGAAAAATTTAGCGCTTTTAGGGTGCAAAAATGCGCATACAAAGTTTTAGCACTTTTGAGGTAAACTATAGCACTTATGAGTTTTAGTGCATTGGAGGCGTAGATTAGCACATTTGGGAAAATTTTGGCAAAATGCCATTGTGATGAAAAATGATGGTCTACATTGCTTCCTTGGTCAATAGATAGAGAAATTAGTTTGCAATCATGCTGATATGGATAGAAATGATAGAAAATTTGATGATTAACTGATAACTTTGCTTCCCCGAATAGAAAACAAAGAGTAGATTGATTGATTGTTTGATAACTTTGCTTCATATGAATGAAAAACAAAAAGTAGAATGATTGATGTATTGTTTGATAACTTTGCTATTAGGAAACAAAGAGTATATGCTTGATATGACTTCTGATAAATTTATTTTTTGTGATAGAAAACAAATAGTAGATGATGGTTTTTCAAACATATTTGCATTCATGATTGAAGTACAAATGGAAAAAATGATTTCATCGTTGATTAATTTGATTTCCTGAAAAAGAAAACAAATAGGAATAGGATGATAGAGTAGCTTGATTTGATATTTAGATAGATCAATTTAGCATTTGAGTTCATGATATGAGTCACTTAGATAGAGTACCTGATATGGTTCACTTGATATGGTTCACTGGATATGGGTCACTTGATATGGTTCACTGATATGGGTCACTTGATATGGTTCACTGATATGGGTCACTGATATAGTTTTCCTGATAGATAGAGCACATGATATGAGTCATTGGTATGAGTTTGATTAATTGTCCTTGTGATGACCAAAAAAATGGGAGGTTTTTGACAACCTCCATATTAGAGAGCGTTTCCCGATATGTTGGGATTGAGTAGGAGAGCTGACTCCAGTAGAGGTACAGTGGATAGGTGACTGTGGGTTGGGATCCCTGTTGACTATCCCGTGAGGGATTCGAGTCAACAAGGGACTGTTGACTGCATTGGCAGAGAGGTGGCATTCCAATCATAACACCTTTCATTTGCCGACTGGTGAGATGACCGTGACACCCGAGGATGTGTACAAGATTCTAGGGATTCCTGTGGTAGGTGCCCTTGTGGTTTATGACCACAAGGAGATAGGAGAGATGGAGGCACTGAGGAGGATCTGCGGTGATATGGCGATAGCAGGATATTGGGTGCCGTGGGAGGATTTCAGTAGATATCCAGCCTTAGTTGCTCTGTTGGGTGCATTCATTGGAGGCTTTCTTGGACCGGACCATTGGTCGAAGGGATTTTTAGTTGGTTGGGGGAGGATGCTAGAGTGGATGGTGACTCAACCACAAAGGTATGCCTAGGGGAGCTACATTTTGGCACATTTGTATCATGATTTGCATCAGGTGGTATACCGAGGATCGACGAGTTTGGTCAGTGGTGTGACTTTGCTCCAGATCTGGGCTTGGGAGCATATTGCGATTACGAACCCAGAGTGTGCTAGGGATAGGCCACCAGGCAAGCCATATGTATATGCGTATTCAGGTGCACTTGTCCAGCCCAAGCTGGGAAAGTTGGAGTACTGGCGGCGCGTGTTGGATGATGTGAATTTAGTTATATGGAGGTCGTACACAGATTGCAACCCCTGCGACACAGATCATTTGGAGATACCATTTGTCTATATGCCCCCATATTTGATAGGGCAGACCCCATACATTATTGAGAGATTTTTGGCCTTGCGGGTTCAGAGGCAGTACAGATATACGTAGGGGATGCCACAGGGCATTGCTCACTATGGGCAGCGCAAGGATGATCCTGGATGGGGACGATGTATTACATACCAAGTGGCATATATAGAGTATTCTAGCTTACAGTCTGAGGTATGGGCATATAGGCCAGAGGTGACAAATGCAGGGATGTCAGAAGAGTACTTAGTGTACTTCCACACACATCGATTCCCACGATTTACATTTTTGGATGAGCCAGGGCCCATTGCAGTAGTACAACAGCTAGGGGTGGAGAGATAGGGGGAGGTGGCGGGCAAAGAGCAGGCGGTGGGTGGAGGAGAGGAGGAGAGTGGAGATGATGAGGAGGGGGACAAAGATGAGGAGGGAGGCAGAGATGAGGAGGAGGGAGTCAGAGATGAGGATAGCTCAGATGATGGAGATGATGAGGGAGGCAGAGTACTACCGTGTTAGATATGAGGAGTTGTGTCCTCCTGAGCGTAGGGAGCCATTCCCACGATCTCGCAGTAGGAACAAATGCAGGTCATAGACAGCCACACAGAGCATGGGGGTTACTGGGCCTCGGCAGGATCCAGACGTAGGTACTAGTGGCAGGCCACCTCCTTTCGGACCAACTCCATCAGGGGCATCGACCAGCTAGTTTGTGATGTGATGCAGATATATTTCACACATGTATATCATTTTTGGAGCATGTATATGTGATTTTTGATCATATCCCATGTATCTCTCTTTGGACTTTTCAGTTTCTTTAGACATTAGACATTTGCATTATTTATGATGAGCGATGATATGTAATAGCGATGATTTTTGATGATGTGATGTGCATTTATGGGATGATTATGTGATATGCATTTATTTCAATATGTTATGGATTTTGATATGCATTTGAATGATTTGATGACTAACATGATATGTAGGATGATTTGATGTGTTTATGATGATGATGAAAAATGATGGATGATGTGTACTAATGATGACATGCAGGTGGATGACTTATGATGTGATTATGAAAATATATCATGGGATATTTGATATGTTTTATGAAAGATTTTGGTAAATGATATAAAAATGCATGTATGGAATGTTTGTTTTTGAATTTTCAAATGCAAGTAACTAATGATGGAAAATTAATGTTGTGTTTATGATATTGCATCATGAATTTGTAATTTGAATTGATATGAATAAAAAATGATAGGATGATGAAAGGTATGATATGAATGTAATGTGACAAATGATAAATGATATGAATAATGATATGTAGTGAAGTGATTAATAATAATGAGATGTATGATAAGATGATAAATGATATGTTTTGAAATGTAATGATTTGTAACGATGATGAAATGAAATGATAGATGATAAAATAAAATGATAAACGATAATGAAATGAAATGATAGATGATAATAATAATGAGATAATAAATGAAATGATAATAAAATGAAATGATAAGTGATAATGAAATCAAATGATAATGAAATGAAATGATAATGAGATGAAATGATAATGAAATGAAATGATAATGAGATGATAAATGATATGATAATGAAATGATAATGATCTGAACGATAATGAGATGATAAATGAAATGACAATATGAAAATGAAAGTGATATAATAATGACATGATGAAAATTTTGATTAATAGGAAATAATAATGATAATGAAATGAAAAATGAAATGAATGATATGAAATGATAAAGGATAATGAAATGATAACGATAATGAAATGAATGATATGAACTGATAAAGGATAATGAAATGATAACGATAATGAGATGATAAAGAATTTGAATCATGATATTGATAAAATGTTAATGATATGAATATGAGAGAGGGTCTAAATGATATGCAAATGAAAGATAATGAAATGAATGATGAAAATGATAAATTATAGGACCTAGATGAAATGATAATGGTTAGTGAGATGATAATGAAGATGAAAGGTGATTATGAAACAAATATTCAAATATCCTCCACAAATAGTCCAAAGAGACATGGCAGTCGTTGATGTTCTTGTTAGCCTTTTCAAAAACTATGATGTGAATCCACTATGCAGATATATATACATTGATCTAAAATGAAATGCAACTAAATGAAATGAACCTTTTGTTGAGCCTTTTGTTAGCTTTCTTGAATCATCATAGAGCGTTAAAAATGTTGGAAGTATGTACAAGCATCAAAGGGTAAATTAGCACCAATGATGACCTGAGTACAACTTTCATGATTTTTGATATAGCAAGTAAACACAAGCATCGAGGTATAATTGAACTGAGATGACTTGAGAATTTCTTGCGTAAACAGACAAAGGTTAACCATTTTTTGATGCAAATGTGGAACTATCCTCAATGATATTGCTTTGTAAATCATGTTTCGTGACGTATTTGCACTAGATTAATAGCTAATCTCAAGACAGCAGACAAAAAAAAATCATCCTCTTTCCTCGCCACTGTAGTTTAGTACATCATCAAGTGTGCTTCAGAGAGATGATATCAAAAATTAAACAACCATTATTCAAAATTTAGTACTGCTATGCTAAACATTATTCAGATTTTAGATCATCAAGATATGAGTCATGATATGGTACTTAACTGAAAACTTGTTGTGCTTTGGATCAATGATTGGATAGTTCATAAGATTTGATTGTTTGTTCACAAGATTGGATTTAATGTCATTGTCCAGCTGTTTCGGTAAAACCTAAAAGTTGGTTGCCCCCAGTATGTCAACGTTTGCCCCCAGTATTAACATAACTTGCTGAAATGAATATGTACAACAATCAAGCCATGGTAAGGCGTTATTGCTCTAGGAAAATGATGACAACATGATGCGGGTATGGTCCTAAGATGATGGAAAGATGCATGAAAGATGAAGGCTGAGAAGCCAAAGTGCAGAACATGAACTACTAGATGGAGAACTACAAATAGCGTCTATTTACCAGATTTTCACTATTTGTTTTTATTGCATTTTTCTTGTTAAGAGACTGTCTGTCGCCAGGTTTTCACCCTATGACAATTTATTTTATTTTTTTTTATTTTTTTTGTCGCTACCGAGATGCCTATGTGCTAGGTTTTCACCAAGGTAATCATTTCTTCAGGACTTTTTCTGTTGTTTTTGTATTTCTTCAGGACTTTTTCTAATTTTTTTTTTTGTATTTCTTTAGGACCTTTTCTGCTGTTTTGCTATTTCTTCAAGACTTTTCTGATTTTTTTTTGGTATTTCTTTTAGATCTTTTCGTTTTGTGTTCCTTCGTGACTTTTTTTTTAATTTCTTCAGGACCTTTTCTGCTATTTTTGTATTTCTTCAGGACTTTTTCTGATTTTTTTTTATTATTTCTTTAGGACATTTATGGATGATGATAGCTGACTTAAACATAATATTTCTTCAGGTGCATGTTGTTGATGGGTTCTTCAAACAGGTCCCCTTTTTCCGTTGATAGTTTGTAGGGTCCTGAACCGTAGACTGCGATAACCACATAAGGATCTAGCCAATTTGGTTCAAACTTTCCTTTCTTTTCTTTGTCTTGTTGATTTCGTGGGTTTTCTTTCAAAACCAAATCACCCACCTGAAAGGTATGTGGCTTTACTTTGTGATTATAGCTACGAGACATCATCTGTTGGTAGGCTTTCAAATGGTCAGCTGCTCTTTGTCTCTTTTCATCTAGGAGTTCTAGCTCTTGGAGTTGGGACACTCTATATTCATCATCTGTTGTGAGACCTTTCAGTGAGACTCTAAGTGAGGGAATCTCAACTTCCAGAGGAAGTATAGCCTCTGCTCCATAGACAAAATCAAATGGCATTGCTCCTGTTGGTGTGCAGACACTAGTTTTGTAGGCCCATAAGGCGGGATTGAGTTGAACACGCCAATCTTTCCCTGAATCATTCACAGTCTTCTTTAAAAAATTTAGTATAGTCTTATTTGAGGCCTTTGCTTGGCCATTCCCTTGTGGATAATAAGATGTTGAATATCTGTGTTGAATATGAAATCTCTCACAAAGTTCATCAACATCCTGATTCTTGAAAAGTCATGCATTATCTATAATAATGGAGTTGGGAATGCCATACCAACAAATAATATAGTTGAGTATGAATGATGATATTTGTTTGCCAGTAACTTTATTAAGAGGTACTGCCTCAATCCACTTGGTAAAATACTTTGTGGCTATGATGATGAACTTATGCCCGTTCGATGATGAAGGATGAATCTTGCCTACTAGATCCAACCCCCATTGGGAGAATGGCCAAGTTAGCGTAAATGGTTGAAGTTCCTGTGTAGGAGCATGTTTTCACAAAAGTGAATGATTCCCTCTCCATTGTAGGCCAGTAGTAACCCATTCTAATCAATTTCTTGGATAAGATCAGTCCACTCGAATGAGTACCACAAATGCCACCATGAATTTCTTGTAAAGCTTTGTCAAATTCATCGTGTTCAAGACATCGAAGTAAAGTACCATCAAGACCCCGACAATAAAGGGTGTCAGCGATAAGGGTGTGGTGAGAGGATTGGTAGATGAAATTTCGCTTTTGGTTATGAGATAAATCAGGTGGTAAGATGTCATCTTTTAGGTAGGCATAAATCTTGCCATACCAAGGTGAATTGGATCCCACCAAGTGGCAAATGATTTGGCTTTCAGGTGTGTCATAGGTAGGTGCAAATGATTGTTCCACAAGAAATTCATAGCGAGCCTAATTTTTTGGGAGTTGTAACAATGACGCGATCATAGCCATGGCATCGATTGCTTTGTTATCAAGCCTTGGAATTTGTGTGAATTTGATGTCCACAAATTACTTCTTGAAGTCGTCAACCATCTTTTTATATGGAAAAAGTTTGTCATCATTGGTCTGATAATCATCATTGATCTGATTAATGACTAACTGTGAGTCGCCATATACTTGTAATTCTGTAATCCTCCATTCCAATGTTATTTTAATTCCAATGATTAATGCTTCATATTCGGCTATGTTATTGGTGCATGGAAACATCAGCCTATATGCTCGAGGAATGGTGTGTCCTTGGGGGGTGACAAAAAGTATGCCTGCCCCTGATCCATGTTGAGTGAAAGAACCATCAAAATATAGGGACCATGGTTGTTTGGATTCTGCAATAAAGACATCATCATCTGGAAATTCAATGTGCAAGGGATGATCTGCTTGCAGTGGTGCTTCAACTAGTTGATCAGTGATAACTTGTCCTTTGATTGCCTTACGATCAACATAATGGATATCAAACTCACTTAGAATCATTACCCATTTTGCTAACCTTCCTGTCAATGATGCTTTGCTTAACAGATACTTGAGTGGATCAATCTTTGAAACAAGATTAATTGTATGAGTTAACATGTAATGCCAAAATTTCTATGAAGTAAAGACTACCGCTAGTCAAGCCTTCTCGATGGTAATGTAGTTGAGCTCATGACTTGTTAGTGTTATGTTGATGTAATAAATTGCACATTTTTTCCCTGTATGGTCTTCTTGCGCGAGCAATGCCCCCAAAGATGTCTCTGTTGCAGCGATATACAAGATCAATGGTTTGTCTAGATTTGGTGGTACTAGAACTAGTGGAGTCATTAATTACTGTTTGATTTGTTGAAAATCCAATTCACACTTGTCATCCCACTTGAAAGAACATTCTTATGCAATAGATGTGTGAAAGGTAGACTTTTGTCGGCCAATTGTGCAATGAACCTTCATATAGATTGAAGTCATCCCTGTAATGAGCTCAACTGACTGATTTTCCTTGGGGGAGGCATTTCCATGATTGCATGTACCTTGGAAGGATCCACTTCAATTCCTTTTCCTGATACTATGTATCCTAAGAGTTTCCCAGATGTGACTCCAAAAACACATTTCTTGGGATTGAGGTGAACTTTGAATTTCTCCAATCGTACAAATATTTTAGACAATATTTCCAGATGTCCTCTGGTGTATGACTTTACCAATATGTTATCTACATAATATTCCATGAATGTGTGCATCATGTCATGAAATATTGTAGTCATGGCTCTTTGGTAAGTAGCCCCAGCATTCTTTAGACCGAAAGGCATGACGTTCCAACAGTAAGTTCCCCATGGACATGTGAAAGTTGTTTTCTCCTAGTCTTCGGGTGCAATCTTGATTTGGTTGTAACCAGAAAAACCATCCATTAATGAATACATGGAATGGCTAGCTGTCAGATCAACTATAGTGTCAATATGTGGAAGTAGGAAGTCATCCTTAGGACATGCTTTATTAAGATCCCTGAAATATGTGCACACCCTGACACTTTTATCTGGCTTGGATACAGGAACAATGTTAGAGATCCATTCTTCATAGTCGATTGAGCTTATGAAGCCCACATCAAGGAGTTTTCTCAGTTCTTCCTTAACTAATAATGCAACATGGGGGTGCATCTTTCTGAGTTTTTGTTTCACAGGCTTAACCCCTGATTTGATAGACAAGTGATGCATGATAAGATCAGGATCAAGCCCTGGCATGTCCGCATAAGACCAAGCAAAGTTGACTTGATTTTCTCTTAGAAATTCCATGAACTCTGGTATTTCTTTCTCTGTCATTGATGCAACTAACTGTAAAATCCTTGGTTTGTCCGAGGTTTCAATATTAACAGCATTTGTAGGCTCAATCAAAATAGGCGATAGCTCATGGTAGTGCTCAGGGAGAGTGTCAAGATTCCCATCGTCTGGTGCCTCAGAAAGGTTTTCACCATCCGATACGCTCTTTATTTTATCTTTTGTTTGATCTAATACTGCCAGATTTTGGTTTTCACCATTAGATCTTTCTTTTTTATTTTTATTTTTGTAGCTGGGAGAATTGACACTCTCCTGATCAAAGACTCTATGCCAAAAATCGCTAGTGGAACAATCATTTGTGTCATCCGTGGAAAGGAAGTTGATGATAGATTCATCGCTTGGAAACATGGGTATATCGATAGGTTCAGATGAATCCCAATCAATGAGATCAGGATGGATCAAAGATAGCAGGTCGTCGAGTTGCATGAAATCAGCTATGGTTATGGTCATAACGGAGTTGACCATAGGATCTGAGGTATGAGGTGGATCAATGATGATAATGTTCTCATGATAGTCTTGTTTGTTTAAATTTGACTCAGTATCACTAGAATCATAGTCACCTTGTAGTTCAGATTCTTGTGTTTAGGTCCCTGAACCTTGACCTTTGATTAGAGTTGGGGTATACTGGTGTATTACATCAACCTCTTTATCCCTCCAGAACTCATCATTGTAAATGGTGTCCCATTTATATTCAGCAGAGTCTGTGTCAGAGTGATTATCCACGTAATTCTGAATTGTTGCCAAACATGCTTCTCTTGAATCTGAACCTTCTTGCAATGTGAAGACAGTACCATGCATTTGTTTGGATGTCCCTTCTTTTGAGTTAGCATCATAGCCTAATCCAGTTTTCTCTTTTGCAGCAAGTCCTCGAAGGTGAATAGGCTCAACTACTCCTTTTCTTTTTTCGATAGGACCCTTATCATAGCCCATCTTCTGCATGATTGAATATCCTTTTCCATATATATATGTTGGTAATTTGACATTAAAAACTGCTTCATCTTCATCTTTATAGAGCTAGTTTAGAATTTCTCTATCCTCAGGATCTTCCATGGGGAATTTTTCTTTGATGAATCATCCATTAAACTTTGTGCTTGGCTCTGTCAATGGTTGCGTTGATATTGATGCTGCTGATATTTGATGTTGTGTGATAGAAGGTTGTCCATGTGACTGAGGTGATGTAGGTAAATTGGCAAGATAGAGAGAGTACTCCCCAACTCCATGGTCCTTAAATTTCAATTTCTTGTCAAAACTATTGGTTAACTGACTGATTTGTGTATCAATCTTGAGAGAAGTACTAGCACGAGCTTCTCGATTGTTAGGAACCAAAGTATCTTGACTAGCTTTGATGTTGGCACAAGTTTGGACATTTGATTTATCAGCTAGTATCGTGATTTCCTACCCATCATAAGGAAACTTAAGACATTGATGATATGTGGATGGGACAGCTTGTATTTCATGGATCCAAGGATGACCCAACAAGATGTTGTATGCAAGATCACAGTCTAATACTTGACAAAAATTATTTTTGATAACAGGTCCCACTCTGATTGGTAGCATGATTAAACCCTTGGACGCTCTTTCCTCATCATCATAGGCTTTAATAGTAATCTTTCTTTTGGGATCAATGGATTCCTCAGAAAATCCTAAAGCCTGAACTAACTTCATGGTACATATGTTCAAACCAGCACCTCCATCTATTAGAACCCATCTAACACGAAACTTGTGAACCATGACTTCTAGGTATAATGATGAATTGTGAGGATGAGTTATGGAAACGTCATCCTTTTCGAAAAATGAAAGGCATGTGGGTGAGGACAAGTGTCCTATCATGGCTTGAAATTGATCCACATCCATATCAGTGGATACATTTATTTCAACAAGGGCCTTTTCGAGAATTTCCTTATGTGCTGGGGAAATCTTCAAGAGTTCCAAGATAGAAATCTAAGCAGGAGTTTTTTGAAGTTGATTGACTAAGTCATATTGATGTTGAGGTGGAGGCCCAGTGGATTTTGAAGAGGCACCTTTTAAGACAACTTTAGCTTGTGCCCTTGTTGTTGTGTTGACCTCTCTATATTCCATTTTTTCCTTGACTTTTATAACATTGACCTGCTCGTCTTCAGTGTAGATATGATTAATTATTGGATCATCAATATGATTCACACTTTTTCCTGAAGACTCACCCTTTTGATAGTTGGGCAAAGGGTTGCAAAATGCTTGGTGTTCTTCATTTGATTGTTGATGTACTTCTATTGTGATGGTGCCATTTTTGACTAAGTCTTGAATGGTATTCTTCAAGGCTTGATAGTTATTTGTGTGATGACCTTTGCACTGATGATAGTCACAATAGTATGCCTCATTCCATGAGGGAGGATTCACAATGGGTTCATAGTTTCGTTGAGGTGGCAAGGTAACGACATTTTTAGCCATCAACTCTTTGAATGCAGATTCCAAAGATTGCCCCAGTGGAGTGTAAGTTCTTCTACTAGAGAAGAATGAAAATTGTTGTGGATTCGTATTCAAGGTATTCCCTAAAGAGTTGTTATTGTGATTGTTTCCTCAGAATCCTTGATTGTTGGTAGTCCCTTGATTGAGAGTAGAATGTTGATTCACATTGTTTCTCAGAGGAGGAGGATTGTTTCCTTGATTTGTGACCGAGTTGACATTGTTATAATTTTTGTTGTGAGGAGCACTTGGAGTACTAGGAACAAATGGCTTAGTCGAGACATGATTCGCATCAACAACACCATCATTCACCACGTTCTTGTTGTGAGTCCAAAATTTAGAATTGTCCTGATTGTTATGGTGATTGAATGAGCTAGGATTATCCTTGTCAAGTTTTATTATTCCTCTTTTGACCAAAGCACTTTCAATGGTTATAGAATCTTCAATAAATTTCTCAAAAGAGGGAGGACAATATAAATTCAAACGATAGCTCATTTCTGAATTCAAGCTGTTAATTAAGGTGACCATCTTTTCCTTTTCAGGAACAGGACGTGGATATCTAGCGAACATTCTTCTCCACCTTTGAAGAAAAGTGATAAAAGGTTCACCAGGTTTTTGCACAACTTTGCAGTGATCTATCATAGTGATTGGTGTTGGATGTTGTAGGAATATTGTAATATAAATAGATTGATTAATTCCTCAAATGTCTTGATAGGAGGTGTGATTTTTGATAGCCATTCCATAGAGTGAGCTCCAAGACTCCTAGGAAACAAACACATCAAGTAAGTGTCCTCATGAGTGAACTCTAAAGCCATGTTTTAGAAGTCTCTAATAAGATCGATTGGATCCGCTTTCCCATTATACCGATCAAATTTTGGAATTTCGCAATGTTTGGGAAATGGAATCATGTTGAGACTTCGATCGAAAGGATAAGGTCAAATGTCCTCAAGGGTATATTTATTTTTTGTGGCTCCCCCTTGTAATTCTTTAATTTGTCCTTGAATTGCCTTGATTTGTTGAGTCAAAGCACTAAGATTAGATAGGGGTGTTTCTTCAGGTTTGTTCTTCAAATTCTCGGTATCAAAGTCATGAGGCAATTTAGCTCCTTGGTCAGCTAGATAGAGGAAATATTTTTCTTTATCGCGTTGCAAGATCTTTTCTATGGCCTTGTGAAATTTGGGATCTTGCTCAGCCTCTCTAAGAAGTTCTTCATCTCATTCCTCATCACTATCTATATGGGTTTTGTTCATGTCTCTGTAGTTGTGGAATGGATTTTCTTCTTTGTTATCCATGTCGTTGAAAAGTGGATTATGATTTATACTGTAAATAGGATTGTTGCTTTCACCTTCTTCTTGAGTGTGTTGGGTATGGCCTTCTTGTTGGATTTCATCCTTCAATTTATTGTATTGAGATCTTGTAGAGATAGGCATATGATTTTGAAGAGTTCTTCTAAACTTAGATCACGGTTCTGATACGTGTGATAATGAGGATATCTTGATCTGTTAAGATGTGAATCCTATGATATGATCAAAGATTTTCCTAATTTTTGATTGGGGCTTCCAATGATGAAGGATGTCAGAATCCTATTTTTTTGAAGGGCGCACTCTTAAGATTTAATCTTTGTTTTCGAAGAAAGGTTTTAAATCCACTTAAGGATTTGATGGGGATGCGATGGATATTCAATAGAATGTTGTGGTATATTATCAAACTCAAGAGGTTGATTAAGATTATGTCGTTGAGATAGAGCTAATCTTTGATAATAAGCTCAAGAATCCAAAGGCTCCATAGCGTATTCGTCAGTGAATCCCCTAACAAAGTCTTGGTATCTATGAAGAAATCCACGGTAATGAAGTAAGACGTGTCGACTTTTGTACAAAATTTTTCTTCTTTGTAATGTTTTCTTGTACCCTAATTGTTTCTTGGGTTTCCTGATCCTACTGGAAACTGATTTCTTGAAAAAATTTGTTGATTTCCACTCTCTAAGCATGGGAGAAAATATCAGAATGTTATTGGACCCAAGATGTCAGAAAGTCAGGTGTGTGAATGATTTCAGTTGTTGTTTTTCATGTTCATTTCAGATGATCTTTTATCTGAATTAATGTGAATGAAAACACATCAAACACTATGAAATAAATGGAATGTAACCAAACATAGATAAAGTAAGCACATCCTATGGTAAAGCGAGGACAATATCCGTTAGATTCCACGCGGGTTTCCCCAACCGCATATCGGTAGCGTGTGAATTCAGAAGCTTGGCTGCACGAGCTCCCCCTTACAGTGCACTCTCTTCTCAGGCCAACCAAGCTTCCAATCCCCATGAAACTCCCATGGCAGATTGATCACCTCTACTACAGACTGTGAAAATGTGGATGCCTTCACACTGACTGGTGTTGCGCTAGCAAATAGAAGGTTTTTGGTTTACTAAACAATGGTGTTTAATTCAGGACCTCCGTTCGAGTGGCCATACATGGGGCAAGAGATTAATCACCAATTAGGTGGCACTCCAGCCTAAAGAGGTTAAGCTCAACAGGGTTTATGGGAGTACTACTCTGTCCATATGACACATCCGCACTCGTAATCTTAGGTTTTCCCTTAAGATTCACATTTGTATACCAGTCAGGGGTAGCTTGGCTTTAGCTCCATTGCCGGTTTAAGTCACGTTGGGGTGATAAAATCCCCAACAGGCCCAATTTCTAGAGACAATAATCATTTCTCTTACACCCAGGATCGCATCACTATGCAAGGGGAGAGGATATTTTGGTTATTGTATCAGGGTTACACAGGGATAAAGTGGGTCTGGCTTTCTGATCACCTAGTTTGCACAGGGTGAGAGCATAGTCACCTACCACTTTCAAGCATAATCAAGCAGAGTAAATAGATTCATTTTAATGCACCAAATCACAATGATTTACACTAAGTGGAGATATTGCTTCACAACCAACATGGGGTTCATTTTAACTACATGATCAAAGTGTGGTGACTATCCTAGATTGATTCATTTTAAACTAGAAAATATTCTGTCTGCGGAATGCATCAGACTCAAAATCCTATTTTTGTGTTACAACCCAGATGCACAGAAACAAACAGTATATGCACAGAAATAGACCCTAAATGTGCAGAAATAGACCCTAAATGCGTAGAAACAGACAGTAAATGCGCAGAAACACCCTAAATGCACTAAAACAGTCAACAAATGCACAGAAACAGACCTCAGATGCACCACTTGAATTAAATGCCAATTTAAATCTATAAATAATGCAGCATGGGTGCTCTACAATCTACCTTAAATGTGTAGAAACAGACCCTATATGTGCCACTTTAATTAAACGCCAATTTAAATCTATAAATAATGCAGTATGGATGCTCTGCAATCTACCTTAAATGTGCAGAAACAGATCCTATATGCGCCACTTTAATTAAACGCCAATTTAAATCTATAAATAATGCAGTATGGATGCTCTGCAATCTACCTTAAATACGCAGAAACAGACCCTATATGCGCTAAAATAGATCCTAAATGCCCCACTTTAATTAAGTACAGATTTAACTCTAAATGTATTGAGACTATATGCACTATTCTATCCCTCATATGCGCTAAATTAGATCCTAAATGCCCCACTTTAATTAAGTACAGATTTAACTCTAAATGTATTGAGTCTATATGCACTATTCTATCCCTCAGATGCGCTAAATCAACCCTTAGAAGCACTTAAATAGTCCTTAGATGCTCTGAAATTTCCTGCAAAACAAAAACATTAAATTCCTAGATGCATTGCAGAAAAGTGTCGGATGCACTAAAATGCGAAATTTTTTCGAAAGTCGAATGCCAAAATGCTAAAACCTGTCAGAATGTTCTACAGAAAAATGTCAAAATTGGGGCATAGGCCCCATGGTGGGTGCCATTTTATGTGTGTATGAAAATATGCTTATTATAAAGGATTCAAAACACATACAATAAAACCTTATATCAAAGAAACTGAAAGAAGAATAAACAAACTATTTATGGCAGCTTCTTCGAAGTCGTTCTATTGCTCTCTATCTCCACTATTTCGTTGATTCAAGTTACTCAGATTTTATGATGCCAAGCTCAACGAAATGGACTACTAGAGAATGAGATTTAAATTAAAATGCATACTATACTAAGATGCACGATTATGCTATGATATGATAAAATTATTGCTAAGATATGATTATTGCTAGAATGCTAAAAATGCAAGTGTATAAGCGCAATTGCGTATATCTATCTCTGTGTGTACATGTGTAACCAATGCTTGGATTCACACATGTATTTATAGAGTTTTTCAATGGCTGTGATAATTCTTGATAGATCGAATGATCGAAAATGAATGAGACTAGAGAGAAAAATAGAAGAAAACAAATAAAGCAGGATTTTCTATTTTTGTGGAAGAGATAAGATGAGATGATTAACAAAATCATCTTTTTTAGAAAAAAATGGAAAGATATTGAGAAGATAAATAATGAATTATCAAATTCAATTATTTATTTATGGGTGCATGTAGATTTTTCCTAATTAAATAAATATTTAATTAAGGTTTTGAGGAAATCAGAAGATTTCATAATTAAATGAAATATCTAATTATGATTTGAAGAAAATAGAAGATCTTTAATTAAATAAAATATTTAATTAAATTTGACGAGATGACATGTGTTATGAAATTAATTAAATAAAATATTTAATTAATTAGAAGAAAGTTTAAAATAGAAGAAAAGAAATATTTAAATTTAATTAAAAAGATTTAATTAAATTCAAAAGATGATAATTAATTTAAATAAATAAAATACATTTATTTAATTAATCAAGTAGACATGTGAAATAATTAAATAAAATAAATTTATTCAATTATGGTGGGAGAATAAAATGAATGAACAATATAATTAAATTAATTAAATTTAATTACATGTAAAAGACTTTAGAGAAATTAATTAAATAATAAATATTTAATTAAATGTCAGGATTAATCAAACATGACCAATTTTATGCACATACACCTACCATGTCAAGTCACTTTGTTGGACCTATCGATTAAGGTGGCATCCTACATGGAGGTGACTAGGATGAAATGCAAGCTAATTATGTGGAGATAGGTGTCCCACTTAGTGGAACCCATTGTGAAGCTAAAATGGTGGCATGTGTCATGTTGTAAGAGTTCTTATGACTAATTATGATATATTTTTTGATCAATTTATTTAATTAAATATTATGATGATGTAAGAGTCAAGTATGACAAATTAATGACAAGTGGGCCCCATGTGATGGAGGTTCCTAGGCATGCAAGGTGTTTTCATGAACAAAAGGTGCATTGCATGTTCAAAGGGGCTATACATGTTGAGAAAGGTATTGTAATTGAAGAAGACTACGATAGGTGGGTACCAACTATGATAATGATATATGCAAGGGTGTTGCATGCTTGCATGCATTACACATGTCAAGGAGGGTTGTTTGAGAGCATGCAAGCATTGAAACTTGTCATGTGGAAGTCCTAGACATCCAAATTTGTTGTCTTATCATTTTTCATTATAAATATATATATTGGGTACTTGTGCATTTGCATGTAGAGGTTAAAATTATTTACAAGTACTATTATGTTGCCAAATTGATTCCAAAATCATATTGTTGATTGAAGACTCATATTAATGAGCTTAGCTCTAGATATTTTACTTTAACCATATTTGATTACTGATACTAAAAAGGGTTGTACTTTTGGAGTGTGTGGTTTTTCTCTAGAAAGGGTTTTTCCCATGTATATTTGTTACTATGGTATATTCTTTATTGCAATTTTAGTATGTTATTTGTATGTACATCTAATAACTGTAACTGTTAAAGGTTTGCATTAATTTTTTTTCACTATCTCACCCAATTATATTGGTGTATGAAGTTGCTTCCATGCACCTAGATTCCTTTCAATTGGTATTAGAGCCTGACCAATTTTGATCTCATTATTGGGTTGAGGGTTTTTTTAACTAATCTTTATTTGAGTGGGAGCTTTGTAGAATTATTTTTGTGACCTTTTGTAGGAAAAATATGGAAATCGCATGTAGAAGGATGGAGATGGATAAGTTTAATGGCAACACTTTTGAGATGTGGAAGCTTAAAATGCAAGATATGCTCATAGAAAAAGATCTATGGGTTGCAATATCTAGTGTAAAACATGTACAACTACATCTATGCTCAATCAATTTATGTGGAAAATGCATGCATACAACTTAATAGCCCAACAAATCCCTTATTAAGCATTTCATTTTCCTAGAGGTGCTTCATTTAATTTATCAACCAAAGAATAATAATCTTTAAATGATGTTGGCATTGTATGTGTAGCTGAGAATCCTAAAACGTCCTAATCAATTTTGTATAGAAAAATAGTAAAATAAATTATAATTGAAAGAAACTTGATTGAAATAACTCCATCTAGAAACACATTTAGATAAATAACAATTGTTGTGGGTAACTTAATAGCTTATATGAGTAAGTATTCTTGTGAAGACAACAACTTAACAACTCAACTATGTTGCAATTGACTGTAATGCCAATCAATCATTATTCAATCAACTCAAACTAACTACAAACCATGAAATAAAATTTAGAAATTTATTCTATAATCTAATCTACAAGGAGTATTGTAGTACCTCAAGTGGACCTTTCTTGAGTTGTTGCAATCCCACAATGTTCTTCTAAATCTTAACTCAAATATTCATGAATCAGATTGTTTTCTTATTTGTTGTAATCTGAACATGTATATTGAGAATAGAGTATCCAATCAAGAGTACTTGTATTGCAATCTACTTAATCATAGAAAATATAGCTACCTCAACCTCTCTCAAGATTGGTCATTTATACAAGATCTTTGAGAGTTTGATTATTCATGGACTAAAAATAAATTGTAACCAACTATCGAATCTCCCAAAAATATAGTAATAAAAAGCTAGTGGAGATAAGAGTGTCAGAATCATATCAAGACTCTACATCTTTAAAGAAAACAATTATAAATAAAGACGTGCCTAATAGGGAAAATTTATTACAAGCCATAACCACAATTGTTACAAGTATATTCTTTCATCCATGACCTAGAGTAAAGTAAAAAGATAGAGTGATACATAAATAGACTATATTCACAATCTCCGACCATTGCTTGCATTAGTTATGAAAATTGCATGCATTGTAGGTGATCATCCTCTTCTTCTACGATAGGAAAACAACCTTCTTCCGTGGGTAGGCAATCCCTTTGCTATTGGTGATAGATCCTTCACTGTAGGGATTAGTTTATCTCAAGGGAATCTTTTCATCATTAATCACCATAATTAACATAAAACTCTATTAAATTCCATAACTATTCAAAGATTCACACAAACATTTTTCAATATGATATATCATCTTTAATGCTTTAAATAAGTGGAAAGGTCTGGGAATGTATTTGAAACTATCAAAAATATTATGAAATGTATGAAACTAAAAAAGGAAAATAGGAAAATTACAAGGCTCATCACTCCCCCCAAATTACTCTTTGAAATCCTCAAGCATTTCATGGCTTCTGATTATACTATAATGCAACTTATCTATAGTCCATTATGTTAGTGAGTCCTCCCCCCTGCTTTATGTGGAATATTTTTTATGCAAATATTATTTCCGATCTAGCTTGTGCTACTACCTATTGGTTGTTGTTTTTTTGTTGCTGATATGTGGTTGTCATTGATGTCAAAGCTATTAGAATCAATTCATTTGAAGTTGTATATGTCGAGGATATTGAGAAAATTGTAATAAATGAGTTGTAGGTTGTCAGTGGTGAAGTGAAGTTCAGTATGATGGTGAGTTATGTACATTGATGATCAGAGGTTGTGGACTAAAGGGTTTGTTTCTAAGTGTATCTAGTTTATCCATGTAAAGTTTTAGAGATCCATGTGAAGATTTGATCGAGTTATGAAGATTCTCATTCTGACAGTTTTATTGTTGCTTCACTCTGTGTTTCTAATTGAAGATGATGTTATTCAGTTAGTTTAGTTCTTGTAGATGCCTCTCTTGTGATTTTTAATGTCTGTGGATGTTTCTAGATTGTTCTCTATATTTTTTTCATGTCCACATTGATCATTGTGCTCGTGGTTGGTGATTTTCTCTTGCGTGTTCATGTTTTTCTTGTTCCTAGCCGACATGGTGTTTGTAGCATGTTGTGGATCTTCGAGGAGAAATTAATTGAAGTGTCTTCATGTTGGAGATGTTGATTTGGGTCCTCACTATACTATGGCCAACCTTGGTTGATTCACATTGATAATATTTAATGTTTTGGGCTGACAATTTATATTCATTTTATTATTCTTGTTGAGGCTGACTTGTAGCGAATGCAATTTCTTGTTGCATATATATAAGAGTGATTTTTTAATCAAATTGAAGTGTGTAAGGGTGTAATTTTGTGTGTGTGTGTGTGAATATTGTTCAAATCATTCGAAGGTAGAGTAGAGTGTGAAGATAAGTGAAGAAGAGTGAAGAAGTGTTCATGTGCTTAACCATAACTGTAATCGGGCATTAGCAGATGCTATTTTCTCAGTTCAAAATTTGGATGGTTGTAATTTGAATATCTTTGTAAGATAGTGTGTCTTCCTTTGTAATTGAGCAGTGAGCTATAGGAAGTGTTCCTGAATGCATGTGCATTCCCTATATTTCATTTTCATTATACTTTTAACAGGGTATAATCTTGTGGATTGACCTCCACCGTGGTTTTTCCCCTAACAGGGTTTCCACATAAAAAATCTTGGTGTTATGAGTGTTTCTTATGTGTTGTTGATTCATTCTTTCATTGATATTGATCAGATTTGTGAATAAGGTTAATAAGTCAAATAAGTTTTGAATTTTTGTGACAACTGATTCACCCCTCCCCTCTCAGTTGTTTTCCCTTGTGTTGCCAACAATTGGTATCAGAGCAAAGTTCCTTGGAAGAAGTTTAAAAACTTAAGGAGATATGGGATGGCAAGTTACAAGAAGGATAGTCTGAGATTTGATGGAACAAATTATTCTTTGTGGAAGACTCGAATGGAGTGCCATTTGAGATGCATTGGTGAACCCTACTGGAGCATTATAAGTAATATGTAAATTATTCCATAGAATGGTCCTACTACTTCTGCTGAGATCAGAGATGTTGAGTATAATATCCGGGCTAAGGAAGCTTTGTTGAGTGCTTTAACTGACTATGAGATGACAAATATTATGGATTTGAAGATTTCTCATGAGATCTAGAAGAAGTTGGAAACCTTGTATGAAGGTGATGCTAATGTGAAGATTGCTAAGTTGTAGAGTTTGAAAGGGAAACATGAAAGGTTGAGAATGGGTGATGATGAGAACATTAATATTTTCATGCAAAGAGTGAATGAATTGTGTGTGGTATTAGATGTGTTGGTGGAAAGATAAACGGATATGAGATTGTTGCTAAAGTGCTTAGATTCCTGCCTAATTCTTACAAAGTCAAAGCTAGTGCTATTGAAGAGCTTCAAATTGTAACAAACATAACCAGAGATACATTGGTTGGTAAGTTGTCTGCTTTTGAGTTGAGCAAATTTGGTGATGCCCTTCCTAAGGTTGAATTTGCATTTAAGGCTACTATTTCTAGAAGAGATAGACAAAGATATGATTCAGGTGAAATTTCATCTAGAAAGACATTCAAGTATGAGGATGAAATCAAACAGATTGAAGAAGAAGAAAGAGAGATGTAAGAGTTGGAAGAACTTATTGTCAAAAGAGTACTGAGAGGAAAAGAAGTATGATGGAAAATATCCTCTTAAATGTTTTTCTTGCAATAAGATAGGTCATTTTGCATCAAGGTGTTCAGAAAGAGCTCCTAAACCAGGACATAATAAGCCTAGATTTCAAAAGAAGTGTTACTATGCTGCTGATGAAGGTGTGACAGATGATGAATCTGATAAAGGAAATAGAAGTGATGATGAATGGGTATCTATTGCTATCAAGGAAAATAATCCTATATATATTGAATTTGTTGGTTGTACAAATGTGGAGAAAGCCCTAGATGCTCGAATTGAAGAGAAGGATGAATGGGTGATTGATAGTGGATGTTCACATCATATGATAAGAGACAAAAGTAAGTTTGTAAGCTTGGAAAAGTATGATGGTGTTGTGAGATTTGGTGATAATACAACTGGTGTGATCCATGGAAGAGGATGCATTTCTCTTGATGGTAAGCATAATACTCATGATGTATTGTATGTGGAAGGCTTGAAGCATAATCTTTTGAGTGTTGGTCAAATGGCTGATAAGGGTTACAATCTTTAGTTCAAGGATGGAAAGTGCAAAATATTGAGTTCTGGAAATGAAATTGTATCAGGTACAAAAACAAAATGTAATATCTTTCACTTAAGTGTTGCAAGTAAAAGTTGTTTGATTGCTCAAGTTGATGAAAGCTAGTTGTGGCATAGGAGATTATGTCATGTTAACTTTGATAATATTGTCAAGATAAGTTTCACTGAGGCTGTGAGAGATCTACCTAAGTTGGTGAAACCTATTAATGCAATATGCAAGGAATGCCAGTTGGGAAAGAAAACTAGGATTTCATTTCAGAGTAAAAAGAATTGTTCAAATGAATTGTTAGAGCTTGTGCATACTGATCTATTTGGCCCCTCTAAGGTCAAAATTTTACAAGGTTATAGGTATTTCATGTTACTCATTGATGACTATTCTAGAATGGTATGGGTTATTTTCTTAAGGGAGAAATTTGAAGCACTAGAAAATTTCAAGATCTTTAAAGCTATGGTTGAGACAAAGATGGGTTTGAAGATTAAATGTCTGAGATCAGATAGAGGTGGTGAATTCACTTCTAGTGAATTTAATTATTTTTGTGAAGAACATGGAATAAAGAGACAATTATCTGCACTATAGACCCCTCAACAAAATGGAGTTGTGGAAAGAAAGAACAAAACAATTGGAGATGCTGCTAGAACAATGATGCTGGAAGGAAATGTTCCTCATATCTATTGGAGAGAAGTTGTGAGTATTTCCATGCACACACTCAACCAGGTACAAATCAAAGGTGATACTGGTAAGACTCCTTTTGAGCTATGGACTAGTCAAAAGCCTATTGTTAAATATTTCAAGATATTTGGAAGCAGATTTTATATTAAGATATATGAAGAAATAGGAAATTTTGATGCTATGAGTGATGAAGGTATCTTTCTGGGTTATTCTACTAAGAGAAAGGCCTACCGGTGTTACAATAAAAGATTGAAGAAAATGGTTGAAAGTGAAAATGTTAAGGTTGATGAAGACTTAGGAACACCATCCAAAACCTGTGGATATGACTCTGATGATTACAATGAAAGTACAAACTAAGGAAAGCAAGTTTAGACTACAAATCAAGTGCAAATCAATCAGGAGAATGAAGAAGAAGGATAAACTAGTGGAAGCACATAAGAGAGAACACAAGAGCCTGAAGTTGAAGAACATCCTAAGAAGACTCTGAGGTATGTAAGATTGAATCATTCAGAAGATTAGATTATAGGTGATAAGAACAAAGGTGTCCAGACTAGGAGAAATATTACAGAAGAGTATTGCTTGATTTCAAAAACTGAGCCTACTAGTGTGAATGAAGCATGTAAAGATGAGCATTGAGTTGAAGCAATGAAAGAAGAGTTAAAATAGATTGAAAAGAATGGTACACAAATTCTTATTCCCTGACCTAAGGATAAGAATGTCATTGGAACTAAATGGGTTTTTTAGAAACAAACTAAATGAGAAAGGTGAGGTCGTTAGAAACAAAGCAAGACTGGTATGTAAAGGATATTCATAGATGGAAGGACTTGATTTTGAAGAGACTTTTTCCCTTGTTGCTAGAATTGAAGCTGTAAGATTATTTCTTGCCTATGCTGCTCACAAAAACTACAAAGTTTATCAGATGGATGTTAAATCAACTTTTCTAAATGGCGAATTGGAAGAAGAAGTGTATGTTGAGCAACTTGATGGATTCCAGTTGACTGATAAGGAAGATATGGTGTGTCGGTTAAAGAAAGCACTGTATGGACTCAAGCAAGCCCCTAGATCATGGTATGCCAGATTGGACAAGTATTTGTTGAAGCTTGGATTTAACAAAGGTATTGTTGATAATAATCTGTATTTCAAGATTGATCATAATAAAGATTTGATTGTTGAAGTCTTTGTTGATGATATCATTTTTGGAGGAGATGATGATTTTTGCATGAATTTTGCTAATGAGATGTTGAATGAATTTGAGATGTCTATGATTGGTGAGATGCAATTATTTTTGGGATTTCAAATTACTCAGTTAGATAAAGGGATTTTTATATCTCAATCCAAGTATGTGAAGGAATTGCTGAAGAAGTTTGGTATGGAAGATTCAAAGCTAGTTGGTACACCCATGGTGACCGGATACAAGTTGACAACAAAAGATGATTCTCTGAAAGAAAATCAGACAAGATATAGATCAATGATTGGTGGATTGTTGTACTTAACTCAAACTAGGCTTGATATCATGAATGTTGTATGTATTGTTGCAATATTTCAAGCTAATCCGAAGGAATCTCATGTGACTGCTGTGAAGAGAATTTTTAGATACTTGAAAAGAACTATTGATCTTGGCCTATGGTATCCTAAAGATGATGATCTTACCTTGAGTGCCTTTACTGATGCTAATTGAGCAGGAGATGTGAATGATAGAAAAAGTACTAGTGGTGGAGCATTTTTCTTGGGTAAGAAGCTAATTTCATGGTTAAGAAAGAAGCAAAATGTCATTTCCTTGTATACTGCAAAAGCCAAATACATTGTTGTTGCTAACAATTATACTCAAGTATTATGGATGAAGCAGATGTTGAAGGATATCAGAGTTGTATATGATGAGCCTATTGCTATATTCTATGATAATTCAAATGCTATTAACATTTCCAAGAATTTGGTGTTGCATTAAAAAGAAAAGCATATATCTATCAAGTTTCACTTTTTGAGGGAGAAAGTAAGTGAAAAAGAAGTAAGATTTGAGTATGTACCTACTAAGGAGCAGACTGCAGACATCTTTACCAAGCCATTTCTTAAGGATACTTTTGAGTATCTCAAAGGGAAGTTAGGGGTGATTACCCCTCCTAATCAGAACTAAGATGCAAATCAATGCATTGCATCAGTCCATGCATTTCATAGTCATATCTTGTTTTGGATTGATGTTGTGGTGGTTGCTACTCAGGGAGAGTAGTCAGATGGTTCAAAAATTCAGATATGTGGTTCAGAGCTTAGAGACCTTTGTCATTGGTGTCAAAGGGGGAGAAGAGTCATGTGAAAAAATGGTGATTATTTGGGGAGAAGAGCCTTGTGGGTAAAATATTATGTGAAAGTGTTGAGAAGAAAATGAGTCAAATCCTAAGGGGGAGTAAGTGTCAAGAGTTAGTTGCGTTGATGGTGTTTTTTACATCATGTGTTTCCTTCAATGCCAAAGGGGGAGATTGTTGGATGTTGTGGTTGTGTTGCTAATATGTGGTTGTCATTGATGTTAACACTATTAGCATTAATTCATTTGAAGCTATATATGTCAAGGATATTGAGAAAATTGTAATAAATGAGTTGCAGGTTGTCATTAGTGAAGTGAAGTTCAGTATGACAATGAGTTTTGTACATTAATGATCAGAGGTTGTGGACTAAAGGATTTGTTGTTGAGTGTATCTAGTTTATCCATGTCGAGTTTCAGAGATTCGTGTGAAGATTTGATCGAGTTATGAAGATTCTCATTCTGAAAGTTTTTCTATTGCTTTGGTAGATGTTTCTGATTGAAGATGATGCTATTTTAGTTAGTTTAGTTGTTGTGGATGCCTCTCTTGTGATTCATAATTCTTGTGGATGTTTCTAGATCATGTTCTATCTTTGTTGCACATTTGCATTGATCATTGTGCTTGTGGTTGGCGATTTTCTCTTGCATGTTCATGTTTTTCTTGTTCTTGGCGGACATGGTGTTTGTAACATGTTGTGGATCTTCAAGGAGAAATTAATTGAAGTGTCTTCATGTTGGAGATGTTGATTTGGTTCCTCACTATGTTGTGGCCTACTTTGGTTGATTCACATTGATAATCTTTAATGTTTTGGGCCGACAGTTTATATTCATTTTATTATTCTTATTGAGGCTGACTTGTAGTGAATGTAATTTCTTGTTACGGATATATAAGAGTGATTGTTTAATCGAATTGAAGTGTGCAAGGGTGTGCTTTTGTGTGTGTGTGTGAATATTGTTCAAATCATTTGAAGGTAGAGAAGAGTGTGAAGATAAGTGTAGAAGTGTTCATGTGCTTAACTAGAACTGTAATCAGGCATTAGTAGATGCTATTTTCTCAGTTCAAAATCTGGATGGTTGTAATTCGAATCTCTTTGTAAGATAGTGTGTCTTCCTTTGTAATTGAGTAGTGAGCTCTAAGCAGTGTGCTTGAATGCATGTTCATTCCCCATATTTCATTTTCATTATACTTTTAACAAGGGTATAATCTTGTGGATTGACCTCCACCGTGGTTTTTCCCCTAACAGGGTTTCCATGTAAAAAATCTTCGTGTTATGAGTGTTTTTGATGTGCTGTTGATTCATGCTTTCATTGATATTGATCAAATTTGTAAATTAATAAGGTTAATAAGTTGAATAAGTTTTGAATTTTTGTGACAACTGATTCACCTCCCCCTCTCAGTTGTTTGCCCTTATGTTGCCAACACTACCCCTCATTCTTCCCTTCTTCCTATCCAATGCAGAATTAGATACAAGAGAAGGGGATGATGAAATGGGAACCAACTTATCTGATGTTGTAGGGAAGATTTGATACACTTATGTGCCCTTATGATTGATTCCAAGTAGTTAAAATTTGAATGGATTTATTTCTTTTTCAAATCCCGTGTTAATTCATTCCATCTATCTTGAGAAAAATTGAGTGCCTCTCTTCCTATTCTAGCTGCTAGATCTTGAAATATTTTGTAATATTTTTCTTTGCACTCCAAGATTTTAGTTTCTACTTTGGGTCTATCCACCAAGTCAATCCATTCCTCAACTACCTTATCAAGATCCTCTAATTTTTCTCTAATGTGTAGTGGAAATGAATTATCCTTCTCATGATATTGTTGTTCCAGTTGACCTATATGATGTTCATTCCTAATGAATGAGGCTAGTACCTTTATTTGAATATCTCCCATAAAAAATAATGGGTTTGAGGTAGTATCATATGGAATGGCCAAATTATGCAAATAAAATTCACACAGTTGATCCTACATGTCTGGTGTGGCCTCTTGATAAGATTTTAAGAGCAATATTGGTGATGTTAATAAAACTAGTAGATCACTAATTAATTGGTTGAATTAGAAACTAATTTTATTTTTTTATAGAAATAGAGTATAGACCTTAGGAGGTGGTTTTCATTTCATAATATGAATAGTTTTATCAACCAGATTTTCAATTTTTATTCATTAATATTTTGAGTTATGAGTTCTTTTCAATTTCTCTATTATGTGTCACTATCAATTATGATCTTTCCTTATTCCATTCTCTTTGTGATTGGGAGAACTCTTCCATTTTTTTCAACCATTTTATCCCAAGGGTAACCATAGTAGATGTTTTTGGTATTATTGGTGCATCATTTGTTCCTCAGGTTTTGGAGTTTCTTATTTATTTCTATGATTTCCACTTGGGCCAACTTATCTAAACCTGCTCCTTATTGTTGATAAACATACAACTGATTTTCAAATTCTTTAACCTTTTTTATGCAACCAAATCTCCTTTTGTTGGTAACCCTTTATCTTTTCTTGTATTTCTTTAATTTTTTGTAGAGCTTCTTGCAGTTGATTAACTTCATCTCTACCTATCAATATTAATTTACTCTCATCCTCCAAAAATAATTCTTCACTAGTCTCAGTTAGGGAATAAAATTCCTCTTGGGTCGGTGGAATTTTAGGAGGTCTAGGTTTCTTCTTTACTGTAAATAAATCTTCTTCATATTAAAAATCTAAATTGGTGCTTAGATACATAAATTGCAAGCTTTTGGACTGTTCTTGATCATTAGGTAAATTTTATTTTTTTGAGTCTGTTTCAAACTCTATCATCATGACCTTTTCTTGTCCAAAATGGCCCTTCCCTCTTGCAATTCACTTTTCCTTAATGTAGTGTGACCATCTTCTAGGCTGCATAGGCTCTTTTTGCTTTTGTTTAGGTGCAAAAGAGGAAGGTGTAATTTTTGTTTATGCTTCTTGGGCATAGAATGGATTTTTGTGGAAACATGGTTTCCAAATCTGCAGGTGTTATGTGTTGTGCCCTAGAGGTTGCAGGTTGGGTTTCCTGCATCTCTGATTCTGGTTGTGTATTAATTATTTGGGTAGGTGATGCAACATATGGGGTAGAGGGTATATATTCCTCTTCCCTTTTTACAAACAACTCATTCACCCCCTTGAGCCCTATTTTATTCATCTAACCCTAGCCTTAGAATTATATCATTTATGTTATTTTAGGCTAGAAAAATTTCCTAAGCAATATCAAGGAATTGGGTTATAAGGATTCTTTTTATCAATAAAGTCACCAAATAGTAATGAGAGGGAAAATTTAATTCTCTTTCCTTTGTACTCAACAAACATCCATTTCAACAAGTTATAAATTTTTTTGGGACATTCACCAACCTTTGATGGTGAAGGTGACTTAACTATTTAAAATGAACTATGTTCAAGAGAGAATATCTACCTGTAGACACTGAAAAATGTCCTAATCAATTTCATACACTTAAATCTGACTTATTAACATCATTTCCTCTTTAATCTATCCTCTTTTCACTTAATTAATTTAATTAGCCTAGCTAATTAATTAATTGCATCATTTTCATCCATTGGCCTAATTAATTAAATTGGGTTAATTCATCGCTTTTCACACTAACACTTCATCTAATTAAATTAAATAAATTAAACTATTTAATTTAATCTCCTAAGTCATCTTATTTAATTAAATAACCCTAAGTTATTTAATTAAATATCATTTCACCCCTCCCCTATTTATTAAATCATCTAATTTAATAAATATCTCTTTATTCTTATAATCCCCCAATTGCATAAATTAAACCTTGTTTAATTAGCAATTAAACCAATCTTCCTCTAATCAAAGGGAATATTCCCATTGAATATTCTTTATCCTTTTTGCACAATTAAAAATTTGTTTTAATTTGTAAAATACGATTTTTCCTCACCCTAAAGGAATATTCCCTCTCCTCCAATCAACTCACTTAGCTTCAAATGCAAGTTAACCTTCAACCTCTTTGGCAAGTTACCTTTGACCTATGTGAGCAGGTCAAAAGTGTGTTTGTTTGAGGCAAGTGTGAGCCCTTGATTAACTTTCATCATGTATTCTCATCCGTTGATGAGAATCCATGATCCATGGACCTCTTATCCATGGACCATTTATTAAGCTTTTTGATCTCAACCATCCATTCCCCATTTGCTCTCCTATAAATATATCACTATTTGGAGACAAATGGATCCATCTTTTATTGCAAACTTGTGTTGTTAAATTCACTCACATACTCACTCATCTTTTACTCACTTTTTAGCTTGTTTTAGTTCATTTTCATTGCATAATAGCTTAGAGTATCGATTAATGGCTTCCATGCATCCATCTTAGTTTGTAAATAAATTAGGGTTTTCATCTTTTAGCATCATTTTAGCTTAAATTAGCTTAGGTTAGCTTAGATTAGCTTAACATTAGATATAAATTACATAATTAGATCATTTGTAGCATAAAATTATGGTAACTTAGCTTGCATCATGTTCATTCTATCATAAATTAGGTTTTCATACATCAAACACCATTGTTTCATTGATTCTCTTCCATAGAATTGACTAAAACAAGCTCACTTATCACAGGATTGGGAAAGGGTCGTCATTCCACATCAACATGATACCAATTCCACAACAAAATAAATTTTGAATGTCTTAGAATAGACGTTTTGATAGCTTCCATAGTTTAGTATGTTAGGTTTTGATGAAATGTTTAGTTTTAATCTTGTCTGGTTGATCTTGTTGAGATTTGAGTATTGGTGGTTCCATTATGCTTCAATTCTTCATTGATCAAGCATAATTCGGCCATACTAGTATTTTCGCATCAACATTTTGGCGCTAGAAGGAGGAAAAACTGATCATTTAACTATTTTTTTTAGCTCAAAATCCATGTTCATGATATTTTGTAGGTTGTAGTGACGCTCAAACCACAAACAATGATGATATTTGAATAGCCTCACCATATAGCAATGCTCAGGTAGTTTGAAACAATGATGTGTATTTAACTGGCCAATGTCAATTTAAATATAGCAACGTGTATTTAATTTGAAGATATTGTGAAATGAAAATGGCGACGCTCAAACTCACTAGACTAATGCTTTCAAATTTCAAACAGTGACACATTCGTTAGCAGTGATGCCCATCAAAACAATGACACAATTGTGCTCACTGGTCTTGCTATAGAGCGACACCTAATTTCACCAAAGCAACACTTAAATCACAAATTGTGACACTATCATGTTCAATGATGCTCAACCAGGGTAAGAAACTTTATGTTTTTTTTTGACATGTGACTTAATTTCTTTGGATTATCTAACAACTGATGGATGTTTGACTGTGTTTTCATTGTTAGACTAACAAGGTTTTGCAGGGTTTAAAGGCATGGAGCAAAATTGAAGAATTTATCTTCTATCTTAACATTCTATAATTGTAACAAGTGTTTAACGCTTTGGGGAAATTATAACCCAATTTCATATTTTTTTACTTTCAGTTTTAGGCAATGCACTAGTTTTCAATTGGGTTTAAAATGAACATTCAAAGTTGGATAAAATTGAACCCTCACATCACATCTTTCAATTGGGCTTAAAATTGAACAAGACAAACTCATCTTTCAATTGGTACTTAAAATTAATCCATTGTTGCTTTGAAGGATAAAATTGACAACTATTTTTTTTGTTTTGTGGTTTTCAACTTTGCTAGTGAATGCATATACAATTCTCTCACATTGTTTGGTGATCTTGAGAAACATAAAAATTCTCTAACACTTTGCAAAATCACCCACATCTTTCAATTTGGGTTTAAAATTGAAGAGCCATGCTAGTGTGAGAAAAGGCATAGTGTGTGTTCTCTCTTTGTGCATGCAAGAAAAGATGATCAAACTACGGATGTACTTACTTGCTATTGTTCACCTTTAGAGGGCCTTCCTTGGTGGGAAAAAGTACTCACCCCAAGGGAACAACCCAAGCGGTAACGAGCTTAAGCCAAGCTCTTCCAAACCGCTATATAAATTTGTGGTTACGATGAAAATCATAAACAATGAGAAGCGGTGCATGATAGCTCTCCCCCAATATCTTTATGATGTGTAAATCCCTTGTTGTAAGGGTTGGGAGACCTCTCACAAAAAATTTATCATTGCACCCCTAAACTAGATGCCCTTATTATGAACCTTTGTGTAGTAGCCAAAAATCTCTAATATTTGTTGATGTCAAGAGGTCAAACCTTTGAAGCCATACCACATATTTGTGGTTCTTAGTAGAGATGAAGACTTTGTCATGGGAGATTCATGAGAACTCGAAGCTTGGCTAACCCATTGAAGTGAGTGTCATGGAGGGGAGCCAGTGTGGTCAAGCTTCTAATCATGCACTTTGAATAAGTGCAGCTGGAGAAATCCGAGTTGGAATACAACAAATATAGCAATTTCTATCCTAGGGTTGTAATGTTTGTGAGTCAGTTTAACACTATGCTTGATTTCAAAACTATCCAAAAACAAACATTCACTATCCAAATTTCAAACACTTTGGCTTAAATATGGACTTCTTGAGTTAGCCTTGATATTACTGCTTTTCCTAAGGATTTATCCTTAGCAATTTCTAAATATCTTGACATTAATCTCAAAACCATATTTACCAAACACAACATAGGAAATTATGGCCTTAACCTCATGATTTTCATGAAATGGACATTGTGAAAGTTATGATGTTTTTGACATAAACATCTAGTTTGGAAACATAATCAAAGACAAGTGTTTGTGGTAAAATCAATTCATTTAAGCAAAGATAAATTGACAAATGAACCCCACATGACTATTAGGATACCAATTGCTCCCATTGAACAACTTGATCTTCCAGGTGCTACAATTCAACAAAACTTTGAACTCATAAATAGTGAACAAATAGATCTCATTAGTAGTTTAAGAACCTTCACTTTTGAAAACAAGGAAACAAATACATAGTGGAGAAATGTAGCAACCATTATAGATGAAGAAGAGGAACACGCTGATATTGAGGCTGGAAGGCCCCAATTACCACCACCTGTGTGGCAATAAATATCTTCATTTTCTCCCATAAACTTAAACTGTTTCCACATGATCTCACAAAAAATCATGATTCCTAAGCCAAAGTCTACAGTACCTCATTTTAGAATTATGCATCTCACTCCAAAAGCTCTTAAGAAACACCTTCGAGTAGTTCACAAAAACATAAAAAAATTGGTAGCAAAATTTTATAGACATGCTTCAAGGTATAGTCCAGAATTGTATGTATTCTTTTGGAGTCAAAATCCTAGTCTTTTTCATAATACTCAACTCCTCTAAATGATTCATCAAACAGTCAAAATCCATAGGGGAAAATCACCAGCACTTCATTTTAGACATAGGAATCATAGCACCAGGTATAGTCAAAAGTGGGCATCCATATTTTACTGCAACTGTTACAATTTGTTGAGAAACTTTTATGCCTAAGCTAGGAGATCCCAAATAGGTTTGAACATTCCCATATGTCCTCTCATTTTCTAGGATTTGAACATTTTGGAGGTCTAACATCATTCTCACTACCTTGGTCTTGTCAAAATAAAAGGTTCACTTTAGGTCAACATTGGGTCCAAAATTTCACTCACCCCTTCATCAAATTTCATCCTTCACCTCATCTATCTTTGCAAAATTTCAAAATACACCAACAATTTGGGACTTAAACATCAAATCAACTTTCTACCTTAGCTACTTTGTATGTGAAATGTATCCTTTTCCATGCACTTAGTTTAGATAGTTATCATCTTTGAACTAGTTTATCTTGAAGGTCTGTCTACCCTAAATATTTCTAAGTTCATTAGCATCCTTTATCCCAACATCAAAACATCAAACTTAAGTCAAAAGTGTTCTCCCAAAATGTTTGCAAATATCACTTCCCACATCACCCATCTTTTCATCCCACATTATCATCATTGCTCCCAAAAGACTTAGAGCATCCCTTTTCCCTAGGTTTGAGTCAACTAGAGAATTCAAACATTACAAAACTCAACACAACTCTCCCATAGTTGATACCAAATTTATGGTAAAGATGAGATCACAACACAAGAGAATCATGGAAAAAGAAAAAGTTACATTCACCTCAAGTGATCCAAATCCTTTAGAATTTGATCCTAGAAGTCATGTTACACCAGCACAACAACCATCATCTCCTTCAGGACCATACAAAGTTGAAGACATCACAAATAACCCATTTGAGCTCACCAGAGAAGAAATTTCAAAACATCAACATTTTGAAAGTGTAGATCCTATCTCCTCGACATTTGTAGCACAGAGTTTAACATAGGATTTCACAACTCCATCACAAGGGCTAAGTCAAACGTACATACCTAGTCTTGGAACCAGCCTTGCTAAAGATTTTGGTCACACCTTACCATTTGAAAGTAGTATACTTGTGGGTACTCTTGAAACTAATCCTCCACCTCCCACCACCGTTTGGACACCTACCTTTGGTGCTCCTCCCATTCCTGAAGATCCAAAATAGAAACACACTCTGCTTGAACTTCACTATTCCACCACCACTTTGACATTTTGAGGAAACCATTCTTCATCCATACCCATGAGTACCACAAGTATTCCTACCATCATGCAAAGTGGTATAGACCAAAAATCTCAAAATAGCACACTAGGGAATGTCAATATCATATCACAAAATCATCCCTCAACACAAATAGGGACATATTTATCTAACCCTTTTATGGGTTCATCCATTCCATATACCATTACAACATCATCCCCTATCAATCCACCTCAAAGCAATCCCTTGGTTACAAATTCTATCAATCTTGGGAGTACCTTGATCACGAACCCTTTGTTTACATCTTTTACACAAGGAAATCCTCAAAACATAGAACAAGGGAATCTTTTCAATCAATGTACTCAAGGTCCTAGTGTGTCGTTTCCATTGCAAAATTTAATGACATTGTCATTTCCAACAACTCCCTTTTCTATGCTAAATCAATCAGGACCTCAAACATACATCCCCCCACCTCATTCTAACATATTGCAAGGAATGTTAAACCAAGGGAACCCTCCACCTTTCACCAGCAATCCGCTAACCACTCAAAACATCAATGTTCCTAATCCTTCATAGATGTCTCAACAACTACCTGGTCCCACCTTGCAAGCACATGCCTTACCTCTACAACAAGCCCAACAAACTTATCAAAAATTCGTATAACAACAATAACAAGAAACTTTAGCACAAAAACAACATCAAGCACAACAAGCATCCTTAGTAGCTCAACAAGCAACCTTAGCACAACAATAATAAGAAGCACAACAAGCAACCTTAGCAAAACAACAACATCAATCCCAACAAGAAGTCTTAGCACAACAACAACATCAAGCTCAACAAGTAGCCTTAGCACAACAAAAACAACAACAACAAGAGGCCATTTCTCAACAAGCTCAACAAGCAACTTTAGCAGCACAACAAGTTGTGCAACATCAACAAGCACAACAACAACAACAGGCCCAACAACAAGCCCTAGTGGCACAACAACAACAACAAGCTCAACAACAAGCCTTACTAGCTCAACAATATGCCCAATAATAGCAACAAGGATCCTATTATCCTCATATGAACATTGTCAATCCAAACACATCAGGAACATATTCATCACTTTCGCAAAATAGTACACCTTCATACACTCCATATAATTTATCTCTCATCCCACCATATGTTCCTCCACCCAATCCACAAGATGATCTAGCATCACAATTGAAAGCACTTTCACAAGAAATATAGGACCTTCACATGGGCAAGACAAAGAAGCCTCATACACAGAACTTGTGTCCTTACCCATTTGATCAAAACATAGCAATGATACCATTCCCTCCTAGTTTTGAAATCCCCAAGTTTGAAAAATACAGAGGGAGAGGAAGTCTTGTTGATCATATCAAAGAATTTAATGTCATGTGCATGGAAGTGGCGTACAATGATTCATATCTAATGTGCCTCTTCCCTCAAAGTTTAATAGGTACTGCTATGGATTGGTGTTCTCATTTGCCTCTTGGTATCAAAAATTTTCAAGAAATCATTGAAAAATCCATCGATCACTTCTCCTTCAATATTGACTTGGACGTAAGTCTAGAAGAGTTGTACACTCAAACAAAATCTAGGAGAAACCTTCTCTAATTTCTTACAATGATGGAGACAAATAGCTAGTAAAAGCAAGTGGCATCTTCTTGATGAACAACAAGTGGGAATCATTATATCCAACCTTGATCCAAATCTATCATTCCACTTGAAAATGTAATGCATCACATCATATGATGAGCTTGTTCCAAGAGCCCTTAACATTGAAAGAACTCTAATCTCATGAGGAAATACTCAAGCTTACAAAGACAACCGTCATTCGACCAGTTCAAATGAAAAACCTCGTGTATGGGCTAAGAAAAAAATGTAACAAATGATGGTGTGGTAAATGCTAAGGTTATACTAAGTGCTCCTAGACCCAATAATAATCAAGTTGCCAACATCCAACCAACTGTGCAACAAATGGTACCCCCTTAGAACAATTAGATCAATAACACCAACATGCAGCCAAGGAAAATTGGTAAAAGGAACAACTATCCTAAATGCAAGTACACACAGTTATCGGAACCCATCAAGACAATCATGAAGAAACTGGTAGAGTCAAATTTGATAACACTCCCTAATTTTGAAAACTACCAAGAACCACAAGAAAAGCCATCCTGGTACAACGAGCGTGATATCTGTGAATTTCATAAAATCAAAGGACATAAAATAGAAAACTACATGAAACTCAAGAACATCATCCAATATATCATAAAGAATGAAACCATATTTATTGAGGTACCAGCTGAAAACCAGGATCTTAAGATATACAAGACCCATATGCCCGATCATAACAAAGCAAACAACAATGAAAAATCTAAGGATTACACCAATGTTTAGCATACCTATTCCAATGTAGTTGTCTCCTATGATAGTGTTATCACTTTTGTCACCATCAAAGGAGCTAGTATGGAATGTGGAGTCACCACATGATGTGGCAAAATAACTATTCAAGGAGTTGTCCCAGCTCAATCTAGGACACAACCTACTTTTCCCACATCTAATTCTAGCAAGTACAATCTTGTAAATCAACTTAAATAGACCCCTGCTCATATATCAATCTTAGAACTCCTGAAATTATCTCCTACACATAGGGAAATACTAGAAAAATCCTTTTCTAAGTCATCCATTCCTAAGAACATTGATAATAATTAGTTTCAAGCTATGGTAGGGCATATAACCAACCATCTTCTCACCTTCTTCGAGCAAGATTTACCATCACAACCATCTCATAACCGTGCTTTACACCTTGAGGTTTTCATTCATAAAAACAAGGTCAAAAGAGTCTTGGTAGATGGAGGTGTTGGTCTGAACATTTGTACCTTGCAGTTGATCAAGAATTTAGGCTATTTAGAAGATATCATTGAGAAGACAAAGAGTACCACCATCAGAGCATATGATGACCAAGAATGGGTATCACAAGGAATCATTGCACTTCCAATCCAAGTGGGACCTCTTATTGTAGAAATTACATGCCAAGTACTTTATCTTGATCTTCCCTATAACATACTACTTGATCGATCTTGGATCCATGCTTTGAAAGTTGTAGCCTCAACCTATCATTAGTGTGTGAAGTTTCCTTTTGAAGGAAGAGAAATCACTATCCATGGAGATCTTGAGCCTTTCTATTATTGCAAGTCTTGAGGCCAAGTTTTATAAGATCCCACAAATACCCACAAATGATGAAGGACCTACACCATCAAGCTAATTTGTTGACCCATCGTCTCTAGCCTCTACCTCAGCATCAAATGTACCTATTATGAAAAACGTACCCAATTTCAAAGCAGTAATCCAAGATGACTGTTGTGGAAGCTACAAAATATTGAAAGACACCTTTGTCTTAGGAGAGTTACCTATTTCTCCTCAAACTCATGGGAAACCAACATCTAGCACCAAAGAACTAGAAACGATCAAGATGGAAGCTATTACCTTCACCAAGTGGGGAGACCTGAATCAAGAAGACATCAATGAGCAAGATATCTCTACATTCCTCTATCAAGATGAATGACCTGTTCTTGTTCTTCCTATGGAAGATGACAACAAAGGTCTACAGCTAATGCAAAATTGGGGATATAACAAGAATGAGAAGCTAGGGAAGAATGACAATGGTTTACTAGAACTCATCGTGCTTGAGAAATGACTAAAAAATCTTGGCTTAGGTTGTACTAATAGAAAAGTCACACTTATTGGCAAAGGTATTGTTGCTAAATGAGTTGAGGCTTCCTCTTGGTCACCTACATCATGTGATATAACCTTAGATGACTTTCCTCTTGATGTTGCTAACCCATTTGAGAACAACACCCTCTTCATGATATCCATAACATCCTTTGTCTCAAATGACCAACCAACTAACATATGCCTAGTATATCCACAACTCATTGACATGGACCAACAAGGACCACCAGTTTTAGATTTATTCAAAAACGATGAAGTGATCTCAGAATTCATGGGACTCCGAGACAACTTATCATGGGTAGATCACAAAGAAGGCTTTGAAATAGAGCTCGATACAAGGACATAGTATGGGGAGACAATTGAATGCTTTAGTCACAAAATAAATGAAATGCAATTAACATCTAGATCCTTGAGTGAAAACCACCTAGTGGCACTCTCTGGTCCTAAAATACTAAAAAAAAAGGATGAATTTGATGGTGAAAACCTCTCTGAGGTGCCCAAGGATGAGGGTTTCAATCTTCCCCTTAGTGCCATGCATCCAGAAAATTCAGCAGTATTAGCAGAAAAGGATACTCTAGTAAATGTGGGAATAGAAGAAGCACCAAGATCACTTTTTATGTTGAATCCTAGTTGGACAAAGAATAGAAGAACCTCACAACATTCCTTAAAGAGAGAAGAGCTAACTTTGCATGTTCATACATAGATATTCCAAGCCTTGATCCAAAAGTGGTTGTATATCACTTAGCAGTTTATCCCAACACCAAACCAGTCAAGAAGAAATTAAGGAAGATGCACCCTCAGATAGCACTCTTGGTTAAACTAGAACTACAAAATATTTTTGACGTTGGATTCATCTGACCAATAGATTATCCTAAGTGGGTTTCAAGCCCGGTACTAGTCTCAAAACCCACTGGGGGCATTATAATATGTATTGATTCAGAGATTTGAACAAAGCATGTTTGAAGGATGATTTCCCTCTTCCCAACATCGATCTCATTGTGAATTTACAACTGGGAATGAAATGTTGTCACTCATGGATGGTTTCTTAGGCTACAATCAAATCATAATCACCAAAGAGGATCAACATAAAACTTCCTTTACTTGTCCATGGGGAACCTACTGCTAGAATGTGATGCCATTTGGATTGAAGAATGTAGGAGCTACCTATCAAAGAGCAATGGCACTCATCTTTCACGATATGATCCAAAAAATAGTTGAAGATTATGTGGATGATATTTTGGAAAAATAAAAGAAGAGAAATGAGCACATAAAAGTCCTAGGACCTATCTTTGACATACTTGAATACAAGGTACGACTGAATCCAAAAAAGTGTGTTCAGGGTCACATCAGGGAAACTTCTTGGCTTTATCATTTTACAAAGAGGGATAGAAATTGATCCAACAAAGATAAAAGCCATCCTAGACATGGAACCACCACAAACATTGAAACATATGAGAGGATTACTAGGAAGGTCACAGTCCATCAGAAGGTTCATAGCCAACTATTGGATAAGATTCATCCCTTTTTTTCATTTTCTTCATAAAGGGATAACCTACAAATGGGATGAAAAAAGTGATAAATCTTTCCAGTAGATCAAGGATTATCTACCAACACCTCTAGTGCTCATGCCACTGATACCAAACAAGCCACTAATCCTATACATCTCAACAACACCAACAACACTAGGATCTCTTTTAGCACAACATGATGAAAATGGAAAGGAAAGAGCCATATACTACATCATCAGAACCTTGGTAGGCTATGAGATGAACTATTCACCCATTGAGAAAGCATGCCTAGTGGTATTTTTCGCTTCACAAAAGTTTAGGCATTACATGTTGTCACACCAAATCAAGCTCATCACAAAGATTGATCCATTAAAATATATGTTATCCAAAGCAACCCTCATAGGACAAATGGCTAAATGGGTAATGATCTTGACAGAGTTTGACATAGAGTATGTGGAGCACAAGGAAATCAAAGGACAAGTGATCACAAACCAACTAGCAGAAGCACCCATCTATGATGAGAACCCTTTAATATTTGAGTTTCCTAATGAATCAATGTTCCTTATTAATCTCACAGCTCAGTGGAAGATGTACTTTGACGGATTGTTTACCCAACATGGATCAAGATTCAACATCCTTTTCATCACCCCCCAAGGTCATTGCATCCCAAATTCTTACAGGATATCATTCCCATGTACCAATAAAATTGTTGAGTACGAAGCCTTGATCATAGGTATTAGGATACCAGTTCAGTGGTAGATACAAGAGATAAAATTCTATAGAGACTCACATTTGGTTATCAACCAAGTCAATGACGACTATCAAACTAAAGATGGCAAGCTCACTCCTTACAAGAAGATGGTGGAGAATCTAAAAGATCTTTTTATAGACATAACTTTTGAGCATATTCCTTGCATGAACAATAGAGCAACATACGCCATGAAAACAATCAAATCACTACTAGACATGCCAAACAACATCCTTTAATGTGAATTCTTGGTAGAACAACTTCTCGTACCAACTTTTGAGATCCATGAATCTGAATTCACATGTGTCATTGTTGGTCTTGGATCCTTGTAGTACCATGACATATTTACTTACCTTAATAGAGGAATCCTTCCATTAAACATCACCCTGAACCTTAAAAAGACCTATGTCAAAAAGGCATCCTGATTTATGATCCTAGGTGATACCCTTTATCGTCGAAGCATCAAAGGGACATTACTATGATGTCTTAAGCAAGAGGAATCCTTAACTATCTTAATAGAAGTACATGATGACATATGTGGGTCCCATTCTAGCGGTAAGGCATTAGCTAAGAAACTATTGAGGATGGGGTACTATTGGCCAACCATGGAAAAAGAAGCTCATCAGTATGTGCGAAAACGCATCCAATGTCAACAACATGGGGATTTGATTCATTCTCCAGCTCAAGAATTGCAACTAATGGTCACACCATGGCCTTTTTCGTAGTGGGGACTTGCCCTCATATAAAAAATCACTCCAACATCATCTAACGGCCATAAGTTTATCATAACTGCCACTAAGTACTTTACTAAGTGGGTTGAAGCCATTCCTATGATCTACACAACAGGAAAGTAGATAGCCAAGTTTATCCTAAATTACCTAATTTATCGTTATGGTGTACCACAAACCCTCATCTTAGACAATGGAACCCCTTTCAAGCATTAGGATGTGAAAGAGTTGTGCCAAAGATTCAATATCCAACACCAATTCTCTACCCCATACTATCCCCAAGGCAATGGCCAAGCAAAAGCAACAAACAAAACTATTGTGAAAATCCTAAAGAAAATAGTTAATGAAGCTAGTCATGACTAGCATTTGCAACTAAATCCCACTCTTTGGGCTTATTGAACCAATACCCGCACACCTACAGGTGCAACCTCGTTCTCCCTGGTCTATGGATCAAAATCCATCTTTCCTATTGAGGTTGAGCTCCCATCATTGCGAGTGCCACTAAAGAATCTGATAACTAAGGAAGAGTACAGAGTGTCTGGACTGAATGAGCTAGAATTCCTAAATGAACATCATCTTGATGCCCTTAATCACTTGCAAGTATATCAAAACTGACTAAAACATAGCTATAACAAGAGAATCAAATGTTGGCCATTCCAGGTAGGCGATTTTGTCTTAAAGAAAAATTAGAAGAACCTTCTAGATGAAGACAACAAAGGAAAGTTTGAGCCTAAATGGTCGGGCCCCTTTGTCATCACAATAAGCTACAAATCAAGAGCATACCAACAGTCAACCCCTAAAGGTGAACCCTTATAGGAGCCAATCAACAACTTGCATCTGAAAAAAAATTATGCCTAAACATGAAGGGTGTAAATCAAAAAATACAAAAAAATAAAAAAAAAGATCAAAATCCAAACAAAAAAAGTAAAGAAAAAAATCGTCCTCAAGTGAAAACCACTTCAGTGGTGCTTTGGGCAAGTACCTTGGTGAAAACCTGGCAAACAAACACCTTGCGTAAATAAAGCATCTACATCTATTCTTTGCACCACCATTCATCCCCCATCCACGTCCTTATCATAACTTGTCAATGTAAGGTATCATGAACTCTTTAGCACTACTTGGCATATTCTCAAGCTCATTTTGTCCTACCTTTATCGAAGTAGGCTAACATATCACACTGGGGGAATTTCGTTATGTGTCACAATTGGGTTCTTGTATAGCTTGAGGTCATTGGACATCTTATCAGAAAACAACAAAAACATTCATAAAATCATTATCCAGAAAATCCAAAAACATTTGCAAAATATTGTACAACTAAAATCCAAAAACATTCAAAAAATTGTAAAGGAAAAATCCAAAACATCTAGAAAACATCAAAATCCCTAAAAAGGTCAAACATCAAAAATCCAAAAAAATAATGTCTCTTTATCAAACTATGCCATCTTTGAGCTTGAACGTAGGAAAGGCCATCATTGATGTGTCCCTAAGACACCCTAGGTAGGTCCTTTAGCAGTTCATTGTAATTAACTGTCATCTCTCATCTATTCATATATTTGTCTTGTAAATGGTTTGAGTTAGTCAAATTGCGTGGTCTCTACATGTATAATGTAGGCAAGGCTAATCTTTGATTAGCCCCCGATGCCCCTAGGATAGGTCTTTAGGTTAGGTTCTTGGTCAAAACTCATAAATTCTCAAAAATCCAAAAACATCCAAATAATTCTCGAAAATCCAAAAACATCCAAATAATTCCCAAAAATCCAAAAACATCCAAATAATTCTCGAAAATCCAAAAAAATCCAAATATTTAGAAAACACAAAAACATTCAAAAAATGGAAAACACAAAAATAATAGAAAATGTTCAAAAGACCTAAAAAGCCTCAAATATTTAGAAAACCCTAAACAACCTCAGAAAATCCAAAAATATTAAACATTCATATAAACTTTCAAAAAGACCAAAACCAGCCTCAAAATATTTTCAAAATACCAAAAACATTAAAATATTCTAGAAAAATCCAAAACCCATCCATCCCAACTCGCTTTCACCTGCAATAAACTTTCACCCATAAAAAAACAATCGTCACCTTCACCCTTTGGTGAAACAAGTAGAACACAAACATAACAAGTCATAAAGTGTGAACCCAAAAGTCAAAATCTAAGTCAGAATCATAGGTAAATGTGTTAGTGAAGTTTATAGCAACAACTCATCTTAGCATCATTATCCTAACATCAAACAACCCTCTAATCAACATGTCCTAAGATGTATCCCTCCTACGATGGACATCAATATTAGACATCACACTTAAACTAAACTTAAACTAGGCATGAGCTATAGATAACACTGATTGTTTATCTTTGATCTTTTCTTATGATTTACCTTAATGACCCATTTCGAGGACCTCTTGATGATTTCTAACAAAATGATTTAGAGAGAAAGGAATGGGGCATTGATCATTATCTTTCATTTGTTGTGCTTGTGGATACTCTTGTAATCTTGGTCCATACTTGCTTAGTTGTGTGTAGGAAGGTCATTTGGAGTGTGTTGTTGACTATTGGGTATGCTTCGGTCCAATATATTCTAAGCTTGTAACTTGCATTCCAACGACGTTTCTGTATGTCAAGATGTGATCAAGAACTATCCTATCTACTTGTTGAGTCAAATCCCATTACACTAGATACAATGCCATCCTAGTTATCAATGCCTTGATGCATTGTATCTATGTTATATCAAATAATAAGGAATGACAGAAAATCCCAATCCTGAAGTGTGAGCACCCATCCAACATTTTCATCCTACATTTTACATTGTCTCGTCACCATCTCTAATAAAGTCTTGATGGATCAAGGACTTGTTGGATCTTTTTAAGCAATCATCATCAGTGGTGATTATTCATTCTTTATTCTTCTATCTTCTTAATTTCCACGCTAACTTGGTATCATGACAATCAACAAAAGTCATCATCAATGCATCCACCCTGCATCCACAAACCATTAACATGTATGCATCTCATAATCATAAAGCATCCATCAACATAATCATCCATATCATAATCATTACATATCACATCATACATTTTGCATTATCATTTGAGTTGTGATGAATAATATAGATTTGTTATTCTAAGCATCTTAAATCATTGCATATCATAAGCATTTGCATCCACCCATCCATATGCATACAACATCATCATAAAATGCATAGAAAATATACAAAAATAAATGCATCCACATCATGTGCATCCATAACATCTACATATTATTAATCATTTATACATATCATATCGTGAAAAGATAATGAAAAAGAACATAACATTGCATCCATCCATATCATGATCATCGTATATCACATAAGCATAAAATAAATTGCATCCATACAAGATCATATATAAGAATCCATACATCATCCATATCATGAAATAAAGTCAACACATCATAGCATGAATCATTTGTATCCCTATCATATATATCAAAAAAATGTGTCACGGTACAAAATATAGATCAGTGTATGTACATCAATGATAAGTACAATATCCATGAGGCTATCAAAAAGGAGCCTATGAATGTATATTAGTACAAAGAATGGGGAAAATTTTAAAAAAATTGTATATCAGAAAAGCTAGCCCTAGTGGATGCTACCCTCTACAGCCTGCCACTCAGGTTGATCCTCTACATGGGGATGTGCATCATTGTGCTACAAAAAATCTAGCTGACGAAGAGCCACTGGAACATCCCAGTGATAGTGTTTCCTGTATAACGCAACCTCTGTAACAACCTCTCTATACAATCGTGTTGAAACAGTCTGACCATGGGTGGCTGCCACCATAACCTCAATTTTCTGCCACCTAGCCACCTCTTGATCTCTCTCCCCGATGACAAAATGAACTCTTTGAAGTGTCACATCTCTCTCAACTATCACCGTGACCACCTACTGCCAAGCCTAGTCTCGCTTAACAGTCACAACCAAAACCTGTTGGTGGGCCTAGTCCCGCTCACCCATTAAAGCCTGCACCTGTTGTTGCAGTAGTTGTATTTGAGCATTCTGCACATCTGGTGGTGGTGGTGGTACTAGCTACTGTTGCACTATTGGAGGTTGTTGAGGAGGTTGTTGTGGTATAAACGAAGGAGCGCCTGGAACCTATCCATCATGGCCATCCTGGTTGCCTTGTCCCCTATCCTTGGCACCTCTGCCTCACAGCCTCCCTCTCGGAGGAGCACTTGTCGGATCTATAAGTCACTATGGTGGGATGAACCATGCATCGTAAGCTGGAGCGGTATGTGGTATGGGTTGACCCTAATCATATGCCCAAGGCTAGGCGACCAACAGTCTAAAACTGTGTAATGTCCCCTCTAAGTCAGACATTAGTCATTAGTGAGATTAGCCTATTATTCTGACCCTCATAGGCTAATGAGTATGAATAGAGGGTCTTCTGAGGCTTGTATCTTCTCCTGAGTTTAGTGGTTTCTAGCTTTGGCTTTTGTTTGGTGTTCTCAGGGCTCTGATTGCTACTTACTATTTATAGTAAGTTAGAGTTTGGTTGAGAGGGACCCTTACTATTTTTAGTAAGGAATTAGGTCACATTAGGCTTCACAGAGTTACCTCCAGTTTTAGACGGCGTGGTGAAATAATGAGTTTTGAAGAAGTTATTAAAGTTTAAATGACTCAAATGACAATCAATTATTAAAAGGGTGATATTATAAAGTTATAAATTAACTTTATAACTTGAGGGCCAATTCATCATTAAAAGGGGGCCATGTTATTTAATTAATTGAGGGCACCAACTTCGAGGAAATATTAAAATATTTCCTAAGTGCAATATTATAATATTTAATATTGTTTTAAAATTTCTTTTTGGAGGGAAATTGCACCTCTCAAAGAAAACAATATAAATAACCTCAAGGAGGTCAATTTTGGGCATTTTGGAGCATTTTATTTTCATGAGTTTTCTTGTGAAGAGGGAGCCAAGGGTTTCAATCTTCGAGCCATTGGAGAATGGTACATTCTTCAATGTTGCAACCATTTGAGGTGATGAAATATCCATTGAATTTGGCATTGAGGAGAGCTTCATACAAAGGTTCTATTTGTGTTGATTGGAGGAAGTATTTAGGGTTTGATGCTATATTATTTATCAGATTCATATTTTTGTTCAAGACCAACAAATACCATTAAAGACAATCATTCTTGGTTGTGTATTGGAAGAGACTACTTGTTGGTTGGGTCGTACACTTCTAGGCAAGGACATGTTTTACTTCTAAAGCTAGGTGCCTCCTCTTTGGGCCTAAAATCTCTTCAAAAGGTGGCGGCTGCGTTTTATTTTGAAAGTAGCGACATTAAAGGTGGGGATAAATCATTATCATGGCTGCTACTTCATCATCAAGGGTTTCATAGCCTCTTTGTTCTAGGTTTTCTTTCACAATTTTAGTTTGGTTGTATTTCCATCTTGTAGAAATCAGTGTAAATGATTTGCATATCAATCAAGAAGAAAATCAGTTGCATTATTTCTTGATATTAGAAAATTGTATAGATTTATTCACTACAATAGTTGTTTCAAGCATTTCTTTGATTCTATATCTGCATTTCAAAAAAATTGCAAAAACTCAAAAACCAAAAAGCAAGTCTCAAAATTCAGAAGAAGAAGAGTTCTTACAAACTTTCAACCACCTCTAGGGCTGGAATTATCGATCCCCATGTAGGAACCTCTCTAGTTGATCTAGAAAAAATGGATCTATAAGCATCATCAGGCATGTCCTTTACATCACCAAACTGTCTGGCTACCCTATCAGGAAGGTACCACTCAATGATGGTGTGCTCTTGATCCTACATATAACGGGTCTGTCTGGTGAAATAGAGTTGCTGTACATCATCAAACCATGTAGCATCTGAATCCATGGGCGCCAGTGGAACATGGTCATATCATCAATCACCCATCTCTAGTACAAGAGCCCAATCTGTCCAGTGTGCCTAAGAATGATGGCACCTCAATATCTCCATACAACAGGATCATCTGGCTCCATGTCTGCCATCTGTACAATGGGTCAAAGCATGACAATGTGTTCCCATTCCCAAATATGAAGAAGAGTAACACTTGCACTGAGGACTCTCCCATCGCAGGAAACAAAGTCATGCGAATCATGATATAGGGAGGCCAACATCACAATCCCCCACTTAAAAATATTCCTCCTGTACAACATTTGTTGCCACGCCAAACCCCATCCTGGACTGAAAAATCAGCTGTGTTTGTCTAAAGCCACCAAACCTGAAATGATGGCCACAACAATCAATCTAAAGGTTGATACGTGACCTTTGTATGTCTCTAAATCAATCTAAGATGTGACCAAAGTGATCTGATCCATCTCCATCACCTCCAAGCATGCATCAAATCCGACATCGAGGTCATAAATCACATGATCACCGTGGATAGGTAATCACAATATCTTCCACACATCCTCCAATGTAACTATCGCCTCCCCTGTCGGAAGGTGAAAGGACGAGGTCTCGTTGTGCCATCTCTCACACAGAGCTATCATCATAGCCAAATGCATCCTAACAACAGGTGTATATGCAATATACCATATTCCAATCTCTCTCATGTGCTCTTGGTGCAACTCTAAAAGATCACCTAATCTCTCAAGAATCGTGGGCCTGTGCTCCCTCAACATCAATGGTGGGAAGACCTCCTGCACCCATGAAGCACACGACATCAGGAAATCATCAAAATTTGAAGTTATTTGGAATTTCTGACTCAAAAATCACAATAGTGTCACTATATTCAAAATTCAAAAAGCGACGCTTGATGCATTTTAAATTTCAAATTGTAAAAAGGGTCACCATACAAGATGGCATCTTGATTTAGACTTTGGCATAACCTAACCATTACTTTTAAATTAGCAAGTGTGTCGCTAGGTAAGACTGTGTCGCCATTTAAAATTTGAAACCCTAATGTCAAATCAGAAGAAGCATCACCATATACATGTGTGCCACTATATATCATTTGGGCGTCGCCAATTGAAGTTTGGGCATCACTATATAGCGATGTTGCCAAAATCTAAATTCTAACGCCTAATAAATGCATCAAAATTTCAAATTTCAAATTAGGTTTCGAATCACATACCAGTGGTCCTACACCTGGAAGTTGTTGGAACTCATGAACTCGATTAGAGATGTGTTGGGGAAGCTCACAGTGCACCATTTCGTTGAAGGGTCAGAGCTCAAATTGTAAGAATTTCTTAAGTGTGAATATACAAATGAATTGAAAATGACCCCTCTTGGCCTATTTAAGCTAGAAAATTAGGTATTTTCCTTAATTTAACCTTAATGATTGGGTTTATTATTATCTTCACCAATTTTTCCAATATGGACCTAATTTTGCATCATTTTTTGTATTTTTGGCATTATTCTTGCATCCCAGAACATTTCTGAACCCTGGGGCAGCTTTTGAACCTTTATCGAGAAATCAACCCAAAATTCAAAATTTTGCCCGATTTCTTGCGGGGGTAGGGAGTCAATTTTATCCTTCCATTGGGGCATCTAAAAATAGATTTTTATTTATTTTTTGATTTAAGCAACAAGTTTTAATTTGAAAAGTGTTATTCTTTGAACCGAAGCAATAGGTACCTCGCTTCAAAGAGGGGAAAAATGTAGACACTAAAAAATGTCCTAATTGATGTCATACACTTAAATCAAACTTATTAACATCATTTCCTCTTTAATCTATCCTCTTTTCACTTAATTAATTTAATTAGCCTAGCTAATTAATTAATTGCATCATTTTCATCCATTGTCCTAATTAATTAAATTGGGTTAATTCATCTCTTTTCGTACTAACACTTCATCTAATTAAATTAAATAAATCAAAATATTTAATTTAATTTCCTAAGTCATCTTATTTAATTAAATAACCCTAAGTTATTTAATTAAATATCATTTCACCCCTCCTCTATTTATTAAATCATCTAATTTAATAAATCTCTTTATTCTTCTAATTCCCTAATTGCATAAATTAAACCTTGTTTAATTAGCAATTAAACTAATCTTCCTCTAATCAAAGGGAATATTCCCATGGAATATTCTTTATCCTTTTTGCACAATTAAAACTTTGTTTTAATTTGAAAAATACCTTTTTTCCTCACCTTGAAGGAATATTCTCTCTCCTCCAATCAACTCACTTAGCTTCGAATGCAACTTAGCCTTCAACCTCTCTGGCAAGTTACCTTTGACGTATGTGAGCAGGTCAAAAGTGTGTTTGTTTGAGGCAAGTGTGAGCCCTTGATTAAATTTCATCATGCATTCTCATCCATTGATGGGAATCCATGATCCATGTCTCTTATCCCCTTCATCTTGAACTGTTGATTAAGCTTTTTCATCTCAACCATCCATTCCCCATTTGCTCTCCTATAAATAGATCACTATTTGGAGACAAATGGATCCATCTTTTATTGCAAACTTATGCTATTAAATTCACTCACATACTCACTCATCTTTTACTCACTTTTTAGCTTGTTTTAGTTCATTTTCATCGCATAATAGCTTAGAGTATCCATTAATGGCTTCCATGCATCCATCTTAGTTTGTAAATAAATTAGGGTTTTCATCTTTTAGCATCATTTTAGCTTAAATTAGCTTAGATTAGCTTAGAATTATCTTAGAAATTGTATAATTAGATCATTTTTAGCATAAAATCATGGTAATTTAGCTTGCATCATGTTCATTTTAGCATAAATTAGGTTTTCATACATCAAACACCATGGTTTCATCAATTCTCTTCCATAGAAATGACTGAAACAAGCCCACTTATCATGAGATTGGGAAAGGGTTGTCATTCCACATCAACACGACACCAATTCCACAAAAAGATAAATTTTGAATGGATTAGAATAGATGTTTTGATAGCTTTCATAGTTTAGTATGTTAGGTTTTGATGAAATGTTTAGTTTTAATCTTGTTTGATTGATATTGTTGAGATTAAGTATTGGTGGCTCTGTTATGCTTCAATTTTTCATGGATCAAGCATAATTTGACCCATACCTATATTTTCACATTGACACTACCATCATAGTTCAAATATTTAATTATGTACATAGTAACAGATTCCCATAACCAGGGTAGGGAAATTCATTTAGTATCTTGAGAAGAAGAGTCCAATTCCTCTCTTGGCTATATAAATTCATTTTAAGCTATAATTGGATATGATCATAATAGAAATTCTTCTCCAACCATGGGCAGTTTGAAAACCTCTACAATTGTTTCCTTTGAGGCATCCACACTTAAACCTCTCATTATGGCTTCATCATTCTAAAATGTGCTAGAAAATTGTTGTGTCATTACCTCATTGAATTATGTAAGATGAAGGAAGTAATCCAACCATCTAGCTTGTTAAAAAAAAAGCAAACATAGTTGGTCTTCTAATAGTAAATTATGGACTGATGGTTCCCTTTTGATGATGTCTCCTCCCATTTTGAAGTTATGCAACCTTCATTGAATAAATTCTACTTTAATATGCTTACTATTTATGCCTTAATTCTTGCTACTCTAAATGCTATAAACTTTGTGTTTGTGACTTTACAAAGAAATTTTTAAGTTGGTGTATGCAAATATTTTCAAATTTGACAATGACAAAAGAAGTAGTCCTTCCCCCCTAAGTTAATGTTGCAATTTTTCATCAAATGGAAAGTTACATGAATTACAGAGGAATATTTTTTAAAGCATTACAAATATAGATATAATATAAATTAAATGCTACATGAACATGAATTCTATAGAAATTTATCAAAATTAATGATAATCATAGTTTATAATGTGAAAATACTTGGAATGGTTGTGCATGTGATGTGATTTGAACATCTCCAAGTAGAAACTTGTTGAGATAAATAAAATGTTGGAAGTTGATGGTTGTATTATGGGAAACTTTCCATATAGAGAAACTATTGAAATGATGACACATGTTCAAAAAAGGCTTGATATGAAAGAAGAGAGTTGCAACATGCATGGAATTGATTTATTATGATATGATGTGTTTTGTGCAAATAGTAGAGAAGAGGATTGGTTGCATGTAGAGGTGACGGGAATGATGTACAACTAAGAGTGATAGGTGATACATGTGGAGTGGTAGTGAGATAGAGGTAGTTGCTATGGGTAGTAGTAGAACATGTCCCTTGTTAAGTTCCTCGGGGATGTTTCTACAAATATCATGAAAATAAGTTGCAACTTGTTGTGTGTACTCAATATTTTAGTTTTTTGAGTGAGAATCATACCTATTGAATATTAGTAGGTGAGTTGGTTAGCTCATCTACAAAAATAGCAATGGTTGATTTAGTTGTCTTCATGATTTGCAAGCAATGTTGAATCTATGAGTGGTGTAAACTATTGTTGCAAGTCTTGTAGAAAATCCTAATGCAATGGATTTTAGTAAATTTTAAGACAGTGTCCATTAAACATTAAAAAGATTTGATAGAATCATTATAGTTAAATTATTGCTCCATTCTGAAAGATTTGTTTTATTTCATAAGGACCTCAACACCGTGTTTGTTATTTACCCTTATGGTCCTTATACCTTGAATCATAAAGAAATTCCCAGTCCCATTCATTCTTTAGTTTTGTTAAACTGGTCATGCCATTTGATCCTCTATTTTGCACAATCTTTGTATGATGGATTGCTTCCATCCTTATCTCATCTAGAGCATTCAAATTGTGTAGTATATTGTTTTGAGCTTCAAAGCTAGATTCATTCCAAGTTTTATTGTTACTATGAGTGTTTTATGTTCAAATTCAATGGGAAGGACAACCTTTTTTCCCATTTACTAATTCATATGGCATAAATCTTGTACTTGTTTTTTAGGTTGTCCTATATGCCCATACAACTTCTAGTAACCTTGGTGCCCAGTCCTTTCGATGCAATTGGACTGTCTTTGTTAGGATGGCTTCAAGTTCCCTATTTGTAACCTAAACTTTCCCATTTGATTGTGGGTGGTAAGGATTTGAATTTTTATGTTTCATTTCATATTATTTTGACTAGATGAGCAATCAAATCTTAATTAAATTGTGGTCCTTGATCTATGACTATCTCCCTAGATATGCCATATCTTGTGAAGATTTCCTCATAGAGGAATGTTGCAACCTTGCTATCTCTAGCAAAATGTAATGCTTTAACCTCCACCTATTTTTTTAGATAGTTAGTATAGACTAGTATGTATTCCTTATTATTGGAGGTGGGAATTATTGGACCAATGATATCTAGTCCCCATTTATCAAATGGTGCAATGACCAATTATGGCTACAAGGCCATCTCATCACTCCTTGTAGGTCTACCCATCCTCTGGAAATGATTACACCTTCTTGTATACTTGATTGCATCTTTATGTAGTGTTGGCTAATAGTATCCAATGTTTAGAATATTGATTGTTATTCTCTTGGCTGTAAAGTGCCCTCCACAGGGCTCATCATGACGAGCCCTCAAAGTATCATAAATTCCATCTTTCGTCATGCACCTTCTCATTATATTATTAAAAGTCCTATATAGAATAGATAGCCAGCCACCCATGAATATGAAAATTTGTGTTCAACTAAATGATGCCTTTCTCTTGGTGAGAGATGTGGCAGTGCCCTTGCAACCAAGTAGTTAGCTATATCTACATACCAAGGTGTGTGTATTGTTATGACAAACAAATGTTCATTTGGAAAAGTCATCCACAATTTCTTCCTCTATTTTTATATGTAGCTTGGAGAGAAAAACAACTACCATATTTTATTTACATGGTTTATCCATAATAGTTATATCAAACTCCTACAACAATAATAACCACCTAACAAGTCATCCACCAACCACTGGTTTGTTCATCATATGTCATATTGTTGTAGATTAGTATGAACTGAAATATAGAAAAATGGGGTTAAGTAACCCTATTCTCCACTATTTCATTCAAGAAATGAGATCCAAACCATGAAGTGACTATCAATCCAAAAGGTGAGTCAAATCAAGGTATGAATCAACAATTTCTCCTTTATGTAAGGATGGAGGTCTAGGTCAAGTAGTACTATGGGGAGATAAATTTGAAGTAGAAAAAAAACTCTAAACCTAGATCCACAAAGTGCAATGAAGAGATTTAACATAAAATAGAAGGAAATAGTAAACTTTTTTAAAAACAAAGGGTAATAAATGTTGTGCACCTATTGAAATTTGTTGTTTTTGTAACCCTAATAGGGACTCATTCACCCTATGGAAAATGGGTCCTGGTAGACTTTCTCGAGAGGCTCTGAATCAAAAACTGTAGCTTATGAACTATGAAAATTGGCTGCTCTCGTATCCCTAACAAGGACTCATTCTCCCTATGGCGAATGGGTCCTGGTAGGCTCTTCTAGAAAACTCTAAATTTGAATTTGAAGTTCCAAACCTGCAATTCCTTCCTGTAACTTGAAATCCCTACTTTTGGATATGAATCTGTCAATAATCTACAAAATAAACTTGATGTTTGTTGGTGGATAGGGGTTTTCCTCAATAAAACCCCAAGTTTGGTAATTAAACCTTGATGATAAATAGAAATATGAAACATGAAATGTGTGTGCAATCCTAACCTTAAGTGTGTCTAAGATTAATATTTCTAACGATACAAATAAATCCTACTCAAGTGTGTTAGAATAGGATCCTAGAATGAAACATGAACAATGCAAAAACCTACTTTAGGAGATCTCAAATCCCCTTAATAAGTCATAAATATAAATATACCTCACTTTAGGATGAAAATTGAATTATCATAGAAGATGGAATTACTTAGGAAACAAATCATTAAACAAATCATTAGGCTTGGTTGAATCTCATGGTGCTTCTCCCAAAACCTAGAATCCATCATGATTCTCCATAGGCATCTATCATCACTTCTTCAATAATGCTTGATCTTTGACAACAAAATAAGCTTGAAGACCTACAATAACACTATAATGCTTCTCCAAGACTTTACTCTTGCTTGCTCCTTGAATATGAATGCTTGATCTCATGAAAATTTTCTTATATTCTTCTCTCTAGTTCTTGTTGAAACATAGTGAAAATAACCTTGTATTTATACATAACTTAAGATTAATTCCCAAAATTCAAATATCACAAGTCAACATTGAATTATGGATTTCAAATCATTAAAATACCATCAAAAACATATTTCAAAGAGGGTCTTGGGTCTAAGTGAGGACCCATTCACCATGTGGTGAATGGGTCCTAGGTCACCTACTTAGGACACACACCTTCCAAAATTAAGTGTTGTGTAATGGAATTTATGAATTTTGAGTTTTATCTCTCAAAAGTTGCATTTAATTAGGCTTGGATTTGAATTAAAGGGGCCAATTAAGGAAAATTAACCTCAATTAATTAATAAAGCCCTAGATTAGTGCGAAAGTGTAAAGATACACTTTACAACACCCTAAATAAGGCACAGTTAAGTCCATTTAGTTTAAAAGGGCCCTAAAATTAATGTGAATATGAAAAACATATTACAACACTAAATTAAGGCAACATTAGGCTCATTTTAGTATTAATTACTCCCAAATTATGTGTGGAAAAGGTATACTTTTTTCGACACTACATTTAGCCCCCACTATAGTAGCCATATGATACTACATGCATATGCAAGCTAAAGGAAAAAAACTTCTATAAAAAGGATACTCATAAAGCCCCCACTATAGTTACCTGCAACACAGGTTCATTAGTCGTTCAAAAATCCTCTTATCAAACTTCTATAGAGAATAAAATTTGAGGGTAGATGTATGCCCCCCTAATTCTGCTTGCTTTATGGAGGTGGAATCAGGGTGAATACGGAACCACATTGAATTACTCAAGTCATATCATAGAGTATTTCCAAGTATCATACCACATAGTGATAGACATGTGATGAGA
>VDFB02000007.1:143294361-143319660 GCA_007258455.2 Sequoia sempervirens | reverse complement strand
TCTAAAACAACAAACACATAGGATCACCTAAAAAAAAAAGGTCAAATTTAACAAACCCTAATCTTGGACCCATTCGCCATAGGGAAAATGAGTCCCTATACAGAAAAATTTAGCAATTTTTTTGAGTGGTTTTTAGTATTTGATTTGTATCTTTGTTTTTGTTATCAGACCTGAGAATTAGTTTTCTAAAATAGTTTGTTTTTGCATTTAATTCATTGTTCATTTAGTTACATTTTGCAACATCGAAAAAAGAATTTCTTGCATATTTCAATTAAAAGTAGCATTAGATTTCTAAATTTTTCTTTAATTTCCAACATAATTGTATCATTAGATATGTTAGTTTACATTTTTCAATCATTAGAAAATAAAAACAAAAACAAAAAACATCAAACAAGACCCTTGGAAAAAGCATAGTTATTAGATTATGTCAAATCTCTTTTTCAAAGTTAACTTATCCTTCAAGCCCTTTAGTAGTGATGACTTTGAAATGTTAGATGAAGCCCTTGAGGACTTCATCTCGCAAGGTGCATCCACTAAGGCTTGTCATAAAAAACTAAAACATAAATACGTTAATGCAATCACACCTCAACTTATCATTTACCCTCCCTCACAACAACCTCAAGTTCAAAACAAACCCGTACTTATCCTAGAACCACCTAAAAATAAGATTTCCCTTGATGATAACAATGATTCACAACAAACAGATTACAATACCGTTGCTCACACATACAATACAAGGAACAATAGGCAAGAACAAACAACTCCTATTTCATTACCTTTTCCTCAAACTATTTTTCCTAGTGCTCCTCGTTTACCTTTGAATAGTGGAAAGGAATATGACCTTGTTGAACAACTTAAGAATACACTCACCCGATATCCCTATGGGATCTTATTCAAGCTTCACCAAATTACCATAGTATGCTTCAAACAACCTTGCAACAAGTTATGGTTCCTCCTAATACAAATTCAAACGATGTGAGAACACTAGTTCAAGGAATGAATAAGGTTAATTTAGATATTATTTTTCACCAATGATAATTTCCCTCCTTAGAAGTTCAAAAATGACATGATACATTCATGATAATATCCTATGTTAATCGAATCGCAATAAAGAGAACCCTTACATTGACAATGGTTCAGCCCTTAATGTGTGTAGTGTGAGCCTTTTGGAGAAGATTGATATGGATAAGAGTGACATTGTCCCTAATTCTTTGTCTATACATGGATTTGATAATATATGAAAACAACCACTTGGAGTCATCATATTACCTATTAAATTTGGAAAGGTCCTATTAAAAATTCCAGTCCATGTTATGCCTAATGATCTTTCTTATAATCTCCTCTTGGGGAGACCATAGATTCATGAAATGAATGGAGTGCCTTTTACCCTTCACTGTGTCATGAAGTATGTTTATAACAAAAAAATGTACACACCCAAGGATAATCCTGAACCTTAAAGTTGTTTGCATGCTGAGAAATAAAAACAAAATCCTTTGAAAGAATTGATACCAACTACAAAAGTGGAATTCACAAAGGAACAAGAACACGAAAAGAACATTGATGAAGTTACTAAGTTGTTAGAAGATGATTGGGGTTCCTTAGATATCATGCTAACATTCATGGGAGAATACAAAATTACAACAAAAGAAACTAAAAATTAAAAAAGGACCAATGGTAATGTCAACACAAAATTTGAAAGAAAATTCACAAGCATCTACTTCATCTACTCTAGAAGAAGACACAAGCTATACAACGAACTTCGATGAAATAGAGTACTGGAACAACCACAAAACCCGAAAGAGATGGAAAAACTTTATGGAAGAGGTTATGAGCTTGTAAAACAACTTGGTTACAATGGAAAATGATGTGGAAGGAAAGAACAAGGCATCTATGTTCCTATAGAGCCTAACACACAAGAAATAAAAAGTGGTTTGGGATATTGTCCTTCTAAGATAACGCAAGCAACGAAAAGACCCTCACTCAACATCAACACTGTCATGTGTAACTCCACTAAGAAAACTCTCACTTTGAAGCATCCTAAATTGATTGATACAACTTGTGAAGAATAATTGGAATACTTCAAAGATGATGAATCTTTGAAAGAAACATTAGGAGTTTATGACAAGTAATTTACTCCTCCTAAGAAAAAATGGGTCACATGTGCTATGGTTAGTGCTAAACAAGTGGATGAAGAAAAGGAAATTAATGAGATTGACAATGACAAAGAAGAATACAATCCTAAAATTATGAAAAAAAATGCACTTCCTTTAGGAGATACAATCAACATACTGATGAATACAAATAATGAAGAAAGAGTGATTCAAATAGGAAAGTGCCTTGATGAAGATGAACAAGAAGATCATGCAACATTACTTCATGAATTTCATGAACTTTTTGCTTGGACTTATTCAGACATGTTGAGTATCGATGCTAAAATAGTGACACACAACATAGTTCTTGAAGAAGATGCTAAATCGGTGAGATAGAAGATACAAAAGATGAATCCTAAGATAGCTTTATTGGCTAAGGATGAGATTGAAAAACTTCTTGAAGCTGGTTTCATACGACCTATTGATTATTCTCCTTGGATCTCAAACATTGTTACAGTCACAAAACCTGATAATCATATTAGGATGTGTACAAAATTTCATGATTTGAATAAAGCATCTTGAAAAGATGATTTTCCCCTTCCTAATATTGAAATGATAAAAGATTCGACTGTGGGACATTCTTTGTTGTCGTTCATGGATGGAATTTTTGGATATAATCAAATCTTTATCAACCCTCAAGATCAATACAAGACAACATTTACTACAACTCGAGGAACATTTTGTTGGGTAGTTATGCCTTTTGGATTAAAGAATGCAGGCACAACATATCAAAGAGCTATGACATTGATATTTCATGATTACATACACAAGATTTTGGAAGATTATGTTGATGAAATTCTAGCTAAATCTTTAACTCAACAAGACAATGTGAATATCCTTCGAAAAAAGCTCAAAAGAATGTGAAAATATAACATGAGATTGAATCCAAAAAAGTGTGTCTTTGGCAGGGATAGTGGAAAATCCCATAGAGGCATTGAGATGGACACAAATAAAATTGATGTTATCATTAACATGCCACCTCCTAAAACATTTCTCAATTGCATACTCTACAAGGAAGAATTCAAGCTATTTGTCACTTTGTAGCATCCTTAGTAGACCAAACGTTACCCTTTACACAACTCCTTAAGAAAGAGGTTCAATTTAATTAGAATGAGGATTTTAAATAGGCCTTTGAGAGTTTGAAGGATTATCTTGCTACCCCACCTTTTTTACAACCCACTATGCAAGACAAACCATTTGTCCTTTATACAACAACATCAGCCCATGCTCTCATAGCATTATTGGCTCAACAAGAAGACAGTGGTAGAGAGAATCTTGTTTATTACATTAGTCAAACCTTGATTGATTATGAGACATGATATACAACAATAGAAAAATAATTTTTGGCTCTCGTATTTGCTACTAGTAAATTGAGACATTACTTATTGAACGCAAAAATTCATGTGATGACAAAATTTGATCCTTTAAAGCACCTTTTTGCTAAAACAAATTTATCGAGATGCTTAGCTAAGTGGGTTATGTTGTTAATTGAGTTTGACCTTAAATTTATCTCTCCAAGGAAATCAAAGGACAAGCCTTGACTAACCAATTAGTTGATTCTCCCCATCCCTTAGTGCTACCTAATATATATTCATTCCTTGATGAGAATGTGTTGACTATTCAAAAAGAAAAAAAATGGGAATTTTACTTTGAAGGTTTTAAGTGTTGAACTAGCTCTAGGGTAGGGGTTATATTAATTCCTCCTTCAGGTAATCCTATTCCCTTATCTTTCCATTTAAACTTCCTATGTACAAACAACAATGCAGAGTATGAAGCTTTAATGGCTAGTATATGTGCAGCGTTAGCATTAGATGTCAAACACATCTCTATATTTGGTGATTCCCTACTATTTATTAAAAAAATAAATGGTTCATATCAAGTAAAGCATGATAAAATCATTTGATATAAAGACCCCACAGTGACATTATTGGATAAATTTGACTCATATATGATAAAAAACATACTGTGAAAGGATAATCGACATGCAGATGCAATGGCAAGCACCGCTTCCCTTGTGTCTCTTGAAGATCCTTTTGTTGATTTCACATTTATAGTTCAAAATATTCCTAAACCATCAATAGATGATAAAAATAAAGAAGTGTTATTAACCAATATGGACAACTCTAGCAAATGGTACATAATGATATTCAACTATTTAAAATAAGGTACCTTTCTTGAGCCTACAACTAAGAACACTCGAGCTCATCTTGAAAAACTTGCTTCTAAGTACATAATCCTTGCAGACATGTTATATAGAAGATCATTTAATGGTCTTTTATGTAGATGTCCTAAAAAATCTGAAATCCCTATAGCACTTGAAGAAGCTCATGTAGGTGCTTGTGGGGGATATTTTGGAGGAATATTGTTAGTTCAAAAATTAGTTCGTATAGAATACTATTGGAGACACATGGAACAAGATTGGTTTTCCTATGTGAAGAAATGCCATAAATTTCAAGAACACAACAATTTGATTCATGCTCCTACTTCCAAGCTTCATTCCCAATTTCCTATTTGGCCATTCTCAGTTTGGGGTTTGGATCTTATTGGAAAAATATCGCCACCTTCTTTCATTGGACATATGTTTATCATTACCACAATTGATCATTTTACAAAATGGGTAGAATCTATCCCTCTTCATTTCATGACAATTGAGGCAATATGTCATTTCATATTGGAACACATTATTGCTTGCTTTGGTCTCCCTTCCGTATTGATCTTGGATAATGGAACTTCGTTTAAGAACAATGACGTGAATTTTTTTTTGGAAACCTTTCATATTCAACATTGCTTTTGAACACCATATTACCCACAATTAAATGAAAAAGTGGAATCGAATAACAAGACTCTTGAACAAATTCTATGAAAAAAAGTAAGTAAACATAACAAAGATTGGCATACTCAACTAACTTGTGTGTTGTGGGCTTACCGTACAAACATTAGAACATCTACCAAAAACACTCCTTATAACCTCATTTATGGTGCTGAAGCAATAATGCCCTTGGAGTTAGAGATTCCTTCATTGTGAATTTCTCTTAAAGGGATTATCGATGATACTACTTAGAAAGAGAAATGATTAAATTAGCTTGAAATGATTAATGAACATCATATCAATGCTCTTGAGCATCTCCAAGATTATTCCAAAATAATGTAACGTGGTTATAATGATAATGTTATCCCTCGCACATTTAGTAAAGGTGACTTGGTGTTATATGAAAATCAACGTAATGTCAATGCTCTTATGAATGAAAAAGGAAAATTCAGCCCAAATTGGTTAGGACCTTATGTCATCAAAGAAAACTATGGGTCTGGAGCCTACACATTAACAGAAATGGATGGTACACCCCTAAAAGAGCCTATCAATGCCCCACATTTGTGTCAATATTATGCATAGAATCCTCGCTTTTGAATAGTGTGTTAAAGTAGTGTTGTTAGATTAAGTAGATAGTGTTTTATTTTATCTCTTTGATAAATAGATCTTTGAGTTTTTCCTTGTGAAAGGTGAGGGCATGTACTTTTCATCAAATTAGCATATTGGGGGTTAGAGGACTCCATTTTTTATGTCGTTTGTTGCATTGGATTCATAATTCCGCTCCCGGTCTCATCACATGTCTATCACTATGTGGTATGGTACTTGTAAATACTCTATGATATGACTTGAGTAATTCAATGTGGTTTTGTATTCACCCTGATTCCACCTCCATAAAGCAAGCAAAATTAGGGGGGCATACATCTACCCTCAAATTTTATTCTCTATAGAAGTTTGATAAGAGGATTTTTGAATGACTAATGAACTTGTGTTGCAAGTAACTACAGTGGGGGCTTTATGAGTATCCTTTTTATAGAAGTTTTTTTCCTTTAGCTTGCATATGCATGTAGTATCATATGGCTACTATATTGGGGGCTAAATGTAGTGTCGAAAAAAAGTATACCTTTTCCACACATAATTTGGGAATAATTAATACTAAAATGAGCCTAATGTTGCCTTAATTTAGTGTTGTAATATGTTTTTCATATTCACATTAATTTTAGGGCCCTTTTAAACTAAATGGACTTAATTGTGCCTTATTTAGGGTGTTGTAAAGTGTATCTTTACACTTTCGCACTAATCTAGGGCTTTATTAATTAATTGAGGTTAATTTTCCTTAATTGGACCCTTTAATTCAAATCCAAGCCTAATTAAATGCAACTTTTGAGAGATAAAACTGAAAATTCATAAATTCCATTACACAACACTTAATTTTGGAAGGTGTGTGTCCTAGGTAGGTGACCTAGGACCCATTTGCCACATGGCGAATGGGTCCTCACTTAGACCCAAGACCCTCTTTGAAATATTTTTTTGATGGTATTTTAATGATTTGAAATCCATAATTCAATGTCGACTTGTGATATTTGAATTTCGGGAATTAATCTTAAGTTATGTATAAATACAAGGTTATTTTCACTATGTTTCAACAAGAACTAGAGAGAAGAATATAAGAAATTTTTCATGAGATCAACCATTCATATTCAAGGAGCAAGAAAGAGTGAAGTTTTGGAGAAGCATTATAGTGTTTTTGTAGGTCTTCAAGCTTATTTTGTTGTCAAAGATCAAGCATTATTGAAGAAGTGATGATAGATGCCTATGGAGAATCATGATGGATTCTAGGTTTTGGGAGAAGCACCATGAGATTCAACCAAGCCTAATGATTTGTTTCCTAAGTAATTCCATCTTCTATGATCATTCAATTTTCATCCTAAAGTGAGGTATATTTAGATTTATGACTTATTAAGGGGATTTGAGATCTCCTAAAGTAGGTTTTTGCATTGTTCATGTTTCATTCTAGGATCCTATTCTAACACACTTGAGTAGGATTTATTTGTATCATTAGAAATATTAATCTTAGACACACTTAAGGTTAGGATTGCACACACATTTCATGTTTCAAATTTCTATTTATCATCAAGGTTTAATTACCAAACTTGGGGTTTGACGGAGGAAAACCCCTATCCACCAACAAACATCAAGTTTATTTTGTAGATTATTGACAGATTCATATCCAAAAGTAGGGATTTCAAGTTACAGGAAGGAATTGCAGGTTTGGAACTTTAAATTCAGATTTAGAGTTTTCTAGAAGAGCCTACCAGGGCCCATTCGCCATAGGGAGAATGATTCCTTGTTAGGGATACAAGAGCAGCCAATTTTCATAGTTCATAAGCTACAGTTTTTGATTCAAAGCCTCTTGAGAAAGTCTACCAGGACCCATTTTCCATAGGGTGAATGAGTCAATGTTAGGGTTACAAAAACAACAAATTTCAATAGGTGCACAACATTTATTACCCTTTGTTTTTAAAAAAGTTTACTATTTCCTTCTATTTTATGTTAAATCTCTTCATTGCACTTTGTGGATCTAGGTTTAGAGTTTTTTTTTCTACTTCAAATTTACCTCCCCATAGTACTACTTGACCTAGACCCCCATCCTTGCATAAAGGAGAAATTGTTGATTCATACCTTGATTTGACTCACCTTTTGGATTGATAGTCACTTCATGGTTTGGATCTCATTTCTTGAATGAAATAGTGGAGAATAGGGTTACTTAACCCCATTTTTCTATATTTCAGTTCATACCAATCTACAACAATATGACATATGATGAACAAACCAGTGGTTGGTGGATGACTTGTTAGGTGGTTATTATTGTTGTAGGAGTTTGATATAACTATTATGGATAAACCACGTAAATAAAATATGGTAGTTGTTTTTCTCTCCAAGCTACATATAAAAATAGAGGAAGAAATTGTGGATGGCTTTTCCAAATGAACATTTGTTTGTCATAACAATACACACACCTTGGTATGTAGATATAGCTAACTACTTGGTTGCAAGGGCATTGCAACATCTCTCACCAAGAGAAAGGCATCATTTAGTTGAACACAAATTTTCATATTCATGGGTGGCTGGCTATCTATTCTATATAGGACCTTTAATAATATAATGAGAAGGTGCATGACGAAAGATGAAATTTATGATACTTTGAGGGCTCTTCATGATGAGCCCTGTGGAGGGAACTTTATAGCCAAGAGAATAACAATCAATATTCTAAACATTGGCTACTATTGGACAACACTACATAAAGATGCAATAAAGTATACAAGAAGGTGTAATCATTTCCAGAGGATGGGTAGACCTGCAAGGAGTCATGAGATGGCCTTGTAGCCATAATTGGTCATTGTACCATTTCATAAATGGGGACTAGATATCATTGGTCCAATAATTCCCACCTCCAATAATAAGGAAAACATACTAGTCTATACTAACTATCTAAAAAAATAGGTGGAGGTTAAAGCATTACATTTTGCTAGAGATAGCAAGGTTGCAACATTCCTCTATGAGGAAATCTTCACAAGATATGACATATCTAGGGAGATAGTCATAGATCAAGGACCACAATTTAATTCAGATTTGATTTCTCATCTAGTCAAAATAATATGAAATGAAACATAAAAATTCAAATCCTTACCACCCACAATCAAATGGGAAAGTTTAGGTTACAAATAGGGAACTTGAAGCCATCCTAACAAAGAAAGTCCAATTGCATCGAAAGGACTGGGCACCAAGGTTACTAGAAGTTGTATGGGCATATAGGACAACCTAAAAAACAAGTACAAGATTTACGCCATATGAATTAGTATATGGGAAAAAAGGTTGTCCTTCCCATTGAATTTGAACATAAAACACTTAGAGTAACAGTAAAACTTGGAATGAATCTAGCTTTGAAGCTCAAAATGATAGACTACACAATCTGAATGCTCTAGATGAGATAAGGATGGAAGCAATCCATCATACAAAGATTTTGCAAAATAGAGGATCAAATGGCATGACCAGTTTATCAAAACTAAAGAATGAATAGGACTGGGAATTTCTTTATGATTCAAGGTATAAGGACCATAAGGTTAAATAACAAACACGGTGTTGAGGTCCTTATGAAATAAAACAAATCTTTCAGAATGGAGCAATAAAGTTAACTACAATTGATCCTATCAAATCTTTTAATGTTCAATGGACACTGCCTTAAAATTTATTAAAATCCATTGCATTAGGAGTTTCTACAAGACTTGCAACAATAGTTTACACCACTCATAGATTCAACATTGCTTGCAAATCATGAAGATAACTAAATCAACCATTTCTATTTTTGTAGATGAGCTAACCAACTCACCTACTAATATTCAATAGGTATGATTCTCACTCAAAAAACTCACATATTGAGTACACACAACAAGTTGCAACTTATTTTCATGATATTTGTAGAAACATCCCCGAGGCACTTAACAAGGGACATGTTCTACTACTACCCATAGCAACTACCTCTATCTCACTACCACTCCACATGTAGCACCTATCACTCTTAGTTGTACATCATTCCCGTCACCTCTACATGCAACCAATCCTCTTCTCTACTATTTGCACAAAACACATCATATCATAATAAATCAATTCCATGCATGTTGCAACTTTCTTCTTTCATATCAAGCCTTTTTTTAACATGTGTCATCATTTCAATAGTTTCTCTATATGGCAAGTTGCCCATAATACAACCATCAACTTCCAACATTTTATTTATCTCAACAAGTTTCTACTTGGAGATGTTCAAATCACATCACATGCACAACCATTCCAAGTATTTTCACATTATAAACTATGATTATCATTAATTTTGATAAATTTCTATAGAATTCATGTTCATGTAGCATTTAATTTATATTATATCTATATTTGTAATGCTTTAAAAAATATTCCTCTGTAATTCATGTAACTTTCTGTTTGATGAAAAATTGCAACATTAATTTAGGGGGGAAGGACTACTTCTTTTGTCATTGTCAAATTTGAAAATATTTGCATACACCAACTTAAAAATTTCTTTGTAAAGTCACAAACAAAAATTTTATAGCATTTAGAGTAGCAAGAATTAAGGCATAAATAGTAAGCATATTAAAGTAGAATTTATTCAATGAAGGTTGCATAACTTCAAAATGGGAGGAGACATCATCAAAAGGGAACCATCAGTCCATAATTTACTATTAGAAGACCAACTATGTTTTCTTTTTTTTTAACAAGCTAGATGGTTGGATTACTTCCTTCATCTTACATAATTCAATGAGGTAATGACACAACAATTTTCTAGCACATTTTAGAATGATGAAGCCATAATAAGAGGTTTAAGAGTGGATGCCTCAAAGGCAACAATTGTAGAGGTTTTCAAACTGCCCATGGTTGGAGAAGAATTTTTATTATGATCAGATCCAATTATAGCTTAGAATGAATTTATATGGCCAAGAGAGGAATTGGACTCTTCTTCTCAAGATACTAAATGAATTTCCCTACCCTGGTTATTGGAATCTGTTACTGTATACATAATTAAATATTTGAACTATGATGGTAGTGTCAATGTGAAAATATAGGTATGGGTTGAATTATGCTTGATCCATGAAAAATTGAAGCATAACAGAGCCACCAATACTTGAATCTCAACAATATCAATCAAACAAGATTAAAACTAAACATTTCATCAAACCTAACATACTAAACTATGAAAGCTATCAAAACATCTATTCTAATCCATTCAAAATTTATCTTTTTGTGGAATTGGTGTCATGTTGATGTGGAATGACAACCCTTTCCCAATCTCGTGATAAGCGGGCTTGTTTCAGTCATTTCTATGGAAGAGAATCAATGAAACCATGGTGTTTGATGTATGAAAACCTAATTTATGCTAAATTACCATGATTTTATGCTAGAAATGATCTAATTATACAATTTCTAAGATAATGCTAAGCTAATCTAAGCTAATTTAAGCTAAAATGATGCTAAAAGATGAAAACCCTAATTTATTTACAAACTAAGATGGATGCATGGAAGCCATTAATGGATACTCTAAGCTATTATGCGATGAAAATGAACTAAAACAAGCTAAAAAGTGAGTAAAAGATGAGTGAGTATGTGAGTGAATTTAATAGCATAAGTTTGCAATAAAAGATGGATCCATTTGTCTCCAAATAGTGATCTATTTATAGGAGAGCAAATGGGGAATGAATGGTTGAGATAAAAAAGCTTAATCAACAGTTCAAGATGAAGGGGATAAGAGACATGAATCATGGATTCTCATCAATGGATGAGAATGCATGATGAAATTTAATCAAGGGCTCACACTTGCCTCAAACAAACACACTTTTGACCTGCTCACATACGTCAAAGGTAACTTGCCAGAGAGGTTGAAGGCTAAGTTGCATTTGAAGCTAAGTGAGTTGATTGGAGGAGAGAGAATATTCCTTTAGGGTGAGGAAAAAAAGTATTTTTCAAATTAAAACAAAGTTTTAATTGTGCAAAAAGGATAAAGAATATTCCATGGGAATATTCCCTTTGATTAGAGGAAGATTAGTTTAATTTCTAATTAAACAAGGTTTAATTTATGCAATTAGGGAATTAGAAGAATAAAGAGATTTATTAAATTAGATGATTTAATAAATAGGGGAGGGGTGAAATGATATTTAATTAAATAACTTAGGGTTATTTAATTAAATAAGATGACTTAGGAGATTAAATTAAATATTTTGATTTATTTAATTTAATTAGATGAAGTGTTAGTACGAAAAGAGATGAATTAACCCAATTTAATTAATTAGGCCAATGGATGAAAATGATGCAATTAATTAATTAGCTAGGATAATTAAATTAATTAAGTGAAAAGAGGATAGATTAAAGAGGAAATGATGTTAATAAGTTTGATTTAAGTGTATGACATCAATTAGGACATTTTTTAGTGTCTACATTTTTCCCCTCTTTGAAGCGAGATACCTATTGCTTTGGTTCAAAGAATAACGCTTTTCAAATTAAAACTTGTTGCTTAAATCAAAAAATAAATAAAAATCTAATTTTTTAGATGCCCCAATGGAAGGATAAAATTGACTCCCTACCCCCGCAAGAAATCGGGCAAAATTTTGAATTTTGGGTTGATTTCTCGATAAAGGTTCAAAAGCTGCCCCAGGGTTCAGAAATGTTCTGGGATGCAAGAATAATGCCAAAAATACAAAAAATGATGCAAAATTAGGTCCATATTGGAAAAATTGGTGAAGATAATAATAAACCCCATCATTAAGGTTAAATTAAGGAAAATACCTAATTTTCTAGCTTAAATAGGCCAAGAGGGGTCATTTTCAATTCATTTGTATATTCACACTTAAGAAATTCTTACAATTTGAGCTCTGACCCTTCAACGAAATGGTGCACCATGAGCTTCCCTAACACATCTCTAATTGAGTTCATGAGTTCCAACAAATTCCAGGTGTAGGACCACTGGTATGTGATTCAAAACCTAATTTGAAATTTGAAATTTTGATGCATTTATTAGGCATTAGAATTTAGATTTTGGCAACATCGCTATATAGTGACGCCCAAACTTCAATTGGCGACGCCCAAATGATATATAGCGGCACACATGTATATGGTGACACTTCTTCTAATTTGACATTAGGGTTTCAAATTTTAAATGGCGACACGGTCTTATCCAGTGACACACTTGCTAATTTAAAGTAATGGTTAGGTCATGCGAAAGTCTAAATCACGATGCCATCTTGTATGGTGACACTTTTTACAATTTGAAATTTGAAATGCATCGGGCGTCGCTATTTGAATTTTGAATATAGTGACACTATTGTGATTTTTGAGTCAGAAATTCCAAATAACTTCAAATTTTGATGATTTCTTGATGTCTTGTGCTTCATGGGTGCAGGAGGTCTTCCCACCATTGATGTTGAGGGAGCACAGGCCCACGACTCTCGAGAGATTAGGTGATCTTTCAGAGTTGCACCAGGAGCACATGAGAGAGATTGGAATATGGTATATTGCATATGCACCTATTGTTAGGATGCATTTGGCTATGATGATAGCTCTGTGTGAGAGATGGCATAGCGAGACCTCGTCCTTTCACCTTCTGACAGGGGAGGCAATAGTTACATTGGAGGATGTATGGTAGATATTGTGATTGCCTATCCATGGTGATCGTGTGATTTATGACCTTGATGTCGGATTTGATGCATGCCTAGAGGTGATGGAGATGGATTAGATCACTTTGGTCACATCTTAGATTGATTTAGAGACATACAAAGGTCATGTGTCGACCTTCAGATTGATTGTTGTGGCCATCATTTCAGGTTTGGTGGCTTTAGACAAACACGGCTGATTTTTCAGTCTAGGATGGGGTTTGGCGTGGCAACAAATGTTGTACAGGAGGAATATTTTTACGTGGGGGCTCGTGATGTTGGCCTTCCTATATCATGATTCACATGAATTTGTTTCCTGCGATGGGAGAGTCCTCGGTGCAGGTGTTACTCTTCTTCATATCTAGGCATGGGAACACATTGTCATGCTTCGACCCATTGTATAGATGGTAGACGTGGAGCTAGATGATCCTATCGTATGGAGATATTGAGGTGCCATCATACTTAGGCACACTGGACAGATTGGGCTCTTGTACTAGAGATGGGTGATTGATGATATGACCGTGTTCCACTGGTGCCCATGGATTCAGATGCTACATGTTTTGATGATGTACAACAACTCTATTTCACCAAACAGACCCATTATATGCAGGGTCAAGAGCACACCATGATTGAGTGGTACCTTCCTGATAGGGTAGCTAGACAGTTTGGCGATGTAAAGGACATGCCTGAGGATGCTTATAGATCCATTTTTTCTAGATCAACTAGAGAGGTTCCTACATGGGGATCAATAATTCTAGCCCCAGAGGTGGTTGACAGTTTGTAAGAACTCTTCTTCTTCTTAATTTTGAGACTTGTTTTTTGGTTTTTGAGTTTTTGCAATTTTTTTGAAATGCAGATATAGAATCAAAGAAATGCTTGAAACAACTATTGCAGTGAATAAATCTATACAATTTTCTAATATCAAGAAATAATGCAACTAATTTTCTTCTTGATTGATATGCAAATCATTTACACTGATTTCTACAAGCTGGAAATACAACCAAACTAAAATTGTGAAAGAAAACCTAGAACAAAGAGGCTGTGAAACCCTTGATGATGAAGTAGCAACCACGATAATGATTTCTCCCCACCTTTAATGTCACTACTTGCAAAATAAAACGCAGCCGCCACCTTTTGAAGAGATTTTAGGCCCAAAGAGGAGGCACCTAGTTCCAAAAGTAAAACATGTCCTTGCCTGGAAGTGTACGACCCAACCAACAAGTAGTCTCTTCCAATACACAACCAAGAATGATTGTCTTTAATGGTATTTGTTGGTCTTAAACAAAAATATGAATCTAATAAATAATATTTCATCAAACCCTGAATACTTCCTCCAATCAACACAAATAGAACCTTTGTATGAAGCTCTCCTGGATGCCAAATTCAATGGATATTTCACCACCTCAAATGGTTGCAACACTGAAGAATGTACCATTCTCTAATGGCTCGAAGATTGAAACCCTTAACTCCCTCTTCACATAAAAACTCATGAAAATAAAATGCTCTAGAATGCCCAAAATCGACCTCCTTGAGGTTATTTATATTGTTTTCTTTGAGAGGTGTGATTTCCCTCCAAAAAGAAATTTTAAAACAATATTAAATATTATAATATTGCACTTAGGAAATATTTTAATATTTCCTCGAAGTTGGCGCCCTCAATTAATTAAATAACATGGCCCCCTTTTAATGATGAATTGACCCTCAAGTTATAAAGTTAAGTTATAACTTTATAATATCACCCTTTTAATAATTGATTGTCATTTGAGTCATTTAAACTTTAATAACTTCTTCAAAACTCATTATTTCACCATGTCGTCTGAAACTGGAGGTAACTCTGTGAAGCCTAATGTGACCTGATTCCTTACTAAAAATAGTAAGGGTCCCTCTCAACCAAACTCTGACTTACTATAAATAGTAAGTAGCAATCAGAGCCCTGAGAACACCAAACAAAAGCCAAAGCTAGAAACCACTGAACTCAGGAGAAGATACAAGCCTCAGAAGACCCTCTATTCATACTCATTAGCCTATGAGGGTCAGAATAATAGGCTAATCTCACTAACGACTAATATCTAACTTAGAGAGGACATTACATAGTTTTAGACCGTTGCTCGCCCGGCCTTGGGCATATGATTAGGGTCAACCCATAGCACATACTGCTCCAGCTTATGATGCATGGTTCATCCCACTGTAGTGACTTATAGATCTGACAAGTGCTCCTTCGAGAGGGAGGCTGCGAGGCAGAGGTGCCAAGGATAGGGGACAGGGCAGCCAGGATGGCCATGATGGATAGGTTCCAGGGGCTCCTTCGTTTACCACAACAACCTCCTTAATAGCCTCCAATAGTTCAACAGTAGCTAGTACCACCACCACCACCACCAGATGTGCAGGATGCTCAGATACAACTACTGCAACAATAGGTGTAGGCTTTGATGGGTGAGTGGGACTAGGCCCACCAACAAGTTTTGGTTGTGACTGTTGAGTGAGACCAGGTTTGGTAGTAGGTGGTCACGGTGACAGCTGAGAGAGATGTGACACTTCAAAGAGTTCATGTTGTCATCAAGGAGAGAGATCAGGAGGTGGCTAGGTTGCAGAAAATCGAGGTTATGGTGGCAGCCACCCATGGTCAGACCGTTTCAACACGGTTGTATAGAGAGGTTGTTACAAAGGCTGTGTATTATAGGAAACACTATCACTAGGATGTTCCAGTGGCTCTTCCTTAGCTAGATTTTTTGCAGCATAGTGATGCACATCCCCATGTAGAGGATCAACCTGAGTGGCAGGTTGGAGAGGGTAGCATCCACTAGGGCTAGCTTTTTTGATATACAGTTTTTTTTATTTTTCCCCATTCTTTGTACTAATATACATTCATAGGCCCCTTTTTGATAGCCTCATGGATATTGTACTTATCATTGATGTACATACATTGATCTATATTTTGTACTGTGACACATTTTTTTGATATATATGATAGGGATACAAATGATTCATGCTATGATGTGTTGACTTTATTTCATGATATGGATGATGTATGGATTCTTATATATGATCTTGTATGGATGCACTTTATTTTATGCTTATGTGATATATGATGATCATGATATGGATGGATGCAATGTTATGTTCTTTTTCATTATCTTTTCATTATATGATATGTATAAATGATTAATGATATGTAGATGTTATGGATGCACATGATGTGGATGCATTTCTTTTTGTATATTTTCTATGCATTTTATGATGATGTATGCATATGGATGGGTGGATGCAAATGCTTATGATATGCAATGATTTAAGATGCTTAGAATAACAAATCTATATTATTCATCACAACTCAAATGATAATGCAAAATGTATGATGTGTTATGCAATGATTATGATATGGATGATTATGTTGATGGATGCTTTATGATTATGAGATGCATACATGTTAATGGTTTGTGGATGCTGGGTGGATGCATTGATGATGATTTTTATTGATTGTCATGATACCGGGTTAGCATGGAAATTAAGAAGATAGAAGAATAAAGAATGAATAATCACCACTGATGATGATTGTTTAAAAAGATCCATCAAGACTTTATTAGAGATGGTGACGAGATAATGTAAAATGTAGGATGAAAATGTTGGATGGGTGCTCACACTTCAGGATTGGGATTTTTTGTCATTCCTTATTATTTGATATAACACAGATACAATGCATCAAGGCATTGATAACTAGGACGGCGTTGTATCTAGTGTAATGGACTTTGACTCAAAAAGTAGATAGGATAGTTCTTGATCACATCTTGACATACATAAATGTCGTTGGAATGCAAGTTACAAGCTTAGAATATATTGGACCGAAGCATACACAATAGTCAACAACATACTCCAAATGACCTTCCTACACACAACTAAGCAAGTATGCGCCAAGATTACAAGAGTATCCACAAGCACAACAAACGAAAGATAATGATCAATGCCCCATTCCTTTCTCTCTAAATCATTTTGTTAGAAATCATCAAGAGGTCCTCAGAATGGGTCATTAAGGTAAATCATAAGAAAAGATCAAAGACAAACAATTAGTGTTATCTATAGCTCCTGCCTAGTTTAAGTTTAGTTTAAGTGTGATGTCTAATATTGACGTCCATCATAGGAAGGATACATCTTAGGACATGTTGATCAGAGGGTTGTTTGATGTTAGGATAATGATGCTAAGATGAGTTGTTGCTATAAACTTCACTAACACATTTACCTATGATTTTGACTTAGATTTTGACTTTTGGGTTCACATTTTATGACTTGTTATGTTTGCGTTCTACTTGTTTCGCCAAAGGGTGAAGGTGACGATCATTTTTTTATGGGTGAAAGTTTATTGCGGGTGAAAGCAAGTTGGGATGGATGGGTTTTGGATTTTTCTAGAATATTTCAATGTTTTTGGTATTTTGAAAATATTTTGAGGTTGGTTTTGGTCTTTTTGAAAGTTTATATGAATGTTTAATATTTTTGGATTTTCTGAGGTTGTTTAGGGTTTTCTAAATATTTGAGGCTTTTTAGGTCTTTTGAACATTTTCTATTATTTTTGTGTTTTCCATTTTTCGAATGTTTTTGTGTTTTCTAAATATTTGGATGTTTTTTGGATTTTTGAGAATTATTTGGATGTTTTTGGTTTTTTGGGAATTATTTGGATGTTTTTGGATTTTGGAGAATTATTTGGATGTTTTTGGATTTTTGAGAATTTATGAGTTTCGACCAAGAACCTATCCTAGGGGCCTCAGGGGCTAATCAAAGATTAGCCTTGCCTACGTTATACACATAGAGACCACACAATTTGACTAAGTCAAACCATTTACAAGACAAATATATGAATAGTCGAGAGACGACAGTTAATTACAATGAACTGCTAAAGGAACTACCTAGGGTGTCTCAGGGACACATCAATGATGGCCTTTCCTACGTTCAAGCTCAAAGATGACATAGTTTGACAAAGAGACATTATTTTTTTGGATTTTTAATGTTTGACCTTTTTAGGGATTTTGATGTTTTCTAGATGTTTTGGATTTTTCCTTTACAATTTTTTGAATGTTTTTGGATTTTAGTTGTACAATATTTTGCAAATGTTTTTGGATTTTCTGGATAATGATTTTATGAATTTTTTTGGTTTTTTCTAATAAGATGTCCAATGACCTCAAGATATACAAGAACCCGATTGTGACACATAACGAAATTCCCCCAATGTGATATGTTAGCCTACTTCGATAAAGGTACGACAAAATGAGCTTGAGAATATGCCAAGTAGTGCTAAAGAGTTCATGATACCTTACATTGACAAGTCATGATAAGGACGTGGATGGGGGATGAATGGTGGTGCAAAGAATAGATGGAGATGCTTTATTTATGCAAGGTGTCTGTTTGCCAGGTTTTCACCAAGGTACTTGCCCAAAGTGCCATTGAAGTGGTTTTCACTAGAGGACGATTTTTTTCTTTACTTTTTTTTTGGATTTTGATCATTTTTTGATTTTTTTGTATTTTTTGATTTACACCCTTCATGTTTAGGCATAATTTTTTTTGAGATGCAAGTTGTTGATTGGCTCCTATAAGGGTTCACCTTTAGGGGTTGACTGTTGGTATGCTCTTGATCTGTAGCTTGTTGTGATGACAAAGGGGCCCGACCATTTAGGCTCAAACTTTCATTTGTTGTCTTGATCTAGAAGGTTCTTCTAATTTTTCTTTAAGACAAGATCGCCTACTTGGAATGACCATCATTTGATTCTCTTGTTATAGCTCTGTTTTAGTTGGTTTTGATATACTTGCAAGTGATTAAGGGCATCAAGATGATGTTCATTTAGGAATTCTAGCTCATTCAGTCCAGACACTCTGTACTCTTCCTCAGTTATCAGATTCTTTAGTGGCACTCGCAATGATGGGAGCTCAACCTCAATAGGAAAGATAGATTTTGATCCATAGACCAGGGAGAATGAGGTTGCACCTATAGGTGTGCGGGTATTGGTTCAATAAGCCCAAAGAGTGGGATTTAGTTGCAAATGCTAGTCACGACCAACTTCATTAACTATTTTCTTTAGGATTTTCACGATAGTTTTGTTTGTTGCTTTTGCTTGGCCATTGCCTTGGGGATAGTATGGGGTAGAGAATTGGTGTTGGATATTGAATCTTTGGAACAACTCTTTCACATCCTAATTCTTGAAAGGGGTTCCATTGTCTAAGATGAGGGTTTGTGGTACACCATAACGATAAATTAGGTAATTTAGGATAAACTTGTCTATCTACTTTCCTATTGTGTAGGTCATAGGAATGGATTCAACCCACTTAGTAAAGTACTTAGTGGCAGTTATGATAAACTTATGGCCGTTAGATGATGTTGGAGTGATTTTTTCTATGAGGGCAAGTCCCCACTACGAAAAAGGCCACAGTGTGATCATTAGTTGCAATTCTTGAGCTGGAGAATGAATCAGATCCCCATGTTGTTGACATTGGATGCATTTCCGCACATACTAATGAGCTTCTTTTTCCATGGTTGGCCAATAGTACCCCGTCCTCAACAGTTTCTTAGCTAGTGCCATACCGCTAGAATGGGACCCACATATGTCATCGTGTACTTCTATTAAGACAGTTAAGGATTCCTCTTGGTTAAGACATCGTAGTAATGTCCTTTTGATGCTTCGACGATAAAGGGTATCACCTAGGATCATAAATCAGGATGCCTTTTTGACAAAGGTCTTTTTAAGGTTCAAGGTGATGTTTAATGGAAGGATTCCTCTATTAAGGTAAGTAAATATGTCATGGTACTACGGGGATCCAAGACCAACAATGACACATGTGAATTCAGATTCATGGATCTCAAAAGTGGTATGAGAAGTTGTTCTACCAAGAATTCACATTAAAGAATGTTGTTTGGCATGTCTAGTAGTGATTTGATTGTTTTCATGGCATATGTTGCTCTATTGTTCATGCAAGGAATCTACTCAAAAGTTATTTCTATAAAAAGATATTTTAGATTCTCCACCATCTTCTTGCAAGGAGTGAGCTTTCCATCTTTAGTTTGATAGTCGTCATTGACTTGGTTGATAACCAACTGTGAGTCTCCATAGAATTTCATCTCTTGTATCTACCACTGAACTGGTATCCTAATACCTGTGATCAAGGCTTTGTACTCAACAATTTTATTGGTACATGGGAATGATATCCTGTAAGAATTTGGGATGCAATCACCTTGGGGGGTGATGAAAAGGATGCCGAGTCCTGATCCATGTTGGGTAAACAATCCATCAAAGTACATCTTCCACTGAGCTGTGAGATTAATAAGGAACATTGATTCATTAGGAAACTCAAATATTAAAGGGTTCTCATCATAGATGGGTGCTTCTGCTAGTTGGTTTGCGATCACTTGTCCTTTGATTTCCTTGTGCTCCACATACTCTATGTCAAACTCTGTCAAGATCATTACCCATTTAGCCATTCATCCTATGAGGGTTGCTTTGGATAACATATATTTTAATGGATCAATCTTTGCGTTGAGCTTGATTTGGTGTGACAACATGTAATGCCTAAAATTTTGTGAAGTGAAAAATACCACTAGGCATGCTTTCTCAATGGGTGAATAGTTCATCTCATAGCCTACCAAGGTTCTGATGATGTAGTATATGGCTCTTTCCTTTCCATTTTCATCATGTTGTGCTAAAAGAGATCCTAGTGTTGTTGGTGTTGCTGAGATGTATAGGATTATTGGCTTGTTTGGTATCAGTGGCATGAGCACTAGAGGTGTTGGTAGACAATCCTTGATCTGCTGGAAAGCTTTATCACTTTTGTCATCCCATTTGTAGGTTATCCCTTTATGAAGAAAATGAAAAAAGGGATGAATCTTATCCAATAGTTGGCTATGAACCTTCTGATGGACTGTGACCTTCCTAGTAATCCTCTCATATGTTTCAATGTTTGTGGTGGTTCCATGTCTAGGATGGCTTTTATCTTTGTTGGATCAATTTCTATCCCTCTTTGTAAAATGATAAAGCCAAGAAGTTTCCCTGATGTGACCCTGAACACACACTTTTTTGGATTCAGTCGTACCTTGTATTCAAGTATGTCAAAGATAGGTCCTAGGATGTGTATGTGCTCATTTCTCTTCTTTTATTTTTCCAAAATATCATCCACATAATCTTCAACTATTTTGTGGATCATATCATGAAAGATGAGTGCCATTGCTCTTTGATAGGTAGCTCCTACATTCTTTAATCCAAATGGCATCACATTCTAGCAGTAGGTTCCCCATGGACAAGTAAAGGCAGTTTTATGTTGATCCTCTTTGGTGATTATGATTTGATTGTAGCCTAAGAAACCATCCATGAGTGACAACATTTCATGCCCAGTTGTTAAATTCACAATGAGATCGATGTTGGGAAGAGGGAAATCATCCTTTAGACATGCTTTGTTCAAATCTCTGAATCAATACATATTCTGATGCCCCCAGTGGGTTTTGAGACTAGTACCAGGCTTGAAACCCACTTAGGATAATCTATTGGTCAGATGAATCCAACATCAAAAATATTTTGTAGTTCTAGTTTAACAAAGAGTGCTATTTGAGGGTGCATCTTCCTTAGTTTCTTCTTGACTGGTTTAGTGTCGGGATAAACTACTAAGTGATATACAACCACTTCTGGATCAAGGCTTGGAATATCTATGTATGAACATGCAAAGTTAGCTCTTCTCTCTTTAAGGAATGTTGTGAGGTTCTTTTGTTCTTTGTCCAACTAGGATTCAACATAAAAAGTGATCTTGGTGCTTCTTCTATTCCCACATTTACTAGAGTATCCTTTTCTGCTAATACTGCTGAATTTTATGGATGCATGGCACTAAGGGGAAGATTGAAACCCTCATCCTTGGGCAACTCAGAGAGGTTTTCACCATCAAATGCATACTTTTTTTTAGTATTTTAGGACCAGAGAGTGCTACTAGGTGGTTTTCACTCAAGGATCTAGATGTTAATTACATTTCATTTATTTTGTGACTAAAGGATTCAATTGTCTCCCCATAGTATTCCCTTGTATCGAGCTCTATGTCAAAGCCTTCTTTGTGATCTACCCATGATAAGTTGTCTCGAAGTCCCATGAATTCTGAGATCACTTCATCATTTTTGAATAAATCTAAAACCGGTGGTCCTTGTTGGTCCATGTCAATGAGTTACGGATATACTAGGCGTATGTTAGTTGGTTGGTCATTTGAGACAAAGGATGTTATGGATATCATGAAAAGGGTGTTTTTCTCAAATAGGTCAGCAACATCAAGAGGAAATTCATCTAAGGTTATATCACATGATGTAGGTGACCAAGAGGAAGCCTCAACTCATTTAGCAACAATACCTTTTCCAATAAGTGTGACTTTTCTATTAGTACAACCTAAGCCAAGATTTTTTAGTCATTTCTCAAGCACAATGGGTTCTAGTAAACCATTGCCATTCTTCCCTAGCTTCTCATTCTTGTTATATCCCCAATTTTGCATTAGTTGTAGACCTTTGTTGTCATCTTCCATAGGAAGAACAAGAATAGGTCATTCATCTTGATAGAGGAATGTAGAGATATCTTGCTCATTGATGTCTTCTTGATTCAGGTCTCCCCACTTGGTGAAGCTAATAGCTGCCATCTTGATCGTTTCTAGTTCTTTGGTGCTAGATGTTGGTTTCCCATGAGTTTGAGGAGAAATAGGTAACTCTCCTAAGATAAAGGTGTCTTTCAATATTTTGTAGCTTCCACAACAGTCATCTTAGATTACTGCTTTGAAATTGGGTATGTTTTTCATAATAGGTACATTTGATGCTGAGGTAGAGGCTAGAGATGATGGGTCAACGAATGAGCTTGATGGTGTAGGTCCTTCATCATTTGTGGGTATTTGTGGGATCTTATAAAACTTGGCCTCAAGACTTGCAATAGTAGAAAGGCTCTAGATCTCCATGGATAGTGATTTATCTGCCTTCAAAAGGAAACTTCACACACTAATGATAGGTTGAGGCTACAACTTTCAAAGCATGGATCCAAGGTCGACCAAGTAGTATGTTATAGGGAAGATCAAGATAAAGTACTTGGCATGTAATTTCTACAATAAGAGGTCCCACTTGGATTGGAAGTGCAATGTTTCCTTGTGATACCCATTCTTGGTCGTCATATGCTCTGATGGTGGTACTCTTTGTCTTCTCAATGGTATCTTCTAAATATCCTAAATGCTTGATCAACTGTAGGGTACAAATGTTCAGACCAACACCTCCATCTACCAAGACTCTTTTGACCTTTTTTTTATGAATGAAAACCTCAAGGTGTAAAGCACAGTTATGAGATGGTTGTGATGGTAAATCTTGCTTGAAGAAGGTGAGAAGATGGTTAGTGATATTCCCTACCATAGCTTGAAACTGATTATTATCAATGTTCTCAAGAATGGATAACTCAGAAAAGGCTTTTTCTAGTATTTCCCTATGTGTAGGAGATAATTTTAGGAGTTCTAAGATTGATATATGAGCAGGGGTCTATTTAAGTTGATCTATAAGATTGTACTTGCTAGAATTAGATGTGGGAAAAGTAGGTTGTGTCCTAGATTGAGCTGGGACAACTCCTTGAATAGTTATTTTGCCACATCATGTGGTGACTCCACATTCCGTACTAGCTCCTTTGATGGTGACAACAGTGATAACACTATCATAGGAGACAACTGCATTGGAATAGGTATGCTAAACATTGGTGTAATCCTTATCTTTTCCATTGTTGTTTGCTTTGTTATGATTGGGCATTTGGGTCTTGTATATCTTGAGATCCTAGTTTTCAGCTGGTACCTCAATAGATATGGTGTCATTCTTTATGATATATTGGATGATGTTCTTGAGTTTCATGTAGTTTTCTATTTTATGTCCTTTGATTTTATGAAATTCACAGATATCACGCTCGTTGTACCAGGATGGCTTTTCTTGTGGTTCTTGGTAGTTTTCAAAATTAGGGAGTGTTATCAAATTTGACTCTACCGGTTTCTTCATGATTGTCTCGATGGGTTCCGATAAATGTGTGTACTTGCATTTAGGATAGTTGTTCCTTTTACTAGTTTTCCTTGGTTGCATGTTGGTGTTATTGATCTAATTGTTCTGAGGGGGTACCATTTGTTGCACAGTTGGTTGGATGATGGCAACTTGATTATTATTGGGTCTAGGAACACTTAGTATAACCTTAGCGTTTACCACACCATCATTTGTTACATTTTTTTTCTTAGCCCATACACGAGGTTTTTCATTTGAACTGGTCGAATGACGGTTGTCTTTGTAAGCTTGAGTATTTCCTCATGAGATTAGAGCTCTTTCAATGTTAAGGGCTCTTGGAACAAGCTCATCATATGATGTGATGCATTACATTTTCAAGTGGAATGATAGATTTGGATCAAGGTTGGATATAATGATTCCCACTTGTTGTTCATCAGGAAGAGGCCACTTGCTTTTACTAGCTATTTGTCTCCATCATTGTAAGAAATTAGCGAAGGTTTCTCCTAGATTTTGTTTGAGAGTGTACAACTCTTCTAGACTTACGTCCATGTCAATATTGAAGGAGAAGTGATCGATGAATTTTTCAATGATTTCTTGAAAAGTTTTGATACCAAGAGGAAAATGAGAACACCAATCCATAGCAGTACCTATTAAAATTTGAGGGAAGAGGCACATTAGATGTGAATCATTGTACGCCACTTCCATGCATATGACGTTAAATTCCTTGATATGATCAACAAGACTTCCTCTCCCTCTGTATTTTTCAAACTTGGGGATTTCAAAACGAGGAGGGAATGGTATCAATGCTATGTTTTGATCAAATGGGTAAGGACACAAGTTTTGTGTATGAGGCTTCTTTGTCTTGCCCATGTGAAGGTCCTATATTTCTTGTGAAAGTGCTTTCAATTGTGATGCTAGATCATCTTGCGGATTGGGTGGAGGAACATATGGTGGAATGAGAGATAAATTATATGGAGTGTATGAAGGTGTAATATTTTGTGAAAGTGATGAATATTTTCCTGATGTGTTTGGATTGACAATGTTCATATGAGGATAATAGGATCCTTGTTGCTATTATTGGGCATATTGTTGAGCTAGTAAGGCTTGTTGTTGAGCTTGTTGTTGTTG
>VDFB02000007.1:143279520-143294261 GCA_007258455.2 Sequoia sempervirens | reverse complement strand
CAATGGGATAGCCAAAAATACTACCACTATATCCAAAAGTGTTGCAATCACCAGATATCACCAAAAAGCATACATGCAATATAGGATTAACAAATCTATGCAAACCCTTTATGATTCTCACGATCGTATTGGAACACAAGAGAAGAGCATACAAGAATTTACAAGATCATAAAAGAAACTCAAATCACAATATAAAACTTGATGGTAGAAAATCTAAGAAAAAGGAAAGAGCTTTCCAGATTCTAAGCTCTAATACCATGTTGAAGTGAGCAACCAAGATCTTTAATTTGCAACACCAAATAACCTCCACAAGCAATATAGAGAAGCAAAAATGGAATATGTTATTTCACCAAACAAGAATTACAATATGATACAATATGATCAAGATGCAACATATACTAGAGAGGCCTTGCTTATAAAGGCAAGGTGAGAGATAGGATTAGACATGATCATGACAAATGTCTTAATCCTATCACATGAGACAACTAACTCATAACTACCTAGGATAATGTAAAGTCTAGATAAGACAACTAAGACTTCTAGAAGAAAGCTTATATCCCAAGTAAACTTAACATGTGAATAAGTCTCCTAAGTTCCTAGTAAAGAATTAACTAGGTACAATAATTTATTCACACCAACAATTCAAATATATAAATAGATTATCACATTATATTCTTAAGAGCACTCATGAGTGCAATATTATGCTACTAGTTTGAGCACCAAAATCATATATCCCACCATAAATCTTGAGCACAACCATAACATATGTGTAAAAACATGATTTGGTGAGAGAATTATTTTAGTTTTTTTTATCTCATGTGCATTAATCTCTTAGCTAAATTAGAGGTGACAATTAGGCATGGAATAAAAGTTTAAATTTCATGATTTGAGTATTTTATTTGTGTTTTTGCATGGTTGACCATATTTTAGTATGCTTAGTGGATCCCTACCTAACATTTTTTTAGTATTTTTTGTGTATTTTTATGACACAAGTTGAAAATTTAGCATGTGTTTCCTTTCTTTCAATATATTTTTTATAAGCGCTAAAAACCTCTCAATCTAGATGCAAGAAACCAAAATTAAATTAAAACCACAAATCTAAGAGGTATAAGAAAAAGGACATTGAAAAAGCATAAGGACTACTAGAGAAGCAAAAGAAAATAGACTTATTCTTGGAGAAAAATCTTGTTAGGATCGAACTCCCCCAAATTCCATGAGACTCACAACCTATAATATTAGAGGCCTCAATGCCCATAACAAACAATGTCATTTTAGGAATCACCTACAAGCTATGAAGGGAATTTTTTTTGTGTTTCAAGACATAAAAATCTCCTCTTGATGAAAACACATGGATGGATCATAAATGGACAAGTTGAAATAAAATATATGTATATTATAATAGGGAATTAGGGGTCCTTGGTGTCATTTAGTATCTTAAGTTTTTAATTGTTCCCCATTGCAAGTGATCAAAATTATTAGGCATGTAAAGTTCAAATTTTAAAATATGATCTCTTATTTCCCTATAATATATTGGTCTAGTACAAATATTTCATTAAAAAAATTGGCACACCATATCCACATGGATCAATTCCTACAACAATGATTTGGTCATCATAGGAGGAGACTTGAATTCTATGCACTACTCAAAGGGAAAAATTTAGGGGGTCACCCACCTAACCCAATCACACATGGAATTTATTGAGTTTATAAATAAAAATAGTTTTATGAACATGATTCAAAAATGATAAATTCACTTATTATTCAAGGGTGAGATTTAATAAAATAAATAATTTTTTCTATAAATTATTCCTTTCTCCCAACTATTTGGGTTCCCCCTTTATTCTGGATAACCTTGTTTTTGTAGTATCAAACTCATATCACTTCCCCAATTTATATATCCATAATAGGGATGCAACCTAATTCAATTTACCTTTCAAGTTTTAACAAACACTATTGTATTTGACTACAAATTCTAACGAATGTTTGGTGACATATCGACAAAATATTGTCGAATTACCAACGAAATACTATTTTAAATTTCGTTGCTGGAATTTCGTCACTTTAACGACCAACTTTTATTCGTTGAAACCATGACCCAACATCGTCAGTTAGCGTCATGGAAAATTTTGGTGGTGTTCATTGCAAAATTGACATAACTTCGTCCATCTATTGATGACAAAAAACACAAAATGTTGCAGAGCCCCAATTTGAAATCATCGAAAAAACACCAAACATTCATCCTTATTCTGACGAGGTGGAGTTTCCATTACGATGAATTTTTTTTCACTTGTATAGCAACCTCATTGCACTTTTTTTTGTTCGTCGGACTATGTTCACCGAAATTACGACGAAAAACTACAGTGTTTAAATTTTTTTAATTTATCTGCCACAATAGTGAAAATTTAGCAATTGCATTTGGTTTGTTAAACATGGCCCCTGGTACAAGTATTAGAGTTGTTAAGAACCTTCAAGTATGTTCTGATTGCCACACTGCATCTAAATTCATCTCCAATATTGTTGCACATGGACTTCATTGGTATTGTTGTAGTGCTTTCATTCTTCCCTAATGTCAAGCATGGGTGGTTTTTTCTATAAAACAAAATATATCACATTGAATACTAGAAAAGAGAATTCAAGTTTAATGCAAATCGTCCCATGGAGTTATTATGTTAGATCTTATTCAAAGTCCATCTCATAAAGAATTTCACTTTTTAAGAGGTTAAAGGACAAGCCTTCTAATGGAAATTATAACAAATTTTTGAATGTTGGAGCATGTCTGAAAAGATATTGCGCTCAGATGAAAAAAATTGTATTACTGTCGGTTCAAGCATTGAGGCAATGGTATGCTTCTACTACAATGAAAAGTTAGCAATTGCATTTGGTTTGTTAAACATGGCCCATGGTACAACTATTAGAGTTGTTAAGAACCTTCAAGTATGTTATGATTTCCACTGCATCTCAAAGGAGAAATTCAATACTTGGAGGGCTCAATATCATGATGCCCACACCTAATGCACTATAGGACATTCCTTTGGATCATATTTTCTATAGAACAGGGAAAAATATTCCTCAAATGCAAACACATAATGCCTGGAGAGACCTAAATTTATTGATTTCTAATGCCAATTAAATGGCTGGAATACAACCCATAACTTAGGGAGTCAATCTCCTCAGTTTCCATGAACACTATGGGAAAAAATCAACTCTCAGCTACCATCTTCCCAAGTAGCAACTTGGCATCCAAATCATGGTCTGCCTCTGAAACTATACCCTTACAAGAAAACTCCTTGAGCAATAAGAGTTAATCTTACTATGCCAAGTGTCCTTCAAATGTTTCCTATTCATGACTTGGATCCACCACCTTAATTTCCTAAGCACAAGACAAGATTAACAATTGAGATGCTTTTGCTTCAAGATGATCAATGATATCAATGGATAGATGAACTACCAAGGTGGAAGGTGGACCAATCTACCAAAATCTACCAAATGACACCACATGGTTCTACAAAATTTAATTGATCATCCCTTATAATGCACTCTAACCCCACTCAATTAATGGTCTAGATCAATTTTACATCAATATTAATGGTCAAGGGAGATCTTCTCTTTAGCCCAAAATTACTTGAACATATTTTACTTCAAAAGCCAACCAAGACATGTTGTGTAAACTTATGTTTTTGCACTTGACTATATACCCTTTGATTCACCTTGAAGATCAACAACTTGAGAAAATCACTAGACTACTGAAGTGTTGAATGGTATGATTTATCAAAGTACCTAAATCCACCAAAGTTCATTAGATCACACCACATGGTTTCACCAAAACCATTTGATAAAACTACTTGATATCTATAGGCTTTACTTACACATCAATCAACATTGAAAGTTTAGATCAGCTTGCCCCAAAGATTAGTGATTACAGACAATTGGTGGATGGATAAAGTGTTGAGTGGTTTTATTCACCAAAGTGCAAACATTGTTGAAATCCACTAGTTCATGCCACGTGGACATATCATATATGCACCTAGCCTCCTACTTTCCATCAATGGCCACAATTTTCTCCTCTCAAGATTGAAACCTTCAATAGATGGTTGAGGATATTGGTAGCTTGATCTAATAATATGCTACAATACACTAGATTGAGCCAAGTAGCCACAATGTCCATTTCCAAACAAGGACCTTAACACATACTTGTTGTACCTCTATCCCAATAAGGATCATACACCTCAACATCCCTTTGAAAAAGGCTCCATGTTGGAGATGCCCATGCTAACAATAGAGACCTTTTTGGCAGATCAATATATGGAAGGCCACATTATGATTCCAATGGAGAAGGAATAATATTAATAGTTCATAGTGAGCTTCAATATTATCTGTCCCTTATGAATCAACAATTACCAATTGAGAGCCAGTTTATCTCAAAATTAGCAGATCATTTAAATGCAAAAATTGTCCTAGGTACAATTCAAAATGTAAGGGAGGTATGCACATGGTTGGGATACACTTATCTTTACATTCACATGCTATGAAACCCAATCCTATATGGTCTATCTGCTGTCGCTTTACAGAAAGACAATACCTTAGAAGAGAGAAGGGCATACTTGGTAAGCATAACTATGATTTTCAATTTAGTACATAGTAATTTTACTATGGTATTGTTAGAAAAGTATGACCCTTACATTTTACTTTAATGGTACTTGTTAGTGCTTCTGATAATTGAACTCTTTATGTTAACAAATACATTCAGCTACAACTATCTTGGACAAAAGTAATTTGGTGAAATATGATTGGAAAAGTGGATATTTCTAGGTTAATGATCTAGGACAGATAGCTAGTTATTACTACATCACTCATGGGACAATGGCTACTTATAATGAGCACTTGAAGCCAAAAATGGGTGGTATTGAGCTATGCCGATTGTTTTCACTAAGTGAAGAATTTAAATATCTGACAATAAGAGAAGAAGAGAATATGGAACAACAGTATTCATATTTTTTTGGTGTTTTAATTTCTAACTCTTTATCATGGGGGAACAAGATAGGAGAGAAAGGAAAAGCTATTCATAATATTACATTATTGAAACCATAAATCTATTTTTTATATTATTATATTACATTATTTAGCCTTTCATTCATCTAAGCGGGCTCCTATCAGTGATGTGAGAATGCAAATTGATTAATTATTTCAATATTCACAGGCAAGTGTTGTATTGTTGTGTGCTAGTGGAAGGGATTTGTGAGATAGTATTTATCCATCTTGAGGTTGCAAGTTTGAAACATGGATGAATTTGCATACTGAATTGTAAATTCACTTTTACAAAATATTCCAAATGTTGTAGTATAGGAAAATAATTGGAATTACAAAAAGAACAATTGTCTGAAATGTGAACAAAAATGTTGCTTTTTTGTTTTGAAGAGGGTAGTCTATTCAATACAATGCTAGAAATATAGAGAGGACCTGTAATAAGATCAATACCATAGTATTAGAAGGGGGGGAATTGAAGAAAAATCACATCTGTGTCTATATCCATGTCCATGCAACTCTTATTGAAACTAGTGCATTGTTATTTATTGTTACACGTACAAGTCATGTATTGTTATTCTTCCAAAACTTCTTAGACATCCAATCAACTACTTATATACATGCAATTCCTTTCTTGGGCCTTCCTAGATATATCCAAGATCATAAGGATTGGATACAACAATAAATGTAGTACATACTCATGTATTGAATATAGTTCTCTTCCTAGTCTGTATGTTTAAGAATTTTAGGAATAATGAATAAATATAAAATAGTATAAAGAATGATTGTTAATGATGGTTGTTTTAACTTACATTCCCCTTTTCACCCTCTATTCATTGTAAAATATGCATAACTTGAACATATTAAAAAAACTATAGCCCACATTGACATTGTATGCCACATTCCAACCATACGACAAAAGATAAGTGATCTAGCCTCTTGAAAGAATGTAAGTAGAGAATTTTTTGCATACCTGCAGATGGTACAAAATTTCATGGTTAAGTGGAAGCCTCTCATCAACAACAAGATCCAAATATCCGTGTGTCTATCTTAATCGAGCCTCTAAACCCTTCAGAGCTGTCAATTTTTCCACTAACCTGTTATGCACAAAAGTCAAATTTTAGAGTTATGTCACCACTAAAAACAAAAGAAATAGAGCTTTGAAACCAAATCCACACAAAAATAATGTGGTATTCATACAAAGCCATACAAAAAAACTAAACTCAAAACATTGGAATGGAAAAAACTTCAAATTATGATGCAGAGCATGGATTCACTTTAGTCAGCTGGAGGCACATTTCACAATAATGGGTTCTTCATCTAAAACATCTATACGAGGTTCAAATAGTAAAGAGATTGATGAAAGATAAAGGAATTAAAAAGATACTTGAATGTAGTTGGATTGAAGGCCATAAACTGGTACATGTTTTTTGTGTAGGAGACATATCACATCCACAAACATGGCAGAGCTATGCAAAGTAGGAGAAATTGGCTTGGAAAATGAAGGCATTAGGGTATAAAGAATAATTTTTCTGCCACCATAGTGAAAAGTTAGCACTTTCTTTCATCTTTGCATATTGGTTTGATGCTTCAAACGATGCATTTCTTATAGTTGAAAAGTGCATTACCTTATTGAGCTTCTCTTTGTTTTGAGAATAGTTTAATATTCTCTACTTAACAGGGCCAACCACATGACATTAATCATTCATTCATCCATTAATAACATATAACATTCATTCATTAACATATTCACTTTCATTCATTCATCCATTAATAACATATAATATTCATTCATTCATCCATTAATAACATATAACATTCATTCATTAACATATTCAGATTCATTCATTAACATATAACATTCATTCTTTCAGTTTTTACATATTATCAAAAATATGGTTGTCATAATATGATTACAATCACTCTTTTTTTGGTTTCTTTTTTGCAGCTAAAAAAAGAGGTGGAGTATCATTTTCTAAATCATCTGTCCCCCCTTTAGTTGTTCTACTCTCTGCTCATGATCTTAATGTATGCCTAGTCATGTACTCACGACGTGGAGGCTGCTGCAAGGAGGGGTTTGCTGCAATAAAAAAGAAATGTTAAATTGATATGTTTTATTATTATTGTTTCAAGTATTTCATTAATTAAAAGAACATTAGAGTGGTGCTCTTTACCTACTGGGGCCACATCATGTTCCTGATCTTGTCTTATAGCCTCATGATAAACATGCTGAACACCCTCTAAATCCCGATCTAGAGTTGAAACATGCAATAGACATTAGTTAATACACCAATTGCAATTAAATATGTTTATAAGAATATTAGAGTGGTCCTCTTTACCTGATGGGGCCACATCATGTTCCTGATCTTGTCTAGCCTGATCATGCTCAACATGTTGATCATGCTCTACATGCTCTAAAGTTGAAACACGAAAGGCTACATTAATTGATACACCAATTGCAATTAAAGATGTTTAATTATATTAATCCATACTACATTTTGTATAGCACATGAATACATCTAGTACCAGGATGCACACCATGACCTTCATCTGCAGGTTTTGCTCCACCCTCACTAGGCTGCATTCCAATGTCATGTGCAGTATTATCATTGCTTTCATCTTTAAAACAAATAGGCACATAATTACTTTATGGTGGAAATTAATATTGAATAGATTGCACAAGTATTCAATTTTAAATAAAATTCATTGAGTTTATTTACTTGCATGTCAGATGCAATGGAAGCTTGTGTTTTCCCAGTCAAGAGTCTTAGGCGTTCAACCACGAATCCATAGCCTTGCTGGAAGGCAATCTTCAGGTCCACTTTTGTGGGCACTTTGTTGAATTCAGAGCCCTACATTTTTGCATAAGATCATGAATTTTGCTTCTATGGTGTGATAAAAACCAAAATTATTTGCAATTTATTATTTGGATGCAATATTTCATTTATTGATACCTACAATTCATGCGGCTAATTTCATATAACCACCAGAGCTAAGTTTGTGCTTCCCATGTTTTTCTAGTCTTGCCTTTGTTGTCTTTGATGTGTTGGGCAACCTATGCAAAGTTTGAAATATGTTAGATTATGTAAAAAGAAAGAGTAATAAGTATATAATTACATTGTTGATAGTATCACATACCTTCCTTGGCCCGGTGGTGTCTTTCCTTTTTTCTTTTCAGCCTTCTCCTTTCCATCCGACACTAGGTCCTTCCACTCCCTATCTAGAATTATGGGGGGACGCTCGTACTTTTTGTTCTTCTCTAAATGTGACCTATATTGGTCCCTCACATACTTTAGATAGGTAGCAGCTTTCTTAAGGACCTTGGTTCGGTTGAATGTGTTATTACCGAACAACACAACTAAACGGTTAATGAGCTCATCTTTTAAATCTTGATTTTGGGCATTCCACCGTGTACGTATGGTGGGCCCAAAGATCTCCAATGTAATATCATTTAGATGTTTATAAAAAACATCATTTCCTGCAAAATGATCATGGGATCATTAGTCTAAAAAGAGTGACCAATAAGTAAATTTCAATTGGATTATATATAATAATAATTAAAACATTTTAAAAGTACTTGGGACCTTCTCTATCTTTATGGGAATGAAATCCTTAGTCACCACAAATGTGACCGACAATGTTCCCGTACTAGTAATATGGGAAGATCCAGGAAATGTTGCTAAAACATCACCAGTGCTAGTGGCCTCTGCATCCACAGGTACATGTCTTGACTCGTGTTCTAGTATGTGTTCGCTGCCAGAGGGTGCACTACCCGATGTTTGCATGGTATGTGTTGCCGACATTTTAGTCAAAAATATAGGTATAGATGATGGGGTCAGATGATGTGATGTATGCGCAGGAAGATCAAGATCGACACTTGTACTAACCCCTACTCCCTGGGTAGCACTTGAAATACCCTAATCATGGCCAGCAACATCATGAGGATGCAAAAAATTATGTAAAAACAACACATATTTTAGTTCATGACATAAAAGAGTACAAAATATAAAACCATGAATGAACTTATGTTATAATTAAAGACCTCATGAAAACTTACTTGCAAGTTCTGTGCTCTCTCAATCAACATTTTAATCCTTTCTCTTATCTCATATGTTTGAGGCACTATGAATAATAATTGAAGGATTTCTTCATTGTATTTTTTTTGGGTCTTCCTTATCATATCCAGAGGGTTTGCGGAATATGCGATGTCATCATTGCATAATAGTGACTGCACCTCCCTATGGATGCTCTCCTCTACTGCTGATGCCTTTCCTCGATCAACCAATTGTGACAAGAATATTAAAAACATTATCGAAATTAACCCAATAAACTTATGAAAAAAACATAATAATAAAATATTTTGCTCGTATCTAATTTGTACAATTACAATGAGGTAAACCTGTCGGGTAGAAGCGCCTGAAGATGCATCATGATCTGTGCTTTGGGTTGGAGCCTTACCCGTACAATCAATGTCCCACTGTGACAAAAATTAAATATAAAAAAACATTACCAAAATGAAACCAATAGACTTACGAAAAAAAACATAATAATAAAATGGTATATTGGAGTCATTAATTGGAGGTTGGGTAAAATGGTATATAGCACATACCACTCCCATAGTAACTGTGTTTGTATCTATGCAATTCAAATTGTAATCGATTAGCAACTCTTCCCCTGCAATTATTGATTTTATCGCACATACGAATACACGATTTCCCTCACACGCCTCGAATATGCAATTGGGTTGCTTATTTGTTGACCCAGGTCATGTACTATTTATAAACCCTGCAATATTCCCTGATGCTTTTGGAATTCCTTCAATGTACATAGCCACTCCTTTATTTTGATCCTTATCTTTAGCTATATATAATTTGTTGACAAGGTATACTATCAAAGACACTGCGGTGGTAACAAACCAGCCACATCCAATTCTCTCTCAGAACTATAACATGGTCTCGACATACCCATCAATTCAAGAATCACATACCGCACCTTTATGTCGTCCATGCAAAATAGGCCCAAACCATAATGACGATGGTGTTATGTGACATATCCTCTTGTTGACACAAAAATCAATGTTTATTGGAGGAAGTTCCTTGGGTACCCATTGTTTCCATAGATGTTTGTACCTTAAGGGCACCTTGATGTCACCTATGCTCTCATCATCATAAGAACATGACTCCCCTTCAACAAGAAAAAATTCCATGTGTTTACGGAATTTTCTTCTAATCTTTTGACCTCTAGTTGATCTCTCTCTTTTAGACCTACTACATGTCTCGCTTTCCTCTTCTCTTCCTGAATTTCCCTCGCTCGAGGAAGATAGATTTGAAAAATACCTATTTGGTGGTACCTGCACTCATAAGGATGTTGGATGAAGTTATTTGATTTACTAGACTTCTACTTAACGTTTTAACTCCCAAACTTTGTAACAAGTGTTAAATGTGACTATGGTCCATCAGTTACACAACCAAGGCACCAAATGTATTCTCTAATTGTAATCAAAGGAATTTTTCTCTTCATTCAAGTAAATAAACTTGAAGGGAAAAACAACCAAGTGGTTTATTGGACACCTACATGACTAAAAATATCAGAAAATCTACATTTAATGAAAATTTCCATTGAAATTTTCTGTAGTGTGCAGAAGAATGGTTTCACCATACATAATATTTTGGTTTAAGTTGTCTTGAAAAAGATGAATTAGAAAACTAATAGACATAATTCAGGTGCACGTGTGAGGTGGTTTAGCTGTCCACTAATAAACTCCATATGTCTAAGTGGCTAATGGGGAGGGAGTGTGTACTAGGCTTGGTTAAGTCATCATAAGTTTATGCTTTGGAAATAAAAATTGTTTAAGTCATTTTAAATCTTCCTATGTGTAATTGCTAGGAGACTTTTGGTATGTTTTAAAGTAGGATGAGTGGTTACATCAATGTTCTAGTTCTCTATGACAAGGTTTCAACATCTTCAAATAGTGAAAGTTAGTGCTCATAGTCATTTGAAACAACAACATTTTGATTATGTATGATGGTAGGATTTGATAACTTAAAAGAATTGGCTACCCAACAAACTTAAAGTTAAAAGAAACTTTTTCAGTTTAAGGGGTTAGCACTTTCTTTCATCTTTGCATATTGGTTTGATGCTTCAAATGATGCATTTTTTATCCCACTTCTATCATACTATATTTCCATTCCATTTCAAAGCAAAAAGGTTAAAAATTTAGCAATCTACCATTCTTAGCTTTGAAGGTGTTGGCCTTGCATACTTGTTTTGTTGAGTCACAAGTTTGCATGATAAGAAAGGAAGAATGAAATTTTAAATTTTAAATGTTGCTAAGACCCTATCTTTGAGTTTCTCCACTTTTGTGCCCAAGCAACCATATTATTTTTTTGTGAATGGGGGTCAATAATATGTTCTATAATCAATGGAAGATGACTCCATGTGATACAAGCATAGCTCATTGGGGAGTCTCTGGTGCAGGAGCACCTACACCTTATGTTCACAAATGGAGCATTAGAGGTTGATCATATAAGTGTCTAGGGAGGTTTTCAAAGTTGTTTGATGTTTTAATAAGGTCTAAATGACCATTTATTGTTTCATTGATCCATATTGTAAACAAGATCAAATATGTGAAGAAATTGTTAATGATTGTCAAATATTGTCAAAGTAGGTAGAATAGGTTTTCTTGTAGGGAGTCATGTATTCAAGGTGAATAAGGTCTAACAAGACCATTTTCAATGTGTTTAGGGTGCTTGGAAGTCATCTAGTTGATAATGTAAAAAATTGCAATTGTTGACATTAAAAGTTGTCAAAATTGCAATTTTGCAAAATAATGGGTTGTTAAGTGTTTGTAAGTCAGTTATGGAAGTTGGTTGAAGGTAATTGGGGTCTAAGATGATTTAAAAATCCTTCCAAGACCTGAGAAAAGGTTGGTGGAGGAGTTGATACCAAAATTTCATATCAAATACCATGCTCTTGAAGCAATTTTATGTGTTTTTACTATTTTTTTGAAGTTCTTTTGTGTTGTACGGATCCGTACAAGCTTGAAATGCTCTGAGATCATTGGTTTAGATAAAAATATGTGTTCCCTTTCATTTTCATTTGTTTTGAAGTGCTAAATCATTGTTTTATGGGAGAAAACAATCAAATATAGGGACTGCCCTGTTTTGCCTGTGTAAGGGTATGAGGGCTAAAAACAAATGAGATCCACCAATCCACCCACTGTCTTGGAACTGTAACTCAGTGGATTGGTGTGTAACATGGTAGGATAGAGGTTAATTGAATTTAGGGGTCTGTTAAAGCAAGAAACTTGGCATTGAAGTGATGCCTTAGGGCTGATAGGGACAATTTTCTTGTGAATTTGTGGTTGTTAAGTCAGGGTTTGTCAATTTGATGGATGAAACAGTATGAATGAAGGTTTTTTGTCCTATTTCAAGATGTTTTTAATGTGTTGAAGACAATATTTGAGTTAGGGAGGTTGGGTATATGGTGTTTCTCTAAAACCCTAGTGTATTGAGGGAAAATGGAGGGTTTTGTAGAACAGTGACAAAAGAGGCATGGCTTAGCCCAACAATGGTGAAATTTGATGTTTTGTGTCATAAATAATCTCTATCAATAGGTTGTGGAATATAAAAAAGTGGTTGGAAAGGCCTTCCTTTGTAAAACAAGGGTAATTTTGTAGCCTTTTTGGTAGGACAGACTAATGAAACACTTGAATGTTGTAAAATAACCTTGTGGAATTGGTTGAGACAGTGTTTAGGGACCTAGAATCCAACAAGAGAACCTTGTATCCCCCTTCTCATTTATTATTCTAGCGGAAGCTTTGGGAAGAAGCCTTCAATAAGTGATTATTCAATGCAAGTTAAGGTGAGAAACCCACTTCAACTAGTGTCCCCATTTCCCATTATCAATTTATGAACAATACCGTTGTGGTTGTTGAAGCCTCAATTATGGAAGCAAAAGAAATAAAACAAGTTTTATGTAAATATGATAATGCCTCAAGGCAATAAATCAACCTTCCTAAAAGTACCATCTTTTTTTTCAATGCTCCTCCTACGAGACAAGTGAAAATTGCCAACATTCTTGCATGTCAAATAGGATCTATCCTATCCTTCTACCTTTGGATGCAAATCTTAAAGCGCCCAATCCCAAATACATTTTTGAATAGCTTGTTGCATTGATTCCAACACAAACTTGCATGATGGAAAATATCTCTCTTGAGTCAAGCTAACAAGCTTCAACTTATTAAGGCTACTCTTCAAAATCTCCCAACATACAATACAAGTTTGTTGCATATGCCTGTGAAAATTATCGACAATGTGGCAAATAATGCTTTTGGTCAAAAGTGGAAGATAAAAAAATGTATTCCTATGTTGGCTTTGGATTTTGTTTCTAAACCCAAGAATAAGAGAGGGTTGGGGTTAAGGCTGATCAATGATTTTAATCTAGCTATTAATGCTAAAATTGCATAGAGAACTTAATAAAGAGAAGAAGTGGACAACTATTACCTCTAAGAAATGCTTGGAAGGGAGGAATGGAGATATTTTATCAAGCAATGACCTACCCCACAACTCTACTATTTGTCATTATGGAAGATGCTCTAAGTCGTCGAATCACAACAAATGCACGACAAGATCTTTGGAAAGGAATGAAAATTGTAGGTTAAAGAGAATGGGGGTGCCAATGTACGAGAAGATATTTGGAAAGGCATGAAAATTGCAGGTTAAAGAGAATGGGGGTGCCAATATAAAAGATATAAATCACTTACAGTACTCATTGTCCCTTGGTCATCAATTTTCCCTTTCTGAGTGCCCTCAACCTCATCGCTTTGGCTTTCCTCCTACCCTATTTTGTTAGTTAGGGTCTTAGTGCACTAAGCTATGTCGTGCTCTTGCGTGCGCGGGGCCAAAAATCAAAATAACATGTGAAATTCAAATTAATATGCAGGGTTTTCACTCCTCCAAACTCTTCCTCGCTAGTATTGACCTTTCACTTCTCCAATTTGACGAGCTACAACCTGAAAATAAGGCTTCAATGAAGGTTTTAGAGTATGTTAATTAAAATGAAAACTATGGCCATTTAGGTTTTAATATTCTACATATATAGTTAAGTATATATTAGCTATATTTTACATAATAAATAATACAATTATTCTACTTATTATTATTATATATCATATTCTTTAACAAAATTATTAAATACATATAAAATTATTATAATTAATAATTAATAATAAGTATATTTTTATATAATACAAAATATAATTAATATAATAGTAATATTAGATTAAATTACCATTACACTACAACTGGTTTACCATTAAATGGCAGTTGAAACTTGTTTTACAATGACACAATAGTGGTTTCTAGGCATGAGATTTGTTTCAAGCTCAAATCTCGCAATATATGTAGCCTATTAGCTAATACAAAGAGAGAAACTAAAAAATATAGAGAATGAGAGAAAGAGATGAACTTAGATAGATAGGGAGAGAGAGAGAGAGAGAGAGAGAGAGAGAGAGAGAGAAATATAAGAGATACAAAGGAAAAGAGAGAGGGAAAAGAGAAACTAAATTTTGATTACAGCCATGTCAAATCCAAGGATGCATGTGTCCCAGAGTTATGTCAAGGTAGCATGCCATTTGGATTAAAGATATGATAATTCTCCAAGAATCCCTCTTTCAATGTACCTGTATTTCACACTTGTTATATTATCAAAGATATGGA
>VDFB02000007.1:143152655-143279420 GCA_007258455.2 Sequoia sempervirens | reverse complement strand
TATGAAATTTGGTATAGTAAAGGTGCTCAAAGGGTTTGTAAATGAATTCTCATGTAAAATGAGGAGTATTTATAGATTTTTGGAATGAATCTAATGGAACCCCTAAAAATAATGCTTTGTGTTTCATCTCAAAATCTTGCAAATTTTGGTTATTTCCTTACCTTTAGGCTTAGGGTTTCGTTCACTATCCATGCTTTAGGGTTTTTGTTGTTAAAACCCTTCCCCAAGTTACCCTTGAAGTATGAAGTTTATGCTAATCATTAGATTTCGTCATTCACCTTTTTTCGCAGGTTCTCGATTTGTTAAGTTGTGACTTATGTCATTGAGTCTATTCTATTACCAACCCCTGAATCCTAACGATCCGACTATTTCCCGTCACAGTAAAAGTTTTGCCTTATATTGATCAAGGTTGATGTTCTTTGAAATATTTGTCTGGGTTTGGGCTTGGGTTTTAATATTATCCATGGTCGCCTAAGGTTTTAACCTTAATTATTATGTCCATGTCTACCATAATCCTAGTAGTGGCCCTCTTTTATGAACTAAATTTTGGTATGTGCAGATTATGGTTTTATGATGACCATTCGATCACTGAAAGTGGATCATAGCAGTTCCCCATGCCCCCGCTCTGTTTTATTTTTCATTAAAAAATTCCAACGGGTTGGCAAGTGACCCACATGACCTCTTCATTGGTGGTCCCAACACTTTTGAAAGGACGGCAGTTGATGAATTGGTGTGATCAATAGTGGTTGTTTAACGATTTGGCTTCACTAGGACTGCTCCCCACTACCCCATCTGATTTTATTATGTCTTAAATTAATGTCATGGGCTAGTGGGCTATGGACACCTATCCCTTCATGCAGGGGCCCACTTGATTTTAAATGCAGTGATTTTTTTATCAAGCAAGGATCAACGGTTGATAGTGGGTGATGTAGGTCAATCCTGACCACTCCCTGCCATCCTATGCAAGACCCACTCGTGTCTTTTGTTTCTCAGTGGGGAAGCAGGTGACCACCACGTGGATTAATCTAATGGGATGGAGGGACATTAGTAAATGTGGAATATTAATAAAATTTACCAAGAAAGTAGGAAGGATAGATGGTGCAAAATAAGAATTGATTTCTTTTGCACGTATTCGAGATATGATGGGTATTTTTTTATCTTAGTCGTCATTTCTATCAGAAATTTGTACAAGTAGATAGGTGGTTTGTGTTAGGGGAAAGTATGGGTTAGTGGATTGAAATCAAATCCTGACCGCTTCCCATCGTCCTGTTGATCAAAGGTACAAGTGGGTTAATTCTCATGGGTGAGCGGGAGATATTGACACGATAGGTTTTCTTTAATGCTAAATAGATGATTAAGTGTGCAAACAAAGTGGATGCATATTAACATGGGATTTTCTGATTAGACAAAGGAAACAAGCACATGCAGTAAGCTTCCTCATAATTAATTACCTTGATTTTAATTATTTATCGATCCATCTCGACATATGATCAATGGTTGAGATTCAAAATCAAGTAGTTGATTGTCAGCTTGCTCACACAAGCCTTCATCGATCATTAATGGTTGACACACTAAAATTGCTCGATATAATGAGAGTTGTCAGTCATATTTTTTTTTCAAAGTTGCAATTAGATGAAGATGGTGTGAAGAACTTTGGCGTGAATTTGTAGCGGTAGTTGCAGAGGCATTGAGGATAGTTTCTCCTAGGTAAGTTTCTATCTATGTTTTTTATGTGTCGAATACGTATCATTTGGCTAGGTCTTGAGAAATTATTGTGGGATCTGTAGGTTTTAGTTACCTAGGGTTTGTAGGGGTTGATTATTTGAAGAATTCACGCCGGTTGATAGGTTTTATACATAGTTGTGAAGTGTATTTTTCCTACAAATTTGTAAAGTTTCTCTGCACTTGGGAATTCATAAACTATTGTCGTGTTCTTTTGTACGAATGGGTAATCCAGGTGAGTTTTTCCAACCAGTTAGAAGGTCTAGGAGACTTAGCATGCTTGAGTCCCAAGATGATGCACTTGAAATCAAACTTGGCATGCCAAGATCTCTTGTAACGCCAAAAGGTAGGAGAAGTGGCTATAATAAAATTAAGAAGGGTGGTGTCAAAAGCAATTACCACTTGAGGAGCATAATTATTGGTCATGACCAGGGTGAGTCTGGTGGGAAATTGGCTAAGTCTTGTGGGAAGAAGAAGAATAAGTACAACAAGGCTAATGATTCTTATATGGGAAGGAACAACTCTCCCATGGAGGATTCAGCTGGTCCTTTGAGCGATGAAGGAGATACTAACCCAAAGTATGGTTGTTACCTTCTCACTCTAGTGGCACGAGAGGATTCTGATGATGGAGGGGTAGTGGCTTCTCCAGTTTCAGCAAGAACACAGAGTGGGCATGCGTACTCTGATTCTGAAGAATTAGAGTAGCACCTTGGTTCTATTATCGTTTTTTATGACACCTCCACCATAGCGGCGAGTCCATATCTTTCAGCAAGTGTATAAAAAAATTTTCTTTGATGCTGACTTGGAAACTTTTTTGGCTAGTGTGAAGGAGAGGTGTTGGATACTATTGCTTTGATGTCAATTATGCCTTTTTCGGTTAATATATAAGCTCTTGCCTTAGGTGTTGATGGAGAATATTCTTTGATCAACATGGATGAGGGATTTTGGAGCTATTGCAACAACGAATGATGCATTTTGGAAGGCTAGTTGATCCTCTTCAATAGATGATATGTAATTTTGTCTTTTTCTTTCCCCCCATTTCGTAATGAGAAAATATAACCATTTGGGGAATCTTTGAAACTAAAATGAAATTAAGTGTCAAATGTAAATGTGACTGAATGATAATTTGGCCTGAAGCTTGTTGCTCCCATATTCTATAAATGGGAATTTAGGGCCAGTTTTAAAGAGGTTGGTTATTCTAGAATTGATCACACTGAGGATTATAAAGAATATACTAAACATTTTAGTGTTAAGTCTTAGGTTTGAGTCTGCTAATATGCACATGTAGTCCTGATAGCAATACTAACAATATAGAATATAATAGTGCAACTTCTGCACCATTTTTTCTCTTATGTACTAGTTTTATAAACTATAAGTAATATAATCAAGGGTTATCTTATTTGTCTCTATCAATTTCTAATGGATGTATGGTTTTATTCTTACTTATTAATTCAAAGAGTTGATGTAAATACTTGAATGGAGCTATAAGTTTATGTCAAATCATGTACTAGGATGTTAGTAAGAAGTGATGGGTAAGATATAATGTTGAAATACTATAATGCAGTATTCTCAAGGCTTTATGTAATGTCATGTGTGAAATTGCTATCAAATCATGTAAATTTTAGAGTTGACTTTGTTCCAAGGATGAGGCACTAATCTAAGTGAGGTGATCATATTGCATTTTATTGCTTAATTCAACAACAAATCATTTATTAAACCACATTCTCTTAAACAAGTTACTATTGTGTTAGGTTTTACCATTCTTAGGCTCTGAATATGAACTTTTGTTAAGAAGCTACCAACTCCTTTGATATGTTTCACTTGTTGAGCCATTATATGAGAATTATTTGTGTGTTGCAATATTTATGATAAAAATGGCACAAGAATATCATGTAAACATTATTAGGATCACCCTCCTGGGTTTCACAGAGCCTGAAGTGTAGAAGTAAGGGCCTAATAATCCTTTACTTGTTTTTTGGCCAATCCTTGCCTTTACTTGTCATTGGATTTAGGAAAATTCACAGGTAAATGATGAGATTAAGTTTGGTTCTAAAAAAATAACCAACATAATCAATGGTTAGTATTGAATTGGCTAATCAATGGATGAAATTGGCTAAAAAATGAAGACATGGATTAAAGATTAGATCAAGGGTTGATAATGCATAGCGACATGGATCAAGGATTTTAATCAAAGGTCCAAATTGCTTGAAACAATAACAAATCCCTTTATTTTAGGAAGCATGTGGGAGATCTATCCACGTGGAGGGAGAAATTTGAATTTGAAAAGGGAGATACTCCATGAGAATATTCTTTGAATGATTAGAGGAAATTAGTCAATTAAACAATTTAATAAATTATTTAATTGTACAAGAGGAGGAAATTAGGAACTTTAATTCAAAAATTAAGAATTATTTAATCAAAGAAGGATTATGATATTTAATTTGCATTATTTAGTCAAATGAGAAGAAAATTAGTGTGAAGGTGTTGAATTAATCAAATAAAATTAATTATTCGATTAATAAGAGAAAATAGTGAATTTAATTAAATAATTGACATTATTTAATTAAATAGATGAAATAGGTGAATTAGGAGAGAAATGGTGTTAATATGTGAAATCTGGTGTGTGATATACTTAGGGCATTTTTAGGTGTCTACACAAATAAATGAATTTCCTAATAAGTTGTCAATACAAAGTACCATTAACCAAAGATGAATAACATTGAGCATTAAGTTTGACTCAAAATGGAAAGGGAGTTAGAGAAATCTTGAAATCAACAATATGAAATTATGAGAGTGAATCTATAGCATACTTGGACTATGCAATGGTGATCTATGGAGTAGACTAAGATATCTCAACAATGAGAAAACCATGCAACAAGCCCAATTCAATCATAAAAAGCCTATCATGGAAGATTTTTTTTGCTACAATAATGAATAAAGAAGAACTCATGAATAATAGTTCATCAATATAGAGAACCAAAAAGAGGGATTTGTAGGATATAGATAAATTTCACAAGTCTTACTATAGAATGTAGATATTCAATTATGAATGAACAAGAGAACCTACAATGAAAAGAAATGAATACATCTTGGCATACCAAGCTTGAGGGACTTGTAGGATATGGATAAATTTCACAAGTCTTCAAACCAAAGAATAATTATAAAGAAAAAACTATGGCTTCTTCATTTATATCTTGGGTAAAAGCTTAAAATTATGTCCCACTTTTATAAAGGAAATGACAAACACAAATATAATTTTTTGGACCACCTAAAAATCACATTTATGTTTTGAATTTTAAAATGATATAAACTAATGAAATATATAATGCTTAATTGCAATTTATATTTATAATTTTTTAATTTTTAAAAAATTATAAGGACATATTTTATTAATAAAAATAAGGGAATTATATTAATTTTTTAAAATTTTGAAAAAAGTGAAGTCAATGGAATGTTGCATAAAATATAGTAAATTTATTTATTTTTCTTTGATTTTTCTACTTAGATAACTTGAAAAGATAGTGCATGGAGAAAAAATACTAATATTTTATGAATATTTTTAAAGTCAAATTTACTCCAAATTCCATAGTTTTGATGGGATGTCAAATTTTGTCTAATTTTTTATATTAAAAAAAAATTATACCCTCTTAGAGAGGATTCTCTCCTCTAATTCACTATACCTTTTTTAAAATAAAAATAAATATATCTCTGATTTTTTAATCAACCTCATGTTTGGATATAATAACCTACTTGTAATAATTTTTTAAAAATCATAATAAAACAAATCAAAATATATTAAAAAAAAATCTAGACTTCAAGCTCTACAAAAGGGTATTTTCAATTTTTCATGAAAATACCCTTGGTTAGAGAAATCTAAAGTCAAATTTATTTATTTTTGTTGAATTTAACCTAGAAAGAAGGATTTGGCTACCACATTGATAGTTTCGAGAAAAAGGGTTTGGGTCAAAACTCTTTCACCTAAAAAGGTTTTAGTCAAAACCTCGCATAAAAAATAAACTTGGTTTAGATTTTAAAATCATATTCTATTGATTTAATAGTTTTGAGAAAAATGGTCCACTCAAAACTCTTTGTGCTATGTAAATTCAAGAAAAATTGGTTAGCCATAAATTGTTTTGAGAAAATCAAATTTTCCCAAAACCATTTTGTTGGCCCAAGGTGTGACACATCTCTAGAATATCACCCTCTCCTCCTTAACATCACCATGAATAATGCACTTTTCGTATCCATTGGGTGAACCTCCCAATCATGTTTAATAATTATAGAAAGTGAGATTTGAATTGAATTCATATTTGCAATAGATGCAAGGGTCTCAAAGTAATGAATGATAGGAACCTAGGGAAAACCTTTTGTAATTAATCATGCTTTTTTCTAATCTATTGATCCATTTTTTGTAAATTTTATTTTATAGATCCACTTGCATCAAATAATTTCCCTTCCCTTAGGAAGAGGGAAAAAATCCCAAGCCTAGTTCCTAATCACAAAGTTTACTCATCTTGCATAGAAACATCCCATTCAAGAATGCTTGACACCTCCTAAAAATATTGTGGACTAGAGGTAGTAACAATGAAGACATGTGGATGCCCATAAAATTGTGAATGTGTCCATCTAGTGTTTGATGGATCTAAAACCCATAGCTTATAGTGTTTTTCAAACCTAAAGTGGACTAGAAGCTGGACAATGAGGAGGAGAATCATCAACTTTTGAGTGTTGAATACAAGATGAAGTAGGTGAATCATCATTATGATTTTCAACACTAGAAGTAGAGAAAGAAGACTTGTCATCATTAGGAATCTACTTAAGTAAATTTGAATAATTAGAATAATTACCATCTAGATGAAGTTACTCCAATGTGAATATAGGAGGAGGTGGAGTAGTGACAAGAGTGGAACTTGCAGATCCCTCCTTAAAGTGACCACTCATCTCAAGGTACAACTTATGTGAAGTAGGGTGGAGTAATTAATACACCTTAACACTATCAAAATAACCTAAAAGTATGTAAGGATAACTATATGGATCCATGACATTATGCGGGCTGATGCAAGAGAACCACAAAATTTAAGGTTCTTCACTATCAAATTTTTACCACTCCAATATTCAAAATGAGTAACTCCCTTCAAGGTTTGATGAGGAATGTAGTTCTAAATATAACAAGCATAATTAATAGCCTCTATCCAATGCTAAGGTGTGAGGGATTTGGAATGTACCATGCAATTTTCAATTTCCTTCAAAGGTATATTCTATCATTTAGCCATTTCATTCTGTTGATGAATATATAGAACTATTCCCTAAAAATAAATCCCCTTTGTAGTAAGAAACTACTCAAAATGATGGTTGGCATACTCATAACTTTTGTTGGTGAACAAAAACCTTGATGGATTTACCTAACTATTTTCTACAAAATATTTAAGTATTGAAAATGCTTAAAGACCTCACATTTTTTTCCTAAGTACATCTAAATATACCTACAAACATCAATGAATGTCAAAATATACTTGGCCTCGCCAAAAGAAGGTTATGTAAATTGTCTAACCAAATCACTGTGAAACAAATCTAGTATATATAAATCTATCTATGCCTTGTCTTTGTTAAACTTCTCTTCAAGATGTTTACTAAGGATGTAGCCTTGGAAAAAACTATTAAGAAAGTGAACTTAAGTGTATCTATTTCAATAATGGAGTTTGGTAGTGTTATCTTGTAACACCCCTCCGTTTTGGCTCTTTTGCTCGGCAGTGTTCTTCTTTGTATGTTGTGTCTGAGTATGCTTTGACTTTGGAACTTGGTTACTTCTGACCGCTATCTATTAAGCGATGTGAATGTTATATTTTAATGTGATGTTAATTTACTTTGATGTTATCTATATGGAATGTTTTGGATTAACTTAGAATATATTTGATTTAACGATGTTTTATACTATTGATCATATCATTGATGTTAGAATCGTCAGTTAATAAATTGTGTATTGGTGAAGGGGACGGGATTGTATCACTCGCTTGCGAGTGCCCTACGATTTTGAGATTTCCTCTTCATAGTGTGTTTGATCATATTATATATGTATGTATGTTCGATGTACTCTTTGATTGCAGGTTGACAGGTACATGACATCGACTCCACCTAGTTCATAGGTTTGAGTGTGTCCATTGACCAACGAAAACTGATTGGGAGATAGTAGCTAGGTTTTCCGTGCCAAGTCGTCACCCTGGTCATAGCGTGTCGTCGAGTTGTTGTTGGGTTGGTTGGTTGTTTTAATTCGGTTCTTTGCATCTCGAGTATTTATTTAATTGCAAATTATAAAGGTTATCAAGTGGCTTGCGTAGTTAAATTGATGTTTATATGTATTTATTTGCAATGTTGAAATGTTATTTATTTGATTGATTGATTTGAATTAATTAATAAAATTAGATTGAGTTTATTGAGTAATTATATTAATGGTGTTTTATTAAATGTGAGTTGTTTTGGCAATTATTGGATATTAAGATTTAATTAAAATATAAATATAAAGACCATGTTTGGATAGTTAGAATTAAATTAAAATAAATAAATAAAAGGAGAATGTGTTTTGAATCCCACTTTTGAAAATTGTTGATAAAGTAAATTATTTGCAAAGATGGTATTCTTTTGTTTTAAAGAATTTTGAAAAATGCATAACATTTCAATTAGAAATAGAAAATATCTCCAAAATGGGCAATAAATTTAGTGGGTGAATTTTTTAGGGGTTTGACAAAAATTTGGGGGAAAGACTCTTGATAAGGAAATTAGGATTTTCATTTTAAAAAATTGGAAATTTGAGGGGAAAAGAAAGGAGGAGCAAATTTGGATTTGTGCTTGGAATTTGAAGGAGAATGATTGAGTTTGTGGATTGAGCTGGAATCAGAATAAAGATTGAATCACCATTGTCAAGTTTTCAAGCTCTTGGAGAAAACACCAGGTTCTTTGCTTGATTTTCTTCTTTTTATTTTTGAAAGAATTTACATTTTGTTCATGATCTTGAAAGATTCAATCTCTTTGTAAAACCCATGTTAAATGTTTTCAAATCTTGCAGCTGTTATTGGATTTGGGAAGAAAAAACCAAAACAAAACTTGCACAATGAAAATAGGAAGAAAACTCATGAGAATTTGTTTTAAAACTAGCAACAGAAAACTTAGAAGGGATCAAATGAAAAGTTTAAATATCTTGTTCAATTTGGGGAATACCCAGAAATTTACATCTTGTTATTGTGCTTTAAATTATTTTTTCTCAGCTTTATCTGCAAGAAAATTTGCCCAATCTGTGTATAAAATGGAAAAATATAGATATATATGTATATATGCATGTATGATTGATGTTGGGAAATTAATTTCCCTTCTGTTAAAAGCTCTATGAAATTTATAAAATAAAATTAAAAAAATGGAAAATTTCCTGTCTTGTTCTGTCTAGTTTTTTTTCCTGTAGGAGGAGTTTTTTTTTTCTGTTTTAAATTTAAATTAAATTAAAATTAAAATTAAATTTATTATTTTGTGGGGGCTGCCCACAGCCACCCCATCCATGGGGGCACTGGCTGTGTGCTCCCCATGGTTGGGGAGTGAGGGGCTACATCCCCTATTGGGGGCGCCAAAGGCCTTTGGCCTTTTATTCTTATTTTATATATATTTTTTTTAAATTCATTTTAATTTAATTTTTTTATATTATATTATATGTTTAATATAATATATATATATTATATGTAAATATTTTATAATATTGTTTAAATAAAAAAAAAAATTATATAATTATTTATTTTATAATATATATATATTATGTTTTCTTTTAAAATAATTTGCAATATGGAATAAATGGGTTGTTTTAAAAATATTTGTGCATTTAAACAATAGTTGTAAATTCAGCATGTATAGATATTCATCTAAGTATATATATACATTGAGTATATAGGCATACTTTTATACGTATATAGTAGATTTAAATATAGATTATTTTATGATGTATTTTTAAAAGAGAATATTATAATCAAATGTTTTGGATTTATTTAAAATTAGATTTTAGATATTCAAATATTTTTTATCGAAAGTTGAATTTTAATAATTAAATGATTTATTTAAAGTAGATTTTATATAATCAAATACTTTTATTTTAAAAGTTGTTTTTTTTTATGAATATATGTAATTAGGAAAAACGAAATTTAATTATTGGTTTAAAATCCTTAAAGTTGTTAGCGTGATTATTTACTTGATGTCTTGTGCGATGTAATTGTTTGACTCGGGTTTAGGAAACCCTAACATTAGTTGTTGAGTTGTCTGAAATGCTTTTTAAATAATGTTTTCATTCATTCTCGATGTTGGGAAAATGGGGTCAAAGGTCTAGCAAGTCTTCCAGAAGAGTTCTCTAGGATGGGATGTTTCTTGTAGTGGTTCATTTTGTGAATCGCCTTGGGAAATGTATAGAGTTGTTTTATGTTGTACCCAGTTTCCACGAACGGGGATTTGTGCCTCCTTGGGATTGGGAAAGGGTTATGTGGTTGTGCCTCCTTGGGAAGAAGGGATTTTGTATCTACGTTTCCTCCAATGGTTAGGGAGGGTTTGACCTTCGTTTCCTCTAGTGTTTGGAGAGAGTTTTGACTTTTGTTGTCTCTAGTGTTTGGAGTGAGTTCGTTCATGTGTTCCTCCTAGAGTTGGAGTGGTTTTATCGTATTGGTATGCACTTGGGATTCTCTTGATGATTGGTTTTGTTGGTGTGTTGTCAAGTAGAAGAGTGGCTTCTGTTTGGGGCCAGAGCCCAAAGAGGTAAACTGGGAAACCTTCAGAAGTGGTTTAATAAAGTGATAACTAAATTAATGTACTTAGAAGTAGGGTAGTTTTTCACACTAATTAAGATAATTGAACCTCGCTCATGGACCCAAGGGCTTGTATAGACTTGGGATGAGATAGGAAGGCCTGGAATGACAAGGTCATCTATCTTGTCTTTATGAGAGGTATTTGATTCCACATGAGTGAGTATGGGTGTCGGGATTTGGTAGAGGCCACCAGGACAACCCATTGTGGGGGCCGGAGCCTAAGAAGATTCCCAGATGGATATCCCTGATGAGCTGTGTGATGACACTCTTTCTACGACAACAGTTGGTATTTGGGTTTATGTGTATGGTCTTCTTAGATTACTTGATCTATTTTACTTCTGGAAGCAATGTGACTTGTGTCAGTGATGTTAGAGTTGTTCTTGTGTTATTCTTATGGTTGTATGGTTCATGTGATTGATTGTATCAGTGATGTAAATAATTATGTAACTCGGGAAACAATGTAATCTTTGTGTCATGTGATGTGGTACTTGTATTTAATTCCTTTCAGTTTTGCGTAGCCTATGTCTAGAGATAGATGGTCTTGCCTAGGAATCTTGGTTACTATCTCCTAGCATGAGGGGTGAGCCTTCGGGTATCACAAGGTTGGGTGGAACATGCATCTTATTCCGTTGGGTTGGCTGTTGTTCTTTGGACGAGATTTCCAGTTGGAGAGCTCGTGGGACCCAGTTCTTCATGATTATTCTTTCAGTTATAAATGTAATTTAATACCCCTCTTTGTATTGAGGTGGAAGTTGTATATTGTAACCTTATATTCTGGAAGTATCTCATTCGGGGAATGAGTGTTGTAACCTTAATGTAAAGCATATCATTGGAATCATGTGAACTCTTGTATCTTTGAGTTAATTTTATCATGTATGGAATTTTTGTGTAATTAATTGTTAATCAAATATATGTAATGGTTTTAATTCATGTTTCATGTTTGGATTTAAGTAACTCAGTCTCGTAACCTTAGGGGATTGGTTGGCAATGGTTAGTGTTCTTGCATGTTAATTATTTTTTTCAAAAAATAATAATAATAATAATAATAATAATTAGTTTGTTTGTGTAGTAAATTGCAACTTCCCCTAGGGTTGCGTGGCGGGGCGTTACATATCTCTATTCCAAAGCTAGTCTCAAAGAAAAAAGGCAAAGCATTTTCCCCTAGTGAATCTTAGTTTTCATCGATGAGAAAATGTTCCCAAACCTTAGGATTTGAGCTAATAGGCTTCACGGGAACCACACTATTCAATTGAGAGTTAGTGGAATAAGGGTCCGAAAATATTGGGGGTACATCATGTGCCAAATTTACACCTGTAACCAATGGGGATAGAGGGCGGACTATGAGGATCCCCATGAGAACCGGCCACCATCTACTTAAAGAATTTGAAAGTTGCAGAGTGGGAGAAATAGTGTTACCAAGCTAATATTTTACAAATTGAAATGTTTAATTACACTATGCTATCTATATGAATCTTTTATTCTTCTTTTATTGGATTTTTAATTTTAGAAAAACTTCTATGAACCTTCTATAATACCTAGATAAACCAATTAACTTTGCACTTCAACTACATTATTAGAGGTTGGCCCTTCCATTATAATTTTGATCTCATCAGGATATATGAAAAAAAATTATTGGTAGAATATGTCCCAAATAAAGAATTTTCTTCCCAAGAAATATATATTTTAATAGTTTTTTATACAACTTGTGTTCTCTTAGTTTTTGTAATACTAATAGGGGTGCACTAAGTGTTTTTCATTTTAGAGTATATTAGAATGCCATCTAGGAAAAATAGTCTAAATTTATATACTCATTATATTTTAGGAAATAAAAATTAGCATTAGTTATATTAAAAGATACAACTATGAATTCATAATGCCCATATTTGGCTCAAAAAAAATTTTAGGAATATCTTCATCCTTGATTCCTAGTTGGTGCCATCCTATTGATTTTTAAAAAGTATATTGTTGTTCCTTTCATATGAATAAATAATTCTTTAATACAAGATAAATGATATTTATTATTCCTTGTTACCTTGTTATTCAAAATTTAGTAATCTATGCATAGCCTCATAATTCCATCTTTCTTTTTGATGAAATGACTGAGGTTTCCCATGGTGATACATTTGGTTGAATTAATCCCTTTCCTAACAAATCCTCTAATTGCATTTTTAATTTTATAAATTTGGTTGCATTTATTCTACAAGGTACACAAGTTCAATTACTAATACAATTTCAACATTCTCTTAGTAGGTAGACTTAGTAATTCATCTAGAATTATAATTCTAAATTCTTCAAGGGAACATTTTCTAGATTTGGGGTATCTTTTCTCTCTTTTATTTATTCTAACCATAAACATTTAATCTCCTTCTTTCTTTATTTACATTTATGACATAGTTTCCACCTTTATATGATTGAATATTCCTCTTAACTTTACATTATTTACTTCACCATCTATGCATTCCATTATTTACTATCAATATATACTTAGTTGATAATTAGCCAACTAAATTATTTCAATGATAATATCATGTGACCGTAGGGGTGTTTACTTCTATTTTAATTTAAGAATTTTAATTAAAGTGCTTGTTATTTGGTTCTTTCTTTATTTACATTTATGATATAGTTTCCACCTTTATATGATTGAATATTCCTCTTAACTTTACATTATTTACTTGACCATCTATGCATTCCATTATTTACTATCAATATATACTTAGTTGATAATTAGCCAACTAAATTATTTCAATGATAATATCATGTGACCGTAGGGGTGTTTACTTCAATTTTAATTTAAGAATTTTAATTAAAGTGCTTGTTATTTGGTTTTTGAATTTTATTTTAGCCTTTATTTCTTTCGAAAGGCTAACTCTTATTATAGTTAAAAAAATTCTTTCTATAGTAAGGGCTTGTACTTTATTTTCTTATTTCAAAATTATTTTCAGTACTTCATTTATCTTTTCAAGGTTAAGTATGTTTACCTCTATTTTTTAGTATTAATAAAACTTTTTTGCACCTCTTTCATCTTTTATTATATGAGAAAATATTTTAATAGTGGTCTTGAATAAGACTTTGTTGTAATATTATGTCATATTTTCTAACTCTTTATTTCCATAGCTAAGACTTTAGAATAATTATGACTTGATTCAGTATTAGTTCTAATATGGAATATCAATTTTATATCCTATTCATATGTTACATTTTAATATTAAAATGAAGCTATTTTCATGAGTTTATATTGAAGTGTCTACTTGCTTTGGTTATTTCACTATAGTCCTTCAAATCAATTATTATCATCAATTATTTTATACAATTTGTCTATCAAAATCATTCAAAAATAGATATTTTTTACATGCATAAGATATGTTAAAACTTCTCAAAGCTTTAGTTTATGTATTTAGCAAGAATACAATTTTTAATTATGATAGTTTCATAAGTATAAGAATGAGCATGTTTTCTGAAATCTACTCCCTTACATGATTTGTTAGAGGCCCTTCATGGACATGATAGAAAAATATTATAAGATGCATCCTTGAGCAAATAATTTGGTGGTAAACTACCATTAGGAGTTGAAAGTGTATAATATTAGGCTCCCTTAGTCTCATTTCACTAACTCATTTGACTGCAAAATACGACGATTTTTTTTTATGAAAGATGTATAATTAGATGAATCATTGGGTACCTATGTATTTAATGTGAAATTTTCAAAATAAAATAAAATTTGTGCCCGACGTTCGTCGAAATTTTGATGCTCCGTTATTTTCATCACTTTTTTGACAAACGTCGGGCATAAATTTTAATAAATAAAAGTGAGTTCGACAATTTATCTATACTTGCGACAATGTTTTCATGTTATACTTGCGAATTTTCCCTACTTGCGAATTTGCTATACTTGTGACAGTTTGTGGAGGTTATAGGCCAAATTTTTTTGGTACAAAATATCATAATTATTAGATTTTGTTACCTATCTATGATTAAAAATTATTGGAGTGTGAGTTTGATATTTTTTGAAGATCTAAATATTCAAGCTTGGTAAAGAAAAATCATGTCAGATAATATTAGTGTAGAACAAAATGAAGAGACACTTGCTAGATTGTGGGCTAGATTGAAAAGAAAGGTTGATGGGAAATGTTATTGTCCTTGCAATAATTGCAAGGGATTAAAGACGAGAAGACTTTTAATCACAACAGCTGAGAAACATTGTAGGCAGCATGGTCACATTAAAGGGGGGCATGATTATCGTCCATTGGTAAGTTGTTCATTATATGTCTTTATATTGATTGAATTTGTAAATGTTTATATTGTTTTAACATTTTATATATATATAAAAAATAACTTGATCATGATCATGGTTTATTTGTGTCGATCATTATTATAAAGGTGGGGCGCCCTAGGGCACATGATATGGATTATCACGGCATGGAGAATGTGGTTTTGCAAGCGAAGGAACATGGAGATGTGAATATTGAAGATGAAGTTAATGATCCTATGGAAGAAGATGATCATGCGCTAGAAAACACAGTTGAAGATGATGGTACAAATACATTGATCCATGACACATTTAGTGGTGCGGTTGATCATGATGATCGAGATGACTTTGATGATGTTCATGATTTACCTATACTTGAGAAGGCATATGAGCCCCTTTATGAAGGCTCCCAAACAACTCTTCTCTCTATTGTATTTTTGTTGTTGAACTTGAAGGTTATCAATGGTTTATCCAACATAGCAATCTCACGGATGTTAAGGTATGTCATATATGTCATTTTTTTTCATCTATTTTTGTTGTTAGTTCATCACTAGTAAATAAAGGATGAATTATGTACCATTAATATTCTTTATATTAAAAAATTATTTTTTTCTTGTAGATTGATAGGTGAATTTTTGTTACCACCATCAAATATTTTACCTCGCTCATACCAAGATTTATCTGCTATTATGAAAGATATTGGAATGGAGTATCAAGCAATAGATGCATGTCCCAATGATCATATTATATATCATAAACAACATGAATTTGCAATAGAATGCCCAGAATTTCATATCAGTATATATCAAACAAATCAACTAACAAAAAAGGTGCCTCACAAGGTTCTTCGATATATTCCCATTATTCCACGTATGCAATGATTATTTAGGTGCAAAATCTTAGTGCAATTTATGAATTACCATATACGAAATAGAAGTGGAGATGGCATTCTTCAAATGCCTACAGATGGTTCTGCATTTAGGGACATGGAGGAAAAATGGCTACACTTTAAAGAACCTCATAATCTCAGGCTTTCATTGGCAGCGGACGGTGTCAATCCATTTGGAGAGCTAAGATCTATTTACTCGGTCTGGCCTGTTTTTGTCAACAATAACATTCCTCCATGAATGTTAATAAAGAGGGAGCACATAATGTTGGCAATGATTGTTCTAGGTATTTTTTTACATCAATTTTCTTTAACGTAGTAGCATCTCATTTGTCTTATTTGTTGCATAATGAATTATATTTTTTTCATTTAATAGTCATGTATAATAATTTATATATATTGCAGTAAAATGGTTATAATATTTATGTAATGTTTATGTCCATTCAACTAGGTAAGTACCAAGTTAAAGATATGAATGTATATATCGAACCTCTTATCGACGAGTTACTAAAGTTATGGAATGGCGTCACTATGTATGATGTCTCTAGACCAATAGGACAAAGACAATTTCAATTCCATGCAATGCTTGTATGGATAATTCATGATGCCCCAAGGCTAACACATTTTTGTGGTATGTTATAACATTTGACTGCACTCTAACGATATTTAATTTTATGAAGTAGATATCATGCATGTTTTTTAAATAATCTATTCATTATATATAATTATAAAACTTGATATATTTAATCCAATTATTATATATGATCTTGCAAGTCTTCAAATAAAGGGAAAATTTGCATGTCCAGTTTGTCATCCAAAGATGAAATCTCGTCGTTCAACAAGTTTAGGAAAGTAGGTGTTTGACGAGTATAGGCACTTCCTCCACATAAATCATAAGTATCGAACTACTGAAAAACATCTTTTCAATGGGAAATAAGAGACTACATCAAAACCATGAAGAATGACACCTCACCTATGGAAGTTGGAATATAATAGAATTAATCATCAGGGTTATAAATCGGATCAAATTGTTTATCTATCATATATGATATGTTTGGAATTTATATTTTTATATTGTGTTTTGTTTACTCATGTTGTAATTGACAATTATTGTCATTGCTAATTTGTTTAACTTATATGCTTCATGAAGGTCGTCAAGGCATTAATGGTCAGCTTCCACAGGGACTGAAAAGTTATCCCAGACAATTTAGTAGGCTGCCCTACTATGAGCAGCTAAAAATTGTGCATTTGTTTGATACAATGCATATCGGAAAGAATATAACAGAAATGTTATGGAAAATATTGGATGGAGGGCATGACAAAGAAAAAAATGTCAAAATTTGTAGTGACATTCAAGAAGCTAATCATGCAATGAAAAATGTCATTCAATTAAATAGCGATGGAGACCAAATTAATATAAGCGCCCTTCCTTGGTTATTAATGGAGCAACAAAGCAATGCTATAAAAGAAGTCATACAAAAAATTTGATTCCCCATAGTATTTGTTGCGAACATAAACAATATCATAACAAAGAAAGTTGAATTTGGGTCAAGGATGAAAATGCATGATTGGCATACCTTCATTAAGGTAATTATTCTGGTATATTTTATATATATATGTATACTGCATGTACTTTTCAGTGTATTATGTTTACTAGTTTTGGAAAAATAATGAAAAGATCATTTTATAATTGTTGCAATACGTTCTACCTCTATCTCTCCTAAACAACTTCGACAACAATGTCAAGAAAGTTATATATGATCTTGGAAAATACATGAGGTAAGTAGCGATATTTTTTCAATTCATTATATAGATCTTATATTTTCCATTTATTTTACTTGTTATGTAATATATTGTATATTTTTGTTAAATTGCATTAATATATTTGCACTTTGAATCACTTGTAGATGGTTGTCATCTAAAGAAATCCATAAAGAAGATATAAATTATTGGAGGAGAAAAATTCCTCGTCTAATGTGTGAAATGCAAAAGTGTCTACCTTCGACATTTTTCAATGCACAAGAACACTACCTCATACACCAAGTTGAGGAGATTGAATTGTGTGGACCTGTACACACAAAGTCAATGTGGATGGTTGAGAGGCACTTGAAATTTTTGAAGGCTTTGGTTAGACAAAGAGCACATCCTGAGGGTTCTATGGTGGAGGGATATATGGTATACCAGACCATGGTGTACATTATTGAATATCTTCCTAAGTTCGCAGCAAAGATCCATGTAGATCGCATTTGGGATCCCAACTCCATTAACAAATTCGAAGGGGAGTACCTGATGGGGAAAGGTAGATTGAGGAAAGTGAGAGGTAATTATAAGATGGTCATGGAGATTAATTAGAATACATTTTACATTGCCTTCAATTTCTTGAAAAGAAACAACAGAGAACTAGTCCAAATGAAAGAATATTCCATACACTAATAGAAAAGTATTGGTATTGTATTACTCTAGAAAATAAGTCGTATACCGTGGTAATTAACTAATTATACGTCGTTTGTGAATTTCAATTTTTTTTTATACAGTTGTTCGAGAGTGGGATGCACTACATTTGTACATCACAAACAATCTTGATTGGATGACAGTATGGATTGAATGATGTCAACAATCTAGTCGCGCATTAACATGGGAAGGTGTGGCTTCATTGGTTAAAAAAGCTCATCGTAATGGAGATTCCAATGTTACATCAAGGGAAATTGATTTAGCATATGGTTTAAGAGATAAATAGGTACGTATAAATATATTAATCACCCATATTATTTAATTATTTTCAATTATATTGATGTATATATATGTTGAGCTTTTTTTTCTTTGCATACATTCAACCAAGAATAAAATGTTTATCAACTGACGATGCAATAACTTTTACATGTTTGACATATTGTAGGTGAAACACCACAAGGCTATGTGGTGCAATGGTCATAAATTTTGAATCAAAAAGTTGGATGACACGAAGAAAACTTGTGATTCTAGGATAATTGCAGTCTTTCAAGTGACTAATGTTTCATCTAGAAGCGACATACATCCAGAAGTCTCAGAAAATCAATACTATGGGATTTTGGATGATATACTTGAGTGTGACTTTAATTCCTTCAAATTAGTTTTGTTCGTCTTCCAATGGTATAGGCTACGATTGAATGACAATGATCTCAAGAGAACTATTATTAAACATGATAATGGATTTACCATAGTTAATATAAGGTCGATCGAGTGAGTTGGAAATAAGCCCTATGTTCTTCCAAGCCAATGTGAGCAGGTATTTTACTCAAAGGTTCCAGGTAAACCGGGTTGGTCATTTGTTGTTAGACATGATCCAAGAGGAAGGTTGGTAAAGTATAATGTGGTGGAAGAAGAAGATACCGAAGAACTAGAAGATGATGTAGATGATGATCAGGATCAACAGTTAGTTGATGATGTGCTTGACGAAGATGTCAAAGAAGAGGAACTAGATCTTGATGATGTAGGAGTTAATGTTCATGAAGATGATATTCGTGTGGATGATGACATTATTGAAATTGATATCAATGACGATGATGATGATATGACCAATCCTTACAATGTCGAATCTAGATTGGATGATACAGACAAAGAGTTGGATGAAGAAGAAGATCAATGGCATTGAAATGTATGAGTTATGCGATTATATTATCTATTTGATATTGATTTCTTGATAGAAGTATATTTGACTTATATGGTTACATCATTAATTCATGATGTACTTTTTAATGTTGTTAATTCATGATGTTACAACTATTGTAGCTCTCCTAGAAATTTCCATATGATCAAATCCTAATTACTCTACTACTATTTATGATTAGATATTCTTTGATCATATCTTTGGTTATTTCATTCCCAAAAAAATAGTGTTTCCTCATGTTGACCCCGCATAGTGACATGTGAATGGGGCCAACATTGAAATTTTTTCAATTTGTGCTTGTATGGAGTGAAACTTGACATGGTTAGCCTAGATGCATGCGTTGACAATATGGGAGGGTTTCGAGACTCAAACATGATGTCATACTATATAAAGGCATCTCGTCCTTCCTAATAATACAAGTTGCCTTATTCTTCATCTCTTTCATATATTGTTCCTAATTATCAAATGGTGGTAAGTGATTATTCCCTTATATATCATTGTATAATTATTTTTTTCTATATTAATTTATAAATTTTTATTATATTATGTGGAGCCCCAAAAGGTTAGAGAGGATTTCAAGTTATTAGGTTCAAAATAAAAAATCATCACTTGTCTCTCTATCTACTCAATAATCAAAAGGCCATCAACTCTTCCATCCTAGTTGAGAGGACTGATTATATTATGTTTTTTTATACATTCCTATATAGCTTTCTTGTACATGTATTTTGTATCACTAACATGTGACATTGTATTCATATATTGCTTTCTTGTATATATTGTAGTTTTACCAACATATACTATTGTATGCTTGCATGGCTTCTTAGTTAATATATATATATTTATTATTGATCTTTTTTATATTTTATATAAGTTATTATTAGATGATACACATTGGATTCCTTTTATTTTTTTATATTTGAAGATACATAACTAATTACAAGGATAATATAAAGAAGATATATCTATATATGTATCATTTATGAGTTTCTAAAATATTTTACTTCCATGTCAACCACTTTCTTTACTTCAATTGAGAAACATAATACCTCTATAATCTTGCATTTATCAAGTGTCAATAAAATAAAATTCAAGTACTTAGCTATCAATTTTCTCTTGATTGATCTAGTAATAATATACTAGCCAACTAATACTCATCCAATGATATCATCTTGCATTGATTTGTGTTACTTGACCATCACATAATTGAACCAAGTACCACTTTAGAAATACCACATACATAGTCTTCTCTTTCTACAAACCCCCCATTGTATTCATAAGGGTTTTATTGTAGATCCCATCAAATACTATGCCCTAATCATGTAACAAGTAGATAAGTCATCTTTACTAAGGTCAAACAAGGTTTTTTTATCACAAAATACAATAGTTTTTAGTTTTAAGTGTTAGATTTATGTTTTGATTATAAGGTTTATCTTGTAGGTTTAAGGTATGAATTTAAGGTTCTTACAATGACTTTTCAACCAATGGTATTATTCTATCCTATCTTTACCATTATAGTTCTAAAATAAAACATACAAATCAAACTTAACTAGCAATCACACCTTAGTGTGCAATGGGTACGCCAACAAAGTGTGGAATTTCAATTAGGACAAATTTTGGTCTATTTTTTGCATACATTTATGCAGTACATGAGGTCAATTGGTAGGAAATTTAGCAAATGATGTTGTTTGTGCAACAAAGGTCTCAATGGAGAAATGATAGCTTCAAATTTAAACTATGCATCCACTTATAGGGATCCAAACATGATTGAAATAAAACCTTTGAATTAGGAAGATGATCAAGCTCCATTACCAATAGGCTCATGTTATGCTTGCAATACGGAGAGAGGGAGAGAGAGAGAGATATGGAGAGGTAGCTATAGAAAGAGGGAGAGATAGAGTGGGGAAGAGTGAGAGATAGAGGGGTAAGGAGATAGAGATAGAGAGGAAGATAGAGATGGAGATGGAGATGTAGAAGGAGAGGGATATGGAGAGGAGGAGAGTAGAGAAGGATAGGGATAGATAAAGAGATAGAGGAGAGAGGGATAGATAGAGATGGAATAGATAAATATATAAAGAGGGATAGAGATGAGATAGATGGATGGATAGAGAGAGGGAGACATGTATAGAGATAAAGGGGGGGAGAGGAAAATAGAGGTAGAGATGAAGATAGAGTGAGAGAGGAAGAGGGAGATAAATAGATAGAGAGATATAGGTAGAGGGAGAGATAAATATAGAGAAAGATAGGATAAAAAGAGGGAGAGATAGTGAGGACAAGATAGAGAGATATAGAGGGAGAGGGAGATGAAGAGATAAAGAGATATAGATGGTGAGATGGAGTGATATAGAGATAGAGATATAAAGATATATAGAGAGAGGAGAGGGAGAGAGAGACAAAGAGATAGACAAACAAAAAGAATTAGATATAAGTATATAGAGATGGAGAGAGAGAGAGAGAGAGAAATAAGGAGAGATAGAGAAAGGGAGAAACGAGTATGGGGAGATAGAGATAGATGGGGAGAGAAAGAGAGAGAGATAGAGATATATGGGAAGAGAAAGAGAGATGGAGATATATGGGAAGAGAAAGGAAGAGAGGTGGAGATAGAGAGATGGATAGGTGGGATAGAGAGGGAGATATGGGGAGAGATAGAGAGGGGGAGATAGAGAGGGGGAGATAGAGAGGGGGAGGGAGAGAAATGGATATAGATAGGTAGAGGAGGAGATATAGAGAAGAGGGGGAGAGAGGGAGAGATAGGTTGAAGAGGAAGAGAGAGAAGACGGGGAGATAGATAGGTAGAAAAGGGAGATAAAGAAGAAGGGGGGAGAGGGAGAGCGATATATAGAGAGGGAGAGAGAGAAGAGTATAGGGGAGAGAGGGAGAGATAGCTCAATATATATAGAGGGAGAGGGAGAGACATAGAAAGGGGGTGATATAGAGAGATAGAGGGGAATGGTGAAAGAGATAGAGAGATCATGATAGAGGTAGAGAAAGATATGGATAGAAAGAGAGAGAGAGGAGGGAGAGGGAGATAAAAAGAGAAATAGAGATAGAGATATAGAGTAGGAGAGATGGAGGGAGAGATGGAGTGAATGAGAGATAAAGGGGGAGAGGGAGAGATAGCTCAATAGATAGTTGCTTTATATTGTATCTCTATCTACCTCTCCCTTTTCTCTTCCTTTCTCTTTCTTTCTTTCTCTCTCCATATCTTTGTCTTCTTAAGTGTGAAATGGGTACATTGAAGAGGTCTTAAAGGAGAATTATCATATCTTTAATCAAATGGCATGCTACCTTGAGCATAACTCCCCAAGGACACTTGCCATCCTTGGATTGTTGACATGAAACAACCAATCAAAATTTAGTTTCTCTTTTCCCTCTCTCTTTTCCTTTGTATCTCTTATATTTCTCTCTCTCTCTCTCTCTCTCTCTCTCTCTCTCTCTCCCTATCTATCTAAGTTCATCTCTTTCTCTCATTCTCTATATTTTTTAGTTTCTCTCTTTGTATTAGCTAATAGGCTACATATATTGCGAGATTTGAGCTTGAAACAAATCTCATGCCTAGAAACCACTATTGTGTCATTGTAAAACAAGTTTCAACTGCCATTTAATGGTAAACCAGTTGTAGTGTAATGGTAATTTAATCTAATATTACTATTATATTAATTATATTTTGTATTATATAAAAATATACTTATTATTAATTATTAATTATAATAATTTTATATGTATTTAATAATTTTGTTAAAGAATATGATATATAATAATAATAAGTAGAATAATTGTATTATTTATTATGTAAAATATAGCTAATATATACTTAACTATATATGTAGAATATTAAAACCTAAATGGCCATAGTTTTCATTTTAATTAACATACTCTAAAACCTTCATTGAAGCCTTATTTTCAGGTTGTAGCTCGTCAAATTGGAGAAGTGAAAGGTCAATACTAGCGAGGAAGAGTTTGGAGGAGTGAAAACCCTGCATATTAATTTGAATTTCACATGTTATTTTGATTTTTGGCCCCGCGCACGCAAGAGCACGACATAGCTTAGTGCACTAAGACCCTAACTAACAAAATAGGGTAGGAGGAAAGCCAAAGCGATGAGGTTGAGGGCACTCAGAAAGGGAAAATTGATGACCAAGGGACAATGAGTACTGTAAGTGATTTATATCTTTTATATTGGCACCCCCATTCTCTTTAACCTGCAATTTTCATGCCTTTCCAAATATCTTCTCGTACATTGGCACCCCCATTCTCTTTAACCTACAATTTTCATTCCTTTCCAAAGATCTTGTCGTGCATTTGTTGTGATTCGACGACTTAGAGCATCTTCCATAATGACAAATAGTAGAGTTGTGGGGTAGGTCATTGCTTGATAAAATATCTCCATTCCTCCCTTCCAAGCATTTCTTAGAGGTAATAGTTGTCCACTTCTTCTCTTTATTAAGTTCTCTATGCAATTTTAGCATTAATAGCTAGATTAAAATCATTGATCAGCCTTAACCCCAACCCTCTCTTATTCTTGGGTTTAGAAACAAAATCCAAAGCCAACATAGGAATACATTTTTTTATCTTCCACTTTTGACCAAAAGCATTATTTGCCACATTGTCGATAATTTTCACAGGCATATGCAACAAACTTGTATTGTATGTTGGGAGATTTTGAAGAGTAGCCTTAATAAGTTGAAGCTTGTTAGCTTGACTCAAGAGAGATATTTTCCATCATGCAAGTTTGTGTTGGAATCAATGCAACAAGCTATTCAAAAATGTATTTGGGATTGGGCGCTTTAAGATTTGCATCCAAAGGTAGAAGGATAGGATAGATCCTATTTGACATGCAAGAATGTTGGCAATTTTCACTTGTCTCGTAGGAGGAGCATTGAAAAAAAAGATGGTACTTTTAGGAAGGTTGATTTATTGCCTTGAGGCATTATCATATTTACATAAAACTTGTTTTATTTCTTTTGCTTCCATAATTGAGGCTTCAACAACCACAACGGTATTGTTCATAAATTGATAATGGGAAATGGGGACACTAGTTGAAGTGGGTTTCTCACCTTAACTTGCATTGAATAATCACTTATTGAAGGCTTCTTCCCAAAGCTTCCGCTAGAATAATAAATGAGAAGGGGGATACAAGGTTCTCTTGTTGGATTCTAGGTCCCTAAACACTGTCTCAACCAATTCCACAAGGTTATTTTACAACATTCAAGTGTTTCATTAGTCTGTCCTACCAAAAAGGCTACAAAATTACCCTTGTTTTACAAAGGAAGGCCTTTCCAACCACTTTTTTATATTCCACAACCTATTGATAGAGATTATTTATGACACAAAACATCAAATTTCACCATTGTTGGGCTAAGCCATGCCTCTTTTGTCACTGTTCTACAAAACCCTCCATTTTCCCTCAATACACTAGGGTTTTAGAGAAACACCATATACCCAACCTCCCTAACTCAAATATTGTCTTCAACACATTAAAAACATCTTGAAATAGGACAAAAAACCTTCATTCATACTGTTTCATCCATCAAATTGACAAACCCTGACTTAACAACCACAAATTCACAAGAAAATTGTCCCTATCAGCCCTAAGGCATCACTTCAATGCCAAGTTTCTTGCTTTAACAGACCCCTAAATTCAATTAACCTCTATCCTACCATGTTACACACCAATCCACTGAGTTACAGTTCCAAGACAGTGGGTGGATTGGTGGATCTCATTTGTTTTTAGCCCTCATACCCTTACACAGGCAAAACAGGGCAGTCCCTATATTTGATTGTTTTCTCCCATAAAACAATGATTTAGCACTTCAAAACAAATGAAAATGAAAGGGAACACATATTTTTATCTAAACCAATGATCTCAGAGCATTTCAAGCTTGTACGGATCCGTACAACACAAAAGAACTTCAAAAAAATAGTAAAAACACATAAAATTGCTTCAAGAGCATGGTATTTGATATGAAATTTTGGTATCAACTCCTCCACCAACCTTTTCTCAGGTCTTGGAAGGATTTTTAAATCATCTTAGACCCCAATTACCTTCAACCAACTTCCATAACTGACTTACAAACACTTAACAACCCATTATTTTGCAAAATTGCAATTTTGACAACTTTTAATGTCAACAATTGCAATTTTTTACATTATCAACTAGATGACTTCCAAGCACCCTAAACACATTGAAAATGGTCTTGTTAGACCTTATTCACCTTGAATACATGACTCCCTACAAGAAAACCTATTCTACCTACTTTGACAATATTTGACAATCATTAACAATTTCTTCACATATTTGATCTTGTTTACAATATGGATCAATGAAACAATAAATGGTCATTTAGACCTTATTAAAACATCAAACAACTTTGAAAACCTCCCTAGACACTTATATGATCAACCTCTAATGCTCCATTTGTGAACATAAGGTGTAGGTGCTCCTGCACCAGAGACTCCCCAATGAGCTATGCTTGTATCGCATGCAGTCGTCTTCCATTGATTGTAGAACATATTATTGACCCCCATTTACAAAAAAATAATATGGTTGCTTGGGAAAAAAAGTGGAGTAACTCAAAGATAGGGTCTTAGCAACATTTGAAATTTAAAATTTCATTCTTCCTTTCTTATCATGCAAACTTGTGACTCAACAAAACAAGTATGCAAGGCCAACAACTTCAAAGCTAAGAATGGTAGATTGCTAAATGTTTAACCTTTTTGCTTTTAAATGGGATTGGAATACAATATGATAGAAGTGGGATAAGAAATGCATCATTTGAAGCATCAAACCAATATGCAAAGATGAAAGAAAGTGCTAACCCCTTAAAATGAAAAAGTTTCTTTTAACTTTAAGTTTGTTGGGTAGCCAATTCTTTTAAGTTATCAAATCCTACCATCATACATAATCAAAATGTTGTTGTTTCAAATGACTATGAGCACTAACTTTCACTATTTGAAGATGTTGAAACCTTGTCATAGAGAACTAGAACATTGATGTAACCACTCATCCTACTTTAAAACATACCAAAAGTCTCCTAGCAATTACACATAGGAAGATTTAAAATGACTTAAACAATTTTTATTTCCAAAGCATAAACTTATGATGACTTAACCAAGCCTAGTACACACTCCCTCCCCATTAGCCACTTAGAAATATGGAGTTTATTAGTGGACAGCTAAACCACCTCACACGTGCACCTGAATTATGTCTATTAGTTTTCTAATTCATCTTTTTCAAGACAACTTAAACCAAAATATTATGTATGGTGAAACCATTCTTCTGCACACTACAGAAAATTTCAATGGAAATTTTCATTAAATGTAGATTTTCTGATATTTTTAGTCATGTAGGTGTCCAATAAACCACTTGGTTGTTTTTCCCTTCAAGTTTATTTACTTGAATGAAGAGAAAAATTCCTTTGATTACAATTAGAGAATACATTTGGTGCCTTGGTTGTGTAACTGATGGACCATAGTCACATTTAACACTTGTTACAAAGTTTGGGAGTTAAAACGTTAAGTAGAAGTCTAGTAAATCAAATAACTTCATCCAACATCCTTATGAGTGCAGGTACCACCAAATAGGTATTTTTCAAATCTATCTTCCTCGAGCGAGGGAAATTTAGGAAGAGAAGAGGAAAGCGAGACATGTAGTAGGTCTAAAAGAGAGAGATCAACTAGAGGTCAAAAGATTAGAAGAAAATTCCGTAAACACATGGAATTTTTTCTTGTTGAAGGGGGGTCATGTTCTTATGATGATGAGAGCATAGGCGACATCGAGGTGCTCTTGAGGTACAAACATCTACGAAAACAATGGGTACCCAAGGAACTTCCTCCAATAAACACTGATTTTTGTGTCAACGAGAGGATATATCGCATAGCACCATCGTCATTACATGGTTTGGGCCTATTTTGCATGGATGGCATAAAGGTCTGTTATGACAAAGTTACTAAATTGATGGAGTATGTCAGACCATGTTATAGTTACAGAGATTGGATGTAGCTAGTTTGATATACACGAAGTATGCGTAGGTATGCACTGTCAACAAATTATATATAGCTAAAAGATAAGCATCAAAATAAAGGAGTGGCTATGTACATTGAAGGAATTCCAAAAGCATCAGGGAATATTGCATGGTTTATAAATAGTACATGACCTGGGTCAACAAATAAGCAACCCAATTGCATATTTGAGGCGTGCGAGGGAAACCGTGTATTCGTATGTGCGATAAAATCAATAATTGTAGGGGAAGAGTTGCTAATCGATTACAATTTGAATTGCATAGATACAAAAATAGTTACTATGGGAGTGGTATGTGCTATATACCATTTTACCCAACCTCCAATTAATGACTCCAATATACCATTTTATTATTATGTTTTTTTTCGTAAGTCTATTGGTTTCATTTCAGTAATGTTTTTTTATATTTAATTTTTGTCACAGCGGGACATTGATCATACGGGTAAGGCTCCAGCCCAGAGCACATATCGCGATGCATCTTCAGGTGCTTCTACCCGACAGGTTTACCTCATTGTAATTGTACAAATTAGATATGAGCAAAATATTTTATTATTATGTTTTTTTCATAAGTTTATTGGGTTAATTTTGATAATGTTTTTAATATTCTTGTCACAATTGGCTAATCGGGGAAAGGCACCAGCAGTAGAGGAGAGCATCCATAGGGAGGTGTAGTCACTATTATGCAATGATGACATCGCATATTCCGCAAACCCTCTGGATATGATAAGGAAGACCCCAAAAAAATACAATGAAGAAATCCTTCAATTATTATTCATAGTGCCTCAAATAGATGAGATAAGAGAAAGGATTAAAATGTTGACTAAGAGAGCACGGAACTTGCAAGTAAGTTGTCATGAGGTCTTTAATTATAACATAAGTTCATTCATGGTTTTATATTTTGTACTCTTTTATGTCATGAACTAAAATATGTGTTGTTTTTACAGGATTTTTTGCATCCCCATGATGTTGTTGGCCATGATTAGGGTATTGCAAGTGCTACTCGGGGAGTAGGGGTTGGTACAAGTGTCGATCTTGATCTTCCTGCGCATACATCATATCATCCGACCCCATCATCTATACCTATATTTTCGACTGAAATGTCAGCAACACATACCATGCAAACATCGGGTAGTGCACCCTCTGGCAGCGAACACATACCAGAACATGAGTTAGGACATGTACCTGTGGATGCAAAGGCCACTAGTACTAGTGATGTTTTAGCAGCATTTCCTAGATCTTCCCGTATTACTAGTACGGGAACATTGTCGGTCACATTGTGGTGATTGAGGATTTCATTCCCATAAAGATAGAGAAGGTCCCAAGTACTTTTAAAATGTTTTAATTATTATTATATATAATCCAATTGAAATTTACTTATTGATCACTCTTTTTAGACTAATGATCCCATGATCATTTTGCAGGAAATGATGTTTTTTATAAACATCTAAATGATATTACATTGGATATCTTTGGGCCCACCATACATACATGGTGGAATGCCCAAAATAAAGATTTAAAAGATGAGCTCATTAACCGTTTAGTTGTGTTGTTCGGTAATAACACATTCAATAGAACCAAGGTCCTTAAGAAAGCTGCTACCTATCTAAAGTATGTGAGGGACCAATATAGGTCACATTTAGAGAAGAACAAAAAGTACGTGCATCCTCCCATGATTCTGGATAGGGAGTGGAAGGACCTAGCGTCAGATGGAAAGGAGAAGGCTGAAAAGAAAAAAGGAAAGACACCACCAGGCCAAGAAAGGTATGTGATACTATCAACAATGTAATTATATACTTATTACTCTTTCTTTTTACATAATCTAACATATTTCAAACTTTTCATAGGTTTCCCAACACATCGAAGGAAACAAAGGCAAGACTAGTAAAACACGGGAAACACAAACTTGGCTCTGATGGTTATATGAAATTAGCCACATGAATTGTAGGTATCAATAAATAAAATATTGCATCCAAATAATAAATTGCAAACAATTTTGGTTTTTATCACACCATAGAAGCAAAATTCATGATCTTATGCAAAAATGTAGGGCTCTGAATTCAACAGAGTGCCCACAGAAGTGGACCTGAAGATTGCCTTCCAGCAAGGCTATGGAGTCGTGGTTGAATGCCTAAGACTCTTGACTGGGAAAACATAAGCTTCCACTGCATCCGACATGTAGGTAAATAAACTCAATGAAGTTTATTTAAAATTGAATACTTGTGCAATCTATTCAATATTAATTTCCACCATAAAGTAATTATGTGCCGATTTGTTTTAAACATGAAATGTAATGATAATATTGCACATGACATTGGAATGCAGCCTAGTGAGGGTGGAGCAAAACCTGCAGATGAAGGTCATGGTGTGCATCCTGGTACTGGATGTATTCATGTGCTATACAAAATGCAGTATGGATTAATATAATTAAACATCTTTAATTTCAATTGGTGTATTAATTAATGTAACCTTTCATGTTTCAACTTTAGAGCATGTAGAGCGTGATCAACATGTTGAGCATGATCAGGCTAGACAAGATCAGGAACATGATGTGGCCCCATCAGGTAAAGAGGACCACTCTAATGTTCTTTTAAACATATTTAATTGCAATTGGTGTATTAACTAATGTAAATTTCATGTTTCAACTCTAGATCGAGATTTAGAGGGTGTTCAGCATGTTTATCATGAGGCTATAAGACAAGATCAGGAACATGATGTGGCCCCATTAGGTAAAGAGCACCACTCTAATGTTCTTTTAATTAATGAAATACTTGAAACAATAATAATAAAACATATCAATTTAACATTTCTTTTTTATTGCAGCAAACCCCTCCTTGCAACGGCCTCCACGTCGTGAGTACATGACTAGGCATACATTAAGATCATGAGCAGAGAGTAGAACAACTAAAGGGGGGACAGATGATTTAGAAAAAGATCTCCACCTCTTTTTTTAGCTTCAAAAAAGAAACCAAAAAAAAAGTGATTGTAATCATATTATGACAACCATATTTTTGATAATATGTAAAAACTAAAAGAATGAATGTTATATGTTAATGAATGAATGTTATATGTTATTAATGGATGAATGAATGAATATTATATGTTATTAATGGATGAATGAATGAAAGTGAATATGTTAATGAATGAATGTTATATGTTATTAATGCAGGATGAATGAATGAATGTTATATGTTATTAATGGATGAATGAATGATTAATGTTATATGATTGGGTATGGGTAATTGAGAGTGATGTGAGGGGGGGAGGGGCCAAATGAGCTTCCACCGTCACGTGGTTGGCCCTGTTAAGTAGAGAATATTAAACTATTCTCAAAACAAAGAGAAGCTCAATAAGGTAATGCACTTTTCAATATAAGAAATGCATCGTTTGAAGCATCAAACCAATATGCAAAGATGAAAGAAAGTGCTAAATTTTCACTATGGTGGCAAAAAAATTATTCTTTATACCCTAATGCCTTCATTTTCCAAGCCAATTTCTCCTACTTTGCATAGCTCTACCATGTTTGTGGATGTGATATGTCTCCTACACAAAAAACATGTACTAGTTTATGGCCTTCAATCCAACTACATTCAAGTATCTTTTTAATTCCTCTATCTTTCATCAATCTCTTTACTATTTGAACCTCGTATAGATGTTTTAGATGAAGAACCCATTATTGTGAAATGTGCCTCCAGCTGAGTAAAGTGAATCCATGCTCTGCATCATAATTTGAAGTTGTTTCCATTCCAATGTTTTGAGTTTAGTTTGTTTGTATGGATTTGTATGAATACCACATTGTGTTTGTGTGGATTTGGTTTCAAAGCTCTATTTCTTTTGTTTTTAGTGGTGACATAACTCTAAAATTTGACTTTTGTGCATAACATGTTAGTGGAAAAATTGACAGCTCTGAAGAGTTTAGAGGCTCGATTAAGATAGACACATGGATATTTGGATCTTGTTGTTGATGGGAGGCTTCCACTTAACCATGAAATTTTGTACCATCTGCAGGTATGCAAAAAATTCTCTACTTACATTCATTCAAGAGGCTAGATCACTTATCTTTTGTCGTATGGTTGGAATGTGGCATACAATGTCAATGTGGGCTATAGTTTTTTTAATATGTTCAAGTTATGCATAGTTTATAATGAATAGAGGGTGAAAAGGGGCATGTAAGTTAAAACAATCATTCTTTATACTATGTTATATTTATTCATTATTCCTAAAATTCTTAAACATACAGACTAGGAAGAGAACTATATTCAATACATGAGTATGTACTACATATATTGTTGTATCCAATCCTTATGATCTTGGATATATCTAGGAAGGCCCAAGAAAGGAGTTGCATGTATATAAGTAGTTGATTGGATGTCTGAGAAGTTTTGGAAGAATAACAATGCATGACTTGTACGTGTAACAATAAATAACAATGCACTAGTTTCAATAAGAGTTGCATGGACATGGATATAGACACAGATGTGATTTTTCTTCAATGCCTCCCCTTCTACTATTATGGTATTGATCTTATTACAGGTCCTCTCTATATTGCTAGCATTGTATTGAACACTACCTCTGAAACAAAAGCAACATTTTGTCTACTCTCGTACAATTGTTCTTTTTGTAATTCCAATTATTTTCCTATACTACAACATTTGGAATATTTTGTAAAAGTGAATTTACAATTCAGTATGAAAATTCATCCATGTTTCAGAACTTGCAACCTCAAGATGGATAAATACTATCTCACAAATCTCTTCCACTAGCACACAACAATACAACACTTGCCTGTGAATATTGAAATAATTAATCAATTTGCATTCTCACATCACTGATAGGAGCCCGCTTAGATGAATGAAAGGCTAAATAATGTAATATGATAATATAAAAAATAGATTTATGGTTTCAATAATGTAATATTATGAATAGCTTTTCCTTTCTCTCCTATCTTGTTCCCCCATGATAAAGAGTTAGAAATTAAAACACCAAAAAAATATGAATATTGTTGTTCCATATTCTCTTCTTCTCTTATTGTCACATATTTAAATTCTTCACTTAATGAAAACAATCGGCATAGCTCAATACCACCCATTTTTGGCTTCAAGTGCTCATTATAAGTAGCCATTGTCCCATGAGTGATGTAGTAATAACTAGCTATCCGTCCTAGATCATTAACCTAGAAATATCCACTTTTCCAATCATATTTCACCAAATTACTTTTTTCCAAGATAGTTGTAGCTAAATGTATTTGTTAACATAAAGAGTTCAATTATCAAAAGCACTAACAAGTACCATTAAAGTAAAATGTAAGGGTCATACTTGTCTAACAATACCATAGTAAAATTACTATGTACTAAATTGAAAATCACAGCTATTCTTACCAAGTATGCCCTTCTCTCTTCTAAGGTATTGCCTTTTTGTAAAGCGATAGCAGATAGACCATATAGAATTGGGTTTCGTATCATGTGAATGTAAAGATAAGTGTATCCCAACCATGTGCATGCCTCCCTTACATTTTGAATTGTACCTAGGACATTTTTTGCATTTAAATGATCTGCTAATTTTGAGATAAACTGGCTCTCAATTGGTAATTGTTGATTCATAAGGGACAGATAATATTGCAGCTCACTATGACCTGTTAATATTATTCCTTCTCCATTGGAATCATAATGTGGCCTTCCATATATTGATCTGTCAAAAAGGTCTCTATTGTTAGCATGGGCATCTCCAACATGGAGCCTTTTTCAAAGGGATGCTGAGGTGTATGATCCTTATTGGGATAGAGGTGCAACAAGTATGTGTTAAGGTCCTTGTTTGGAAATGGACATTGTGGATACTTGGCTCAATCTAGTGTATTGTGGCATATTATTAGATCAAGCTACCAATATCCTTAACCATCTATTGAAGGTTTCAATCTTGAGAGGAGCAAATTGTGGCCATTGATGGAAAGTAGGAGGCTAGGTGCATATATGATATGTCCACGTGGCATGAACTAGTGGATTTCAACAATGTTTGCACTTCGATGAATAAAACCACTCAACACTTTATCCATCCACCAATTTTTTGTAATCACTAATCTTTGGGGCAAGTTGATCTAAACTTTCAATGTTGATTGATGTTTAAGTAAAGCCTATAGATATCAAGCAGTTTTATCAAATGGTTTTGGTGAAACCATGTGGTGTGATCTAATGAACTTTGGTGGATGTAGATACTTTGATAAATCATACCATTCAACACTTCAGTAGTCTACTGATTTTCTCAAGTTGTTGATCTTCAAGGTGAATCAAAGGGTATATAGTCAAGTGCAAAAACATAAGTTTACACGACATGTCTTAGTTGGCTTTTGAAGTCAAATATGTTCAAGTAATTTTGGGCTAAAGAGAAGATCTCCCTTGACCATTAATATTGATGTAAAATTGATCTAGACCATTAATTGAGTGGGGTTAGAGTGCATTATAAGGGATGATCAATTAGATTTTGTAGAACCATGTGGTGTCATTTGGTAGATTTTGGTAGATTGGTCCACCTTCCACCTTGGTAGTTCATCTATCCATTGATATCATTGATCATCTTGAAGCCAAAGCATATCAATTGTTAATCTTGTCTTGTGTTTAGGAAATTAAGGTGGTGGATCCAAGTAATGAATAGGAAACATTTGAAGGACACTTGGCATAGTAAGATTAACTCTTTTTGCTCAAGGAGTTTTCTTGTAAGGGTATAGTTTCAGAGGCAGACCATGATTTGGATGCCAAGTTGCTACTTGGGAAGATGGTAGCTAAGAGTTGATTTTTTCCCATAGTGTTCATGGAAACTAAGGAGATTGACTCCCTAAGTTATGGGTTGTATTCCATCCATTTAATTGGCATTAGAAATCAACAAATTTAGGTCTCTCCAAGCATTATGTGTTTGCATTTGAGGAATATTTTTCCCTGTTCTACAGAAAATATGATCCAAAGGAATGTCCTATAGTGCATTAGGTGTGGGCATCATGATATTGAGCCCTCCAAGTATTGAATTTCTCCTTTGAGATGTAGTGGAAATCATAACATACTTGAAGGTTCTTAACAACTCTAATAGTTGTACCATGGGCCATGTTTAACAAGCCAAATGAAATTGCTAACTTTTCGTTGTAGTAGAAGCATACCACTACCTCAATGCTTGAACCAACAGTAATACAATTTTTTTCATTTGAGCGCAATATCTTTTCAAACATGCTCCAACATTCAAAAATTTGTTATAATTTCCATTAGAAGGCTTGTCCTTTAACCTCTTAAAAAGTGAAATTCTTTATGAGATGGACTTTGAATAAGATCTAACAAAATAACTCCATGGGACAATTTGCATTAAACTTGAATTCTCTTTTCTAGTATTCAATGTGATATATTTTGTTTTATAGAAAAAACCACCCATGCTTGACATTAGGGAAGAATGAAAGCACTACAACAATACCAATGAAATCCATGTGCAACAATCTTGGAGATGAATTTAGATGCAATGTGGCAATCAGAACATACTTGAAGGTTCTTAACAACTCTAATACTTGTACCAGGGGCCATGTTTAACAAACCAAATGCAATTGCTAAATTTTCACTATGGTGGCAGATAAATAAAAATAAATTAAACACTGCAGTGTTTCATCGCAATTTTGGCAAACATAGTCCGACGAACAAAAAAAAAGTGCAATGAGGTTGCTATACAAGCAAAAAAGTTTTCATCGTAATGGAAACTCCACCTCGTCAGAATAAGGATGAATGTTTGGTGTTTTTTCGACGATTTCAAATTGGGGCTCTGCAACGTTTTGTGTTTTTTGTCATCAATAGATGGACGAAGTTATGTCAATTTTGTGATGAACACCACCAACATTTTCCATGGTGCTGACTGACGATGTTGGGTCATGGTTTCGACGAATAAAAGTTGGTCGTTAAAGTGATGAAATTCCAGCAATGAAATTTAAAACAATATTTCGTTGGTAATTCGACAAGATTTTGTTGATATGTCACCAAACATTCGCCAGAATTTGTAGTCAAATACAATAGTGTTTGTTAAAACTTGAAAGGTAAATTAAATTAGGTTGCATCCCTATTATGGATATATAAATTGGGGAAGTGATATGAGTTTGATACTACAAAAACAAGGTTATCCAAAATAAAGGGGGAACCCAAATAGTTGGGAGAAAGGAATAATTTATAGAAAAATTTATTTATTTAATTAAATCTCACCCTTGAATAATAAGTGAATTTATCATTTTTGAATCATGTTCATAAAACTATTTTTATTTATAAACTCAATAAAGTCCATGTGTGCTTGGGTTAGGTGGGTGACCCCCTAAATTTTTCCCTTTGAGTAGTGCATAGAATTCAAGTCTCCTCCTATGATGACCAAATCATTGTTGTAGGAATTGATCCATGCGGATATGGTGTGCCAATTTTTTTAATGAAATATTTGTACTAGACCAATATATTATAGGGAAATAAAAGATCATATTTTAAAATTTGAACTTTACATGCCTAATAATTTTGATCACTTGCAATGGGGAACAATTAAAAACTTAAGATACTAAATGACACCAAGGACCCATAATTCCCTATTATAATATACATATATTTTCTTTCATCTTGTCCATTTATGATCCATCCATGTGTTTTCATCAAGAGGAGATTTTTATGTCTTGAAACACAAAAAAAATCCCCTTCATAGCTTGTAGGTGATTCCTAAAATGACATTGTTTGTTATGGGCATTGAGGCCTCTAATATTATAGGTTGTGAGTTTCATGGAACTTGGGGGAGTTCGATCCTAACAAGATTTTTCTCCAAGAGTAAGTCTATTTTCTTTTGCTTCTCTAGTAGTCCTTATGCTTTTTCAATGTCCTTTTTCTTATACCTCTTAGATTTGTGGTTTTAATTTGATTTTGGTTTCTTGCATCTAGATTGAGAGGTTTTTAGCGCTTATAAAAAATATATTGAAAGAAAGGAAACACATGCTAAATTTTCAACTTGTGTCATAAAAATCCACAAAAAATACTATAAAAATGTTAGGTAGGGATCCACTAGGCATACTAAAATATGGTCAACCATGCAAAAACACAAATAAAATACTCAAATCATGAAATTTAAACTTTTATTCCATGCCTAATTGTCACCTCTAATTTAGCTAAGAGATTAATGCACATGAGATAAAAAAAAAACTAAAATAATTCTCTCACCAAATCATGTTTTTACACATATGTTATGGTTGTGCTCAAGATTTATGGTGGGATATATGATTTTGGTGCTCAAACTAGTAGCATAATATTGCACTCATGAGTGCTCTTAAAAATATAATGTGATAATCTTTTTATATATTTGAAGTGTTGGTGTGAATAAATTATTGTACCTAGTTAATTCTTTACTAGGGACTTAGGAGACTTATTCACATGTTAAGTTTACTTGGGATATAAGCTTTCTTCTAGAAGTCTTAGTTGTCTTATCTAGAATTTACATTATCCTAGGTAGTTATGAGTCAGTTGTCTCATGTGATAGGATTAAGACATTTGTCATGATCATGTCTAATCCTATCTCTCACCTTGCCTTTATAAGCAAGGCCTCTCTAGTATATGTTGCATCTTGATCATATTGTATCATATTGTAATTCTTGTTTGGCGAAATAACATATTCCATTTTTGCTTCTCTCTATTGCTTGTGGAGGTTATTTGGTGTTGCAAATTAAAGATCTTGGTTGCTCACTTCAGCATGGTATTAGAGCTTAGAATCTGGAAAGCCCCTTCCTTTTTCTTAGAGTTTCTACCATCAAGTTTTATATTGTGATTTGAGTTTCTTTTATGATCTTGTAAATTCTTGTATGCTCTTCTCTTGTGTTCCAATACGATCGTGAGAATCATAAAGGGTTTGCATAGATTTGTTAATCCTATATTGCATGTATGCTTTTTGGTGATATCTGGTGATTGCAACACTTTTGGCTATAGTGGTAGTATTTTTGGCTATCCCATTGCATCTGAGAGGCTTGAGAAAGTCAAATTTGGATTTTGTTTCACTCAATTTGGTCACCATTTACAAATTTGGTAAACAAGGGTTTGAAGATTAGAAATAGGAAGCAACTTTTTATAGGAGCATTTTTGGAAAAAAAATAACCTTGCCATTGTGTCGGGGTGGTTGATTCCATGAATTTTGATATATAATTTTCCTATATTCAATAAAAAAAAATTGAGGAAAAAAAATTTAGCTGAAGGGTCATACGACCCCCTAGTTGCATAGGTACATCATTATTAAAAAATCTAAAATTATTTAATTATTGGTAGGTTTCTGGTTTTTTTTTTTAAATTCAAAAAAAAATATTAAAAATTTTAAGTGCTCACAACACTTAATAAAAGTGTTGTTGGCAGCATTGTCTGCACTATGTAGATAATCGGATCTATAGCCTTAAAAGGTCACTACTGGGCATTATCCACTAAGTGGCTTAAGCCACCAGCTGGCGGATAATTACCCGCCAATGAGTAAATTTGAACCACTGCCAATAGTTAAACTGTGTGACTTTACTTAAACCGCGAGCAGGAAACTATTAACCGTGACTTGCTATTTTTAACTACAACAAAAGACCTGCAAATCACTGCTAGAACCCAACCTGCCAGCTACCAACTCACCGCCATCAACAAAGTAGTCGAAGAGCCACCGGGGCTCATTTTTTCTCCTACTTAGCCTTAAAAGTGTCTAAAATAGGCCTTTTTTCAATTTTGTATAACTTTTCTCTAGAGTATCAAATTTCTGCAAACGAGATATCATCAAAAAGTTGGTTTGATGAAATTCGTAGTGGTACAGGTGATTTTTATAGATTTTTCCTTTTTTGCCAATTTTTCCAGCCAAAAGGTACATATTCATTTATTACTTGTAACCGACATAACTTTTGCATACGAAGTCAAATTTTGAAAAACTTAATTTTGAAATTGCTCAAAAAATCACAAGGAATCTGTTTGTAACCTCTCCTTTTAGTTTTGACAAGCCTTTTTTTTTAAATTGTAAAAAATTGTTGTGTTATAAGCGGCTAATTTAAACTTGTCACTTGTACAAATTATAAAATTTCTTCATTGTAATTTTTTGGGGGGTTGCAAATTCAATTTTAATACATTATGGGAGGGTGAAAGGCATAATTTAAGTGTCACACTGTCTTCTTTCTCTTGGTGTTCTTTTGTCCAACATGGCAGATCTAAGGCAAATTGAACCACTCACTCCACACAATTATCATACATGGAAGCTAAAAATGACTCAATTGTTACAATCTAAGGGTCTATGATAAATGTTAGAAGCACAACAACCTGATTTCACAAGGGAATATGAAAAATTTATCCATAGATGTAAAATGGATGAAGAAAAAGGACTCATTGGCTTACATGTATTTGATAACTTGTTTCATATTGCAGAGTGTAAAACACCTAAGAATGTTTGGTAAAATATAAAAAAATTGTATGGTAAAGTCAGTCAGTTCAAAATATTGTAGCTTCAAGTGGATCTACAATCACTCTCTCCAGATGCATTTCCTTCTATTCAATATTTTCTTGCACAATTCAAATTGATTTTGTCACAATTAAAAGGATGTGGGCATGATAAATCTGATGATGTATGTATCTTCTTGATTTTGTCTAAGTTAAGAGGTCTTTTCAAGTGTTCTCTTCTACTTTCTATTCTACTATGGATTCCATGGGGAAAGATTATAAAATTCCTTCTTTTGAGTTGTTTTGTGAGCGTCTTACTAGGGAGCAAGCCAATTTGGTTCAGTTGGATGCTCTACCTAGTTTTAAGAATCATGCTCTAATGGCTCAATCCTACAAGGGTAAAGGAAAGAATAAGAAGAAGCCCAAGATAGAATCATCTTCAAGTAGTGAGTCTCCCTCCAAACCAAAGTAAAATCAAAATCAAAATTCCACTCCATCTCCTTCTTCTACCTTTGGAGATTCTTCTTCCAAGTCCAAGAAAAAGAAAGGAGATCCTTGTTTATTTTGTGGAAAAACTAGGCATAATGAATCTCATTGTTTCAAGAGACTAGAGGCCTTTGAGGAAGCTATGAGGAAACATAATATTTTAGTGCCTAAGTCTTCTTCCATGGGAAAAGGGCAAGATCTTTTAGCATGTTCCATTCATTCATCTTATGATAGTTGGATTCTTGATTTAGGTGCTTCGCATCACATGACCAATTCACATGATCTTCTTGATTCCATTGCTCATACTTCCACTTCTCAAATTGCAATTGGGAATTCTTCATAGATTCTATTTTTAGGGATAGGCTATGTTCAAATGCTAGATGAGTGCATTGAGGATGTTCTTCTTGTTCCTGATATTTCAGCAAATCTACTTTCCATATATCATATTTGACATTTGGAGATGGAAAGTCAGTTGAGTTTACTCCACAGAATGTGACTACTAGATAGTTGTAGGATCCTAAAAAGGTTGTTTCTATAGGGATAGTTGATCATGAGAAACATTTGTATCATTTTAATGGCTTTGATTCTTCATCTGGTTCATGTTTTATTATTCATGTTGATTCAATGAGAAAACTTTGGCATGAAATATTTGGGCACTTGAACTATAGATATCTTTCGTAGATGCATGCACATAACTTAATGGTTGTTCTTCAAAAGATCTCATGTACAAATGGTGTTTGTCAATGTTGTGTTCTTGGAAAAAAACATAAAGATAATTTTCCCAAGGGTCAAGCTACATGTGCAACCACACCCCTTGAGTTGATCCATAGTGATCTTATGTCATTCCCAACTCCTTTTTCCAGGGCTAAGTATGTGCTCACTTTCATTGATGATTTTTTCTAATGCACATGCCCGTCTACTTTTTGAAACTCAAGAGTGAGGTTCTCACCATCTTCAAGACCTTCAAAACATTTGTGGATAAGTATTCAAGTTTTTCTCTTTGATGGATACATACAGATAATGGGGGGAAGTGTGTCAATCAGGAATTTCAAGAATTTTGCAGTGAGCATGGTATTCTTCATCAGCACACAGTTCCTTACACTCCTCAATAGAATGGTGTGGAAGAGATAAATAATAGGACTCTATGAGAGATGGCCAATTGTATGATTCAGTCTAGGTCCATGGCTTTAGCATTTTGGGCTAAAGTTGTCAATTTTTCCAATTATATTCAAAACCATATGCTTCACAAGGAAGTGTGGAATATGACTCTTAAGGAGGCTTGGTCACATCATAAGCCTAATGTATCCTTCTTTATAGTATTTGGTAGTGAGGCTTGGGCATTCATTTCAAATGGTCGGCATGAATCAATGGAGAAGGAGAGTCGGCAGTAAATTTTTGTTGATCAATGTATAGTTTGTTGAGTCTTTTACACATACATATCCTCCTTTGAATTCTTCTTCATCAAAACCTACTCAATCTTCTTCACTTGAGGATTTTTTTCTTCTTGGGGAAGATTCTAATGGTGGTATTAATCCACCTCCTCCTAATCCACCTACTAGGCCACAATGGGCTTGTGTTACTCTTAAGGAGGTTGGTCCTCTTATTGGTGATCCTATAGACACTCGTTGCACTCGTTCTCAAACTTCAAGAATCAATATTTTGATTCATGTTGTTTCAGATGATCCTCAAAAAATTTCAAATTCTTTAGGTATTCCTAAATGGGATAGTGGTATGGCTAATGAGTATTCTTCTTTCATGAAGAATCATACTTGGGATCTTGTACCTCTTCCTAAGGGAATAAATTTGGTTCAATGAAAGTGGGTGTATCATACCAAATATGCAACAAATGGTTCCATTGAAAAGTACAAGTCTTATCTTGTTGTAAATGGGTTTTCTCAGGTTGAAGGAATTGACTATTCCAAGACCTTTTCTCTTATTGTTAAGATGGATTCTATTTTCCTTGTTCTTACTATAGTTGCATCACAAGGAAGGTCAATGTATCAGATGGATGTGAAGAGTGATTTCTTGCATGGGGATCTTCATGAGGATATTTATATAGAGAAGCCACCAAATTTTGTGCAGGACTCTTCACTTTCTTGTAAGCTTTGATGTTCATTATATGTTCTCAAACAAGCCCCTTGGGCTTGGTATGAAAATATGGATAGTTTCTTGCTTGCTTTCGGATACACTTGTTTCCATTATGACCCTAAATTTTATACTCAAAGACATGGAGAGGATCTTCTCATTCTTGTGCTCTATGTGGCTGATTTCATTCTCATAGGGAGTTCCACTTCCATGATTCAAAGTACTCAACGAGCATTGATGGAGAAATTTGATATTACCAACCTTGGTCTTTTGCATTACTTCCTTGGTCTTTAGGTTAATCAAACTTCTAAGGGGATCTTCATTTTCTAATAGAAGTATGCTCTTAATTTGCTTCAAATATTTGGCATGGCTGATTGTAATCCTTCACCCACTCCTTTTTAGTCAAGTGTTGTATTGTCTACCAATTTCACTACTCCTATAGTTGATCCTATCTTGTATCAGCAGTTGGTTGGCAATCTTTTATACTTGACACATAATCATCTTGATATTTATTTTGTGGTTGACCTTGTCTCTAGCTTCTCTCAAGAGCCTCATGATATTCATTGGAAGGCTACCAAGAGTATCTTGAGATACATTCAAGGCACAACACATTTTGGCATTCATTATAAATTAGGAGTGTCTCATATTAAGGGATTCATTGACTCATATTAGGCTAGTGATGTTAATGATCATAAGTCTACTTTTGGCTTTGTATTTTTCCATGGTTCTAGTTTGATTGCATGGTCATGCAAGAAGCGGACTGCTATTGCATTATCATCGATAGAGGCTAAGTATCAAGGTGTAGTTCTTGCTAGTCAAGAGGTTTTGTGGCTTTGTCAGTTGATGATTGAGTTTGGATTTCCTTCCACTCAGCCCACTACTCTTTGGTGTGACAACTAGAGTTCCATCTATACCTCTCGCAACCCAATGGAGCATCAGCATAGTAATCATATTGAGATCCACATGCACTTCATCAGGCAACTCATCTAGGATGGTGTTCTCGACTTGGAGTATTTGCCTACAAAGCAACAGGTTGTTGATATCTTCACTAAAACTTTGGAATTGCGTTATTATCTTCAGGTGTGATCGATGCTTGGGGTGAAGAAAGTTGTCCTTGGGGGGGCTTGAGGGGTCCTCCTTCCTTCTTTAGTTTTCTTTGCAAAAAAAATTATCTTTTGGAGAGGAGTTTTCTCCCATATATTTTTTCACCTTTTCTCTACTTATGATAGTTTGTTTTTGTACATGGGTACCTCATCAAGCCTTGTTGTTGGGACCCATCTTTTGCATATTTGTATTAGATTTTTCCTCCTTAAGTTGCACTTAAGGGGGGGTGTTGGTCTGAATAAAGTCTTGTACCTAGTTAATTTTTTACTAGGGACTTAGGGGACTTATTCACATGTTAAGTTTACTTAGGATATAATATTTCTTCTAGAAGTCTTAGTTGTATTATCTATACTTTACATTATCTTACATAGTTATGAGTTAGTTGTCTCATGTGATAGGATTAAGACACTTTTCATGATCTTGTCTAATCCTATCTCTCACATTTCCTTTATAAGCAAGGCCTCTCTAACATATTTTGCATCTTGATCATCTCAATCACATCTTGATCACATTGTAATTCTTGTTTGGTGGAATAACATCTTCCATTATTGCTTCTCTCTATTGCTTGTGGAGTTTATTTGGTGTTGCAGATTGAAGATCTTAGTTGCTCACTTCAACATGAAGGATGTTGGATTAAGGGGTAGGATTCATTAGAGAGGTTAGTGGATGATATTTATTGAGAGGTTTTAAACCACAAGAGACCGTCAAGTGGAACCTTGAAATTTTTGAACAAAAGGAGTTTCATGATATAATAAATTCAAATGGTGGAGATATTCTTGGAAAAAGATGGTAAGGATAAACAAAGACCTTTTTGGAAGACTAGAAAGTCCTTTTTTGGAGTTACATGAAGGCTAATATTCTCTTGATTGAATAGATGCACAAGATTTGATGAGAGGACATTATGGAGAGTTTTCAAGCATGGGGCATAGACATGTGAAAGTCCTTTTCTAGGTATACTTGAAACATTGAACCTTTGGAAAGATTTGTCTTGATTAATCATGCTTTGACTTGGGAAAATGATTGGCTAGATTAAATAGCAAAATTTATTCAATTAATTATGTGAGGGGGAAAATGAAAACTAAATAAATAAAAAATTATTTATTTAATTTTGGAATGGGAATGATGAAATTAAATAAATAAATATTAAATTTATTTATTTATGGTTGGACATTAAAAATGATTGATTGATTGAATAAATTATCTTGATTTATTTGATTAGTTCTAGAATAAGGGTTAGAGAAAATGATTAAATTATTTAAATTATTTAATTAATCTTGGTTGAAGGATTAATATGAATAATTAATTATGATTTATTCAACAAATTATGAAGTTGTGAAGCGAAAGGATTGGAATTATAGAAATTCCAAGATGTGACTTTAGGTGTCTACACCTTCACTTGGGTTGCAATTCAAAATAAAATCTTGATAAGAAATAGTGATGAAATAACATCCAACCACCTTCAAAATAAACTCACAACAACATTTAAGCACCCAGAATATGATTGAAACAAACACAAAAATTTGTTGCAACAATCTTAAGCTTCTATATTTAAATATGCATCAAATGCTTCACAACTATTGAAATCAAATTACATATGTTTTCCAGCCATATGGGCTGATGAAAAACTATAAAATAACAAGTTTAAACCCTTTTTAAATATAACAACATACAACATCACATACAATCTACAAATCCTCTTTCCTCAAATCATCTCCATGCCCTGGGAAACAAGATCTCCAATTTGCATCTTCACTGTGCTAACCACTACTGCAATAACTTGGAATGTTCAACTTTGTTTTTTGTTGTATATCACCTCCAAAACCTACAACAATAATGGAGTTTGTTGTATATTGCATGTTGGGTTTGCATCCTTCCACTTGTAGGAAGGAAAGGAAAAGCGTAGGAGGAAAGGGAAAACACCAAAGTCCAAAAGGACTAATTGGTCATCGTAGATCAGGGGTCAAGCTTACTACTTACCACTTATTGAAGACAAGGCAAAGTGGTAAGAGGTAAGAAAAAATTCCAACATCCAAAATTTTGAACAAAGGACATAGACAAATTTGGAAGAAAGGGGACCCTGGGAGAGAAGGTTAAAAGCTTTGAGAAGAAAATGGGGCTTAAAGAAGAAGGCAAAAGGAAAGAGGGATTTTTCAGGAGTCAAGCGTCAAGTGGATGCCTTATGATTTACTACTTACCATGAAACAGTAAACGATAAAGGGGATAATTTATTCTCAATGCCACGAAAAAAAACACTTAGTTGTTTTTTTCCAAAAGCGCATCGGGGGTCAGGGGAAGGTCTTATCTCCTACCTTAACTAAGGTAAGAGGTAAAGCAGAAGGCCAAAGTCTAACCCTTGAAAGATCAACACTTATTTTATTTTCAAAAGGAATGATAAGTAGTAGAGGGAAAGGGTCAAGCTCAATGGGTGAAACCGGAAAAGCTAGGAAGAGAAATGGAAAGAAAGAGAGAAGAAGAAGAAGAAGAAGAAGAAGGATATCGGGGGCGACAGAAGAGAGATGCAAGGAAGCAAGCAAGCAACAACTTGAAGGTCTGAAAATACAACCCTTAACCACTTTTAGGAACATTCAAGGAGAATTCATGCAAGATGGACCATGTAGGATCTCTCAGATCGGTTATCAATGATGGGTCATCAAAGGGTGGCATGAAATGTCAACATTTATGGCGATTTCTATGGGATGATTTCCTGATAATCATGGAATCTAGAGGCCTTATCAGTCCATTGGGCACTAATTCATGAGGGTAAAACTTCAACAATTGGGCCTACCAAAGGAAAAACAAAACATGTGCAGGCTACACTTGAGGAAAAGTAGAAAACTAGGGGCATGCATTCCCTTAAGGAGAATGCAGGGTGTACAAGAGCACTTCATGGAAAGTAAAACAACTACAATATGTACATGAAACTAACAGGAAGAGAAAAATGGGAATTTTCCTTTGTCAAAGATGAACCTTTTAAAGGAGCTAATCTCCCTCAAACCATAGTTATAGACCTCACCTAGCAACAACCACTAAAAACCACTACCAACATGTATGTACTTGCATAAGATGCTTGCAAGGTGAAGAATCTCTTCACTATAAATTTTTCCATTGCATGGGAACCATGTGATTCAAGCATTGAACTCATCTGACACTGGTGCCTCAAGTGAACATACAACAGTAGGGGTGAACTTTTTTGAAGATAGGCCAGTATCCAAGAAAAAACCTTTTGTAGAGGGAAAAGAATTCATCTCATAAAAGGATAGGTCAATACCATCATTTCCAACCTCCTCATTGCATGAATTAAAACAAAAAGAGAAAGCTTCCAGTTCACATGGAAATGAAAAATATGTCAAACCTATTTTTTGATCTGCACAAGGAATCTCTTCTTACTGCACATCAATGAAAAGCTTTGAAGCTCAAGCAGACTATCAAATTGAGCAGCATGAGCATCACTCTCTAGGAAGATGTGTGGCTGCTAAATAACTACTAAAATACTTGTATTGATGCACACTTCATCAACACAAACCTCAAATTTTTGAGACACTTCAAGTGAAGAACTAAATTCTTCAGATTGTCTCTTTGTTTTGATTTCTTCTTGGAAAAAAGTTGCAACAAAATCAAACTCTTGGCATGTAATGGTTTCCACTTCCTTTGTTGTTTCCTCAATATTATTTTTTTTCCCACAAATCTCCTCTTTTGGGGATGAAAGATTGACATCCAAGCTTGAACAAAAATCTTCTAAATCATCCCAAAAGAGGACCTCCACATCAAAATTGTAGACCTTAATAGATAGGGGAGTTTCCTCCACTATAACAAGGGCTAACACGTTTGTTGTTGTTGCTCCAAAACCATTTGGTTGTCTTCATCCACCAAGATGGGACCAAGCTGCTCAAAGGATTCTTTTGATGTAGGTATATCTGATTTATCCTTGTCTTCAATAAAACAAGGGAGGACATTAAATGAGAGGATTGATTCCTCTATTGTATCAATTTTCTCTATCTTTTTAATGTCTTTCTACTACAACTAATTATCTTCAATTGTTTGTTGCAGCAAATAAAGACACTCATTGTCTAAAGCACAAGAAGGCTCCTCAAGAACAACCTCTTCACTCCTAGATTGAAAATGCTCCTTCTTTTGTTCTTCTGGCCAACTAAGATCCCATACCACGGGTCCACCTTTAAAGAGTGAAATAAAAATAGTTGGAGAAAAGCGGTAAAAAGGCATTGAAACTCTTGTTGGGATTTTGGAAGGGGCTACTCAATAGGAGCAAAAGGTTGAGCCTCCTAAAGGATTGATTCTTATGAAGAATGGAGGCTCTCAAAACTTGGGATCTCCAACATAAGAGATCTAATCGATGGCACAGGAGGTTGAGAAAGAGTTTCAAGAGGTTGATTAGGATTCTTGAAACTAAAAAAAATGTGCTTGAAAACCTCATGCACAATAGGTTGTTCTGGGGAAAAAGGAGGGCTAATAGAAGTTTCAAGGGGTTTTTTAGGTTTCTTGAAGCTTACAAATTTATGCTTTCTTACCTCCTCCTTAGCAATATATTCTAGAACTAATGGAGGTGTTTGTTTGAAACTAAGCACACAAGGGGTTTCCTGAGTCTCAAGCATTTGTGCTAGAGCTAGGGAAATCTTCAGTTGCTCTTTCCTAGCAGCACCATCCTTTGTTGTATACTCTTGTTTCTACCTTCTTTGTGCCTCCAACTATTGCTCATGCCTCCATTGAGCTTCTATTTTTTACTATTGTGGATAGTGAGCTTGATGAGAAAGCTCATCCCACTATGGGAAACAATCTTGCTAGCCATGATAGGCTTGATTAGCCCACTCCTTCTATTGTAGGTCAAATGCTTGTTGCTCCTTAATCTCAATCAACTATCTATGGAGATCCCTCATCATGGACATAAGTTCACTCTCATTTTGTGGTTGAAAGAAAGAACAAGGAGCCTCCTGGGGATGTTGATAGGAATGTGTAGGCATCTAGGAAGCTTGGGTAGGTTGGGGTGGGTGGTAAGCATTTTGATAAGATTGAGAACCCACAACAACAGGGTTCTATGAAGTGAAAGGGGAGGCATAACCAGCCTGATATGGATGATTGGGAGGTGAAAAGTTGGCATTATCATGGTAGGGGGAGTGTACATATGGTTTCCATTGAAATTTGACTTTTTTGATGTATGGGAATGATAGGAGACACTTTGAAAATTTAAAAGGGAAGTAGAGGACTTCCCAACCAAATATTTTGGGTACATACCAATAGAGTCACCCAAATGAGGTTTCAGAGTCGCCAAGTGCTTGTAGGACTGCCTCCAAAGGCTAAAATGTTGAAGAATGCACCAATTCCTCAACAAAATGAAGTAAAATTTGCACTATTTGAACCAGTAGATATGAATGGAGTCATCATGTTGTTTGAAGATATGCCTCAAAATTCAAGATGAATTGCAAAAAACACCAAATTATTCAGCAAAGAGAAAGTAGTCCCATCGGGCATGCCAGAAATTGTTGTCACATGAAATGCACCCTATTGAACATGAAGCTTAGCATTCCAATGACACAATGGAAATAACCTAAAGGTGTGGGACCTTTGTGTGTATGAGGTTGAATTTATGGAGAAGGTTGGCTTCGTCTTTCAATCTAGGTGTAATGTGCTAGTCCAACCCAACACATGAAATCATACCACTACCCTACTCTAATAGCTCACAAGGGAAAAGGGGAAGAAGGAATACGTGAAAGGGAAATGGAGGTGGTACATCAATATGGAAATTTTTTTTCTTCTTGGCTAATATTGCTCAATACATCAAAGAAGAGGACCAAATGACTCACACCATTCTCTATTTGGAAACTCTCAGAGGAAAACATGGAGGTTAGGGTTTTACAAGGTGTTGTAAGGAAAGAAGATTCTCAAAATAGAAATTGTAAATGATTTAACTCAAACATACATGCATGAAAAAAGATAACAACACTCAAACATGGAGGTAATGAAATATTACTCATACTTAAAAGAGGAGAGAACCAACAATAATGATCAACTTCATTAATGTAAAGGCATATAGCCAATATTTACAATTGTAGGGATGCAAAATGCAAGTCTACCAAAGAAAAACCTCAGAGTAGCCAGATGAAGAACCCTTGAAATGAATACATTTCTTGCCTTTATAGATCAGGAATAACTTGAAACTACAAAATGAACACTAACCCTAACCAGGGTTAAGAATGAAGTCTGTGTGTGAAAGGATGGAATTGGTACCCTATGAAAATCATGATTAGGGCATGGATCCATCAGGAAAGTCAACAAAAAATCAATAAATGAGCTTGGGCACCCACAAAATCCACTTACAGAAGTTAGGGGAGCAATAAATTCCATCCCTAAAGTCTAGAAATCAGAACAGGTCACTCAAAAAGCGGTTCAAGCATTAATGGTGTCGCCCAAAAAACACAACAAATCTATAAGGAGATTGAGGTGTTGGGCTCGAAAAGAAATATTTGCATCATTAAATGGTCCATAGGCCCAAAAAGTAGCACCCTATCATACATCATACATCGAACCTCAAGCATCCTTCATACCTCATACCACACTAGCATCGGGGGGGCGGTCATCACATGTCGAGGTTGCATCCTTTCGCTTGCAGAAAGGCAATGCAAAGTGTAGGTGGAAAGTGAAAATTTTGAAGCCTGAAAGGACTCATTTTCCATCAAAGATCAAAGATTGGGATTATTGCTTACCACTTACCGAAGACAAGGCAAAGCAGTAAGAGGTAAGACAAAGGTCCGACATCTAAAAGTTTGAACAAAGGATTTAGAAGGATTTGGAAGAAAGGTGACCCTAGGAGAGAAGGTTAAAACCTTTGAAAATAAAATGGGGCTTAAATAAGAAGGAAAAATGGAAGAGGGATTTTTCAGGAGTCGGGCATCAGGGGGATGCCTTATGGCTTACCGCTTACCATGAAACGGTAAAGGGGAAGATGATCCCTAATGCCCAAAAAATAAACACTTAGTTGTTTTTTCAAAAGCACATCAGGGTCAAGGGAAGGTATTACCTCCTACCTTAACTAAGGTAAGAGGTAAAGGGGAAGGCCGAAGTCCAATCTCTAAAAGATCAAAACTTAGTTGATTTTTAGAAGGATAGGCGGTAGAGGTAAAGGGTCAAGCAAGCCTAATGGGTGAAACCCAAAAAGCTGGGAAGAGAAATGGAAAGAAAGGGAGAAGAAGAAGAAGGAGATTGGGGGAAACAAAGGGATGCAAGGAAGAAATAAAGTGATGGCCCAAAGGTTCAAAAACACAACACTTAGCCACTTTTAAGAACCTTCAATTAGAATTCATGCAAGATGGCCCATGTAGGATCTCAGATTTGTTATCAATGATAGGTCATCAAAGGGTGGCATGAAATTTCAATAAGCTTTATGCCAAATTAGGGTGGATCACAATGCTACCAAATGACATAAAGGCAATTTTCATTTCTTTTTTGCTAAATATGGATTTCAACAATGTCATTAGATTTCTTTCTAAATAAACTAGAAATTGTGATTGGTTAGCTAGCAATTATTAGAGCAATGCTCCAACTAGGTAAAATTAAACTATTTTCTTTCTAGGATAGTGAGTTAATAGACAAGTGGAAGGAATTAAGAGTACCTCCTATTAATGGGGTGGGTAGGGAAAATTCTACAAATATATCAAGATAGCAAATAAAATGTATGTCTCCTTCAAATGGTTGGACCAACATGAATTTTGATAAAATAGCAAGAGGAAACCTTGGAATTTATAGAGTGGGAAGAATAATGTAGTTTTCATTTAAAATATTTTGTAAATTTATTTGATTATAGAAACACAAGGCCAATCTAAGTTAAAATATTAAACTTCAAAGTATCTTCAAGTAAGTATTGAAATATGATGAATACCCACAAAGATTTAGCAAATTTTACTCAAACTATGCACTTGATTCAACCAAAATTTGCATAAAAACTTTTGAAACTCTTCTATAAATGAAATATAATTTTATTACATAAAATATTTTGTTACAATAGTAGAAAATCTAGTTTAAATAGTAGCAACAAAACTATAAATCATAAGAACAAACAATCACCTAAAAACTATAACTCACACAACATTACCAACATTGATCTGCTCCAAATTGAAAGATGAATCTCCCAAATTATTGGGTTAATTAAAGACTCAAAACAATAGTAAAAATTCTACAAAAACAAACCAAAAATCCCTAGAAACAATGAGCCACACAACCACACTAGTAACTATGCACACCAACTTCACTAACAACATCACAACACAAAATACTTAAATTAATTCAAAATCCTTAAGCTCCAATGTAATTACTGAGTGAATTTAACTCCAAGAAAATAATCTCTTTTTTTCCACATTATCCAACCTTCATTGGGTTTTCATCCAAGAATAATTTACAAAATCCAAATCTCATACAAAGAAGTTGTAGAAATGAATTGGTAAACTCCAAATGGAAAAAATAAATATTAAACCAATTTAGGCCCCAAAATATAATGCCCATCTTGGAGGGAAAATAATTTAAAGCTATATTTTAAATCTCAGTCATAACTACATATTCAAAATAGCCAACATTGTTGTACTCGATTAATGGATTGTCATAAATTTGTCATACCTATCATGGAATCTACTTTTTTTGGCATTTGATCACATAATGAGCATCTCAAGAAAACTCATATCTCATTTAGAGTTATTCAAATATTTAATTTTAATATTTAATTGTCCCAAAATAAATTTGATAAATTAAATTCCATCGAAGACAATTAATATTAAAATTATTTTTTCCCTATTAATCTACCTTAGCATAGGAAATGTTGGAATTGGGTTATTAATTACTTGAATTGAATTCATTTGAAAGGGGAAATGATATATATTTTGGGATTTAGAAGGTAATTTTGTTGCCACAACTTTAAATAAGTTACAGGATGGAATAATTAATGAGGTATGTGTGCAAGATTTAGTCCTTGGACTACAAATATGCCATTAATTTAGAGTTAAGAATGTTGAAATTCAAGGTGATTCTATGGTCATAATCAAATCAATATTAAAATATAAATTAAAACATTGAAATATTAGTGATATACTTCTACAAGATTGCCTCTAGTTTGATTCATTACATTCCTTCATCATATAATACATATATAGGGAAGCTACTGACATAGTTGATTATCTAGAAAAAATGTTATTGAAATGGTGGAGAAGAATTTAATAGACACTAATATTAATTCTTGAGAATATTTACACTCTCACATTGGATCTTAAGAGAGTTGCATGCCCATAACATGAAAAAATAAGCAATGAAATGACCCATAATTGAATAATTATTACTCTACAATATGCACAAAAATTAGGTGTGACAAATCCAGCACATGGGCTAATTGAAACCTAACAATAAGGAAAAAAATTATGATATATCCCAACAATTATGAAATAGAAGGGCTGGATGAAAAAATTTTATTGTAAAAAGATAATTAAATTAAAGGGATGCAAAAATTACAAAAATTCACTTAAGGGAGATGTAATCCCACTAAAACTTATCATCACTATAGAAAAAAATGTCTTGTATCTTCGCCTAGGAATAAAACTCTGTGAATCCTTCTTTTTGCAACTACCTCAAACTCTTGCTCTACTTTATGGAGTTGATTAACCATTCCAAGAATACAAGAACCTGCCCGGGACTAATAACATATTTCACACAAACCCATAGATTCACAACAATCTTCTTTCTCACAATGGGACAAAACCCATGGTTATCACGTACAACACCTACATGAACAATGGTTTCCCTTTGGCATGACATTTTTGTTATTTCAACAATTGAAGGCTCCTTAGATTGTTGATTTGTCACAAGTATTTTCTCTCTCAGAAAATTATACTATGATCCTACTATGTAAGAAGTAATGTAGTTCCAGACTAGTAGCCCAAGATTTAGCAAGGTGAAAGCTATGATCAACCTGGCTTTTAATAGTTGTTCCTTGAAAGACATTATAATTAATTCACAACTCAAAGACTGCAAGTCCATAATTGGGTACTGTAGGACAATAGATTGACTCTTAAAATAGGCAAAAAAAACATTACTTATCTTAAGTTTGGTTTTTGAAATAGAAGTTCTAGCACTTGTTTGACCCTTCAAATCCAGAGTATCCATATGAAGAGAGAGGATTCCCTTGTCTTTCTCCAATTTGAAGACCTCATTTTCTTGACCATTCAAATCAATAACACTGGATTGAGTAGAGACTCCTTAAATCCTATATTTATGTTCATTCAAAAAATCTATTAACAAAAGGTAATGACACAAATCACACATTATGTGTAACAGCTAGAATGAGCTCCTACAAATAGGGAAATGTGTAGTGCCAAAGCTATTCATGGATTTGTAAAGACACCAAAGGTAGACAGTGTGATCTACCATTTGTATCTTTAACTTTGTATAGACATTTGTATATGTTGTTCAAGATTTTTGAGCAGCATCTGGTGATTCTAGGAAACCTCCATAGTTGTCCCTTCAATGAGAAAACCAAAAGTCTCCCATCTAATCTATAATGATACTAATCTAGTTAACATTATAATTTGAATTTTTTCTCAAAGGCACTAAGTTGAGCCTGCAGTTCATTTAATTTCCTCTTGAACTCAAGATTATCTTGGTAATAATATTGAAGGATAATGATACAAGGTGAGAAGTTTGCACAAAGAAGCATCATTTTAGTTTGAAGGGAGTAATAAGTGTTGGAGAAAGTAGCCAAGTAGTGGAATCTTCATATGAGCTTGAGGATGATGTGTCTGAAGGACTAGGTGATAGCATTGTGATAACAAGAGAGTCCAAGAAGAGCCATTCTCCAATTTCAAGCCTGAGGAAAGATCATAGGAAGAGTGTCAAATAGAAATTTCCAAAGGTGTTGAGCATGGTGATAAAACTAAAAGTCATGTTTATGGTCTATTTTTTAACATAGAAGGGGCAAGATGGAGAGGGGGTAATGAATGAGAGGTAGTCACCAATAGAGAATTTGACATGCAACACCTTCCAAGCAATCAACTAAGCTTGAGCATCTACCTTGGACTTCTAGATCAATGAACTTAGTTTGTTCCATCTCAATCTGTTGAACTTATAATGTCATTTGAGGTTAAGTCAGGGGGATAATGAAATAGGAGGAGTTGCTTATACACAGTTCTAAGAGGGAATAATAAAAAAATTTGGTTGTTGGGCCACTTTCAATCTTTGAGGAAATTATTGTGACATGGGGTGGACAACATACAAGACCATTCAAGAAAAACTAGTTGTTGGATTTCTAGGATTGGGGATCTATACGTTGTGGGAAGGTTAAATTGGGACTTAAGTTGTTTCTAGGTTTTCCATCCAAACCAACTGAATCCCACAAATCTTGAAAAGATTGTATGCATTTTTTAAATAGTTTTTTACCTTTAAAATCTTTGATATTAGTCAAAGGAGTATTATTTTTTGGATTAGAAGGTTCCACCAGATGGAGGAGGATGCAAAGCTCAAACCATGACTCAATTTTTTATCATACCAAACCAACCTTTTAGAGGTATTTTTCCAAGCTCTCCAAATGGATTTAAAAGGGACAAAACCCTAAGTCTTAAAATGAGGGGTGAGGAGAAACTTATCATTATAGTTGACTAGATTTTAGGGGCCTCCAACAGTAGCTATTTAAATATGATGACACACTAGGTGAAGAGTTTTTGGTTATTGACAACTGGTATTAAATAAATTTAGGTATCCCATCCATGTTCATGGGGATTCTATTGGATTTAGGAGAGTATAAGGCAACCATTGACACCATGATAAATGTGATGATTAAGAAATATCTACTTGATAGTCTTAATGAAACTTTATAGGATGAAAAATTTGGTTTGGGGTTTCCCACAGAGGATGGAGCTTCATAGTAGGAAAGTAGACCCTCGACAATAAAATGGAGGTTATTTGTCTTCACCAACAATGCTCAGAAGGAAAACAAGAGGAATTAGAAGGAAAACAAGATTGTGAAAATTTTCAAACAAGTCATTGGACTCACTGACCAAATCAATATCAAATGGACAATCTCTCTTTTCATTGACAATTATGAGGAAGCTAATGTTTCAATAATAATGATAGTAATAGAAAGTTGAATAGTATAAGGTCCTCTTTTAATATCCCATAATATGAGCATGACTCAAACATTTTGTTTCTATTGGCTTGGGTTTTGTCTACACTCCTAATAACATCCTTTAAATACATATGTCTGTAATATTTTTGTTGTTTTCTCCTAGATCATAGTTTACTAGAAAAAAATAATTGGTGTTCTATCGTTAATCACAATTTCATTAATTATTATTTTAATAGGTGATTTTATAATTTGTTTCTACATTAGAATAAATTGGTAATAATGATGTATCTGAACACCTCCAAAATTTCTCATTTGATAAATCATTTTTATGTGCTCCCTTTATTTTTATTTATCTAGTTAGATTTTCTCAAATGTTCCTTGCTTATTCCTTTACTAATTGGCAATTATATCTTAATAGACAAAAATATTAATTTTATCTTAATTAAAATTTTCAATCACATAAAAAGGAATATAATGATCACTTAAAATAACTAATGCTCACAAGTATACTCGTAAAATACAAAAAATGATTATGTCACAAAAATAACAAATTGATAAATCTATGTTAATATTTGTAGACACCTAAAATATCTCAATGGATCACTTTGGCTAACTAAAATCATTTCATCCTCATACCCATCCTCTTTTCGCTTGTTTAATTAAATAAGCCTAATTATTTAATTAAATACCTCATTTTCATTTATTAATCTAATTGACCTAATTGGGTTAATTCACCCCCTCTCACATTGACATTTTATCCGATTTAATTAAATAATGCAAATTATTTAATTTTAACCGTAAGTCCTCATATTTAATTAAATAACCTAAACTATTTAATTAAATATCATATTTGTATCTCCTTTTAATTAAATAAATTAATAATTTAATGAATATCCTCACATTCCTCATCTTGCACATTCAAATTTAGTTTTATTTATCTAAATTACTAATTTTCCTCTCATCCACTTGCATAGGGAATATTCCAAAGGAATATTCTTCTATTTTCCTCCAAAAAAAAGGTAATGATTACTCTAAACAAACTTTGAAATAACTTTTTAAAGTTGTTGCAAAGTGTGTTTGTTTGCATGATTGTGAGCCCTTGATCTTTTCTTGATCCATGTGATCTTTGATTCTCATCCATTGATGAGAATCATTGATTCATGTTTCATCCTACTTTCATTTGTGACCATTGATAGATCAAATCAATCTCATCCATTAAATTGATTATTTAATGAATATTATATAATTCCCCTAATTTGCATAATTGAAACTTTGTTTTAAATATCAAATTACTAATTCTTCCACTTGCAAGGGAATATTCCTCATTTTCACATTCCTCCAAAAGGGGAATATTCCCATATTCCTTCCCCTTTTGCACAATTAAACTTTGTTTTAATTTGCAAAATATCTATTTCCTCACCCATGAGAATATTTCAAAGAATATTCTTTCTCCTCACTCATTTGAAAAAGAGAATATTCTTACAAAACTTCATGTGCAAGATAACTCAAAACTTCATATTCAAGTTAACTCAAAACTTCATGTGTAAGTTAACTCAAAACTTCTTGTGCAAGTTAACTTGTGACCTCTTGTACAGGTTAAAAGTGTGTTTGTTTGAAAGAATGAGAACCCTTGATTAAATCTCATCCCTTGATGAGAATCCATGATCCATGCCTTCAACTTCTTCCATCCTTGACCATTGATTAGCCTTTTTTATCTTAACCCTTCATTTCTCATTTGCTTTCCTATAAATAAGTCACTATTTGGAGACAAATGGATCCATCTTTTAACAACAAACTTATCCTACCAAAATCATTTGCACTTGCACTCATATTTAATATCATTTTAGCTTTATTTACTTGCATATTAGCTTAGCTTCCATTAATGACTTCCATGATAACATAGATGCATGCATTTAGCTTATTTGTTAATTAGGATTTTAATCTTTTGAAGCTTGCATACATTTAGAGTAGATTTTCATACACCCATATCGATCATCTTAGCATATATCATGTTAATTTAGCATTTAAATCATGTTCTATCACATATCTCTCATCAATTTCATCGATTCTCTTCAATATAATCGATTGAAACAAGATCATTATCCAAGGGATTGGGAAAGGGTTTCCATTCCAAATCAATGTGACACAACTCCCTCAATAAGATAAGTTTCAATGTCTTAGATTAGAGGTTTGTCAAGCTTTCATGATTTAGAATGTTAGTTTTAATGCCTTCTTTGTCTTTATTTACAGTGAATGATCTTATTGGGATTGATGCTTAGTAGGTTAAATATGCCTCAAATTTGTATGGATCAGGTGAGTTAACCCATACTATGACAAAACATCCAAAACACATCAAAACCCTAAAAAATGTCAAAACATCAAAAATCCAAAAATAGTACCTAGTCGAACTACGAGTCTATGAGCTTGAACGTAGGCAAGGCCATCATTGATGTGCCCTCGAGACACCCTAGGTCAGTCCTTTAGGATTCCATCATAACAATCTAGCAATCCATCTACTATTCATATCTCATCTTCAATAAGTCAAGTCAGTTGAACTACGTGGTCTTTGCATGTATAACGTAGGCAAGGCCTATCTTTGATCAACCCCCGAGACCCCTAGGATAGGTCTTTTAGGGTAGGTTCTTGGTTGAAACTTAGAAAACCCCTAAATATTCAAATATCAGAAAAACCTTAAACATTCAAAAACTTGGAAAAACCCCTAAACATCCAGATATCAAAAAACACAAAAACATTTGAAAACTCATAAAATACAAAAACAATCATAAAACATTCAAAAGACCTAAACAACATCAAATATCCTTGAAAAACCCTAAACAACCTCAAATAACTGAAAACCAAAACATTCACATAAACTTTCAAAAAGACCAAAAACAACCTCAAAACATTTTCAAAATACCAAAATATTGAAATATCCAAAAAATCCAAAACCACCCATCCCATCTCGCTTTCACCTGCAATAAAATTTCATTCATAATAAATCAATCACCATCTTCAACCTTTGGAAAAACAAATAAAAAGCAAGTATCGCAAGTTGTAAAGTGAGAACCCAAGTGTCAAAATCTATAATCTAGATCATAGGTAAATGTGTCAGTGGAGTTTGTATCAATGGATTATCATAAATCCTATCCTAATCAAACCACCTGATCAACATGTCCTAGAATGCATCCTTCCTACGATGGACATCAGCATCAGAAATCACCTTAGCTAAGTTAAATTGGCAAGAGATATAGATAACACTGATTGTTTGTCTTTGATCTTTTCTTATGATTTATCTTAATGACCCATTTTGAGGGCCCCTCGATGATGTCTATCAAAATTATTTAGAGAGAAAGGAACGAGGCATCGATCATTTTTTTTGTTTGCTATGCTTGTGGATATTCTTGTAAAATAATCTTGGCGCATACTTGCTTAGTTGTGTGTAGGGAGGTCGTTTGGAGTAGATTGTTGACTATTGTGTATGCTTTGGTTTAAGATATTCTAAACTTCTAAACTACATTCTAACGAGGTTTCTATATGTCAAGATGTGAATAGGAATTATCCCATCTGTTTGTAGAGTCAAAGTATATTACACTAGATACAACGCCATCTTGGTTATCAATACCTCGATGCATCGTGTCTATGTGTTATATCAAAAATAAGGAATGACAAAAATCCCAATCCCAAGATATGAGTAAATCATCATCATGCATGTCTCGTCACCATAATCTAATAAAGTCTTGGTGGATCAAGGACTTGTTGGACTTTTGAATCAATGTCAAAATCAATGGTTAATCAATATCCATTTCATTCTTCTACTTCCATCCATCTTATCTTCTTATTCTTCTATCTTTACTAACATTTCTATCCAAGCATTAGCTCTATGTGATCTACATCAAAATATCCATGAGGCTACCCATAGCCAATGATAGTCTATACATCATGAAATCTATCTACATCAATACCTGAGCTATCATGATAACAATCCCTCTTCCATTGGGGCACAGTGGGGCATCTATATCATCTTTAGTTCAACAAACTACAAAGTTGCAGCTCTTTGATTCAATGTTTGATTTTCACCTATTGTGAGCCCGTTCAGAATATTTTATTCTCCAATCGATCTCTCGAGGGGGAAACCAACCATATTTCATTCATATCTATATCAAATCATCCAATGAATTTTGTTCCTAGCCTCGCTAGAAAATCTAGATCAATTTATAAAATCATTCATCATTGGGATATATCTTTCCCTATCAACCCTTGTGTTGTTCATATCTTGACAACACTATCCTCGCATTGTTGTGAATCCTCAACAATGTTATCAATCAATCAATCAGATCAATCAACTTTTGCTTAGCTATCAACATCTCAAAGAGATCATTGATATCCATTTTTACATCATCATCAGCATCAAAATCAACATTAGTCTTTGAACTAATGCAATGAGTACATTGCTTCAAAGAGGGGGAAAATGTAGACACCTAAAAATGTCTCAATAGATCACATTGGCTAACTAACATCATTTCATCGTCAAACCCATCATTTTTTTGCTCATTTAATTAAATAAGCCTAATTATTTAATTAAATACCTCATTTTCACCTATTAATCTGATTGACCTAATTGGATTAATTCACCCCCTCTCACACTAACATTTCATCTGGTTTAATTAAATAATGCAAATTATTTAATTTTAACCCTAAGTCCTCTTATTTAATTAAATAACCTAAACTATTTAATTAAATATCATATTTGTATTTCCTTTTTATTAAATAAATCAATAATTTAATGAATATCCTCACATTCCTCATCTTGCACATTCAAATTTAGCTTCAATTAACTAAATTGCTAATTTCCCTCTCATCCACTTGCATAAAGGAATATTCTCCTATTTTCCTAAAAAAAAAGGTAATGATTACTCCAAACAAACTTTGAAACAACTTTTTAAAGTTGTTGCAATGTGTGTTTGTTTGCATGATTGTGATCCCTTGATCTTTTCTTGATCCATGTGATCTTCGATTCTCATCCATTGATGAGAATCCTTGATCCATGTTTCATCCTCCTTTCATTTGTGACCATTGATAGATCAAATCAATCTTATTCATTTCTTTTTCATGTGATCTCTATTAAATCAATTATTTAATGAATATCATATAATTCCCTAATTTGCATAATTAAAACTTTTCTTTAACTATCAAATTACTGATTCTTCCACTTGCAAGGGAATGTTCCTTCTTTGCACATTCCTCCAAAAGTGGAATATTCCCATGGAATATTCCTTCCCCTTTTGGACAATTAAACTTTGTTTTAATTTGTAAAATATCTATTTGCTCACCCATGAGAATATTCTTTCTCCTCACTCATTTGAAAAAGGGAATATTCTTACAAAAGTTCATGTGCAAGTTAACTCAAAACTTCATGTGTAAGTTAACTCAAAACTTCTTGTGCAAGTTAACTTGTGACCTCTTGTACAAGTTAAAATTATGTTTGTTTGGATGAATGTAAGCCCTTGATTAAATATCAACTTGCATTCTCATCCCTTGATGATAATCCATGATCCATGCCTCCAACTTCTTCCATCCTTGACTATTGATTAGCCTTTTTTGTTTTAACCATTCATTTCTCATGTGCTTTCTTATAAATAAAGCACTAATTGGAGACAAATGGATCCATTTTTTAACAACAAACTTATGTTGTTAAAATCATTTGCACTTGCACTCACATTTAACATCATTTTAGCTTTATTTACTTGCATATTAGCTTAGCTTCCATTAATGGCTTCCATGATAATATCGATGCATACATTTAGCTTATTTAGGATTTTAATCTTTTTAAGCTTGCATACATTTATAATAGCTTTGCATACACCCATATCAATCATCTTAGCATCTATCATGTTATTTTAGCATTTAAATCATGTTTTATCACATATCTATCATTAGTTTCATTGATCCTCTTCAATAGAATCGATTGAAACAAGCTCACTATCCAAGTGATTGGGAAAGGGTCGCCATTTCACATCAATGCAACACCACTCCCTCAATAGGATAAGTTTCAATGTCTTAGATTAGAGGTTTTTCAAGCTTTCATGATTTAGAATGATAGTTTTAATGGCTTCTTTATATTTTTTATAGTGAATGATCTTATTGGGATTGATGCTTAGTGGGATTGATTCTATGACATCGTTAGTTGTTGATACTGCTTCAAAAGATGTTGATGCTGACTTAAAAGATGTTGATGATGCACAATCACTATAAGAGTCGAGAATCCTGACCATTTCTTATTCTTCTGTAGGAATACCAAGAGTGGGAGACTCTTGTTTTGGATGAATAATGTTTGTGTCCATCAAAAAAAAACATCTCAAGAGTGATATCGGGGACATCTCTAGAGTTTAAAATGGTTTGGAAGATGTCCCTTGGTTCTTGGTGAAACTCTAGGGATAAGGGTTCTTGATCCTGACTCGATTTGGAGTAACTTTCGTTATCCTCAAGATCCTCTTCTTGACATGATCCTTGGGTAGGGAAAACTTTAGTGGTGAATCTTTGCCAATTGGCAAATTCTAGGAATCGACCAAGTCAAAATTGGCAACTTTCTCGCACCCAACAGGGTGTCCAAATCGCCCAGATTTTATAAACTATAGGTCCAATGCATTTCCATTCACCAATGAGTTTTTTTATGAGGCATATTTAAGCAACAAATTTTCCATTGTCAAACTACGCATTTCAATTGGACCGACTAATATTTTTGCCTGGAATCCTGAAAGAATTTAATAAAACACCTACATATTCGCCAATACTATTAAAACAACATTGTATTAGTACCCATTTTTCCAATTAAAATTTACAAATAGTTGCTTATGAAAACCCATTTTTCCAATTAAAATTTATAAATAGTTGCTCATGAGGACCTATTTTGCCAATAACATTAAAAAATAATTACATTTGAGGAAACATTTCTCCTTGAAAATTACAACGTATCGTTGTATAAGCAAGCGGTATTCTCCAAAATTTTAATATACCATTTAAAAATCCCACAGAATTCACAAAATATAGAATCATGGATTGATATAAATACAATTAAAAGTGTCATTTATTCTTACACATTTTGTTCGGTTTTGAGATTCTACTTCTCAATTCGGAAGTCAACGAAAGCTGAAAACATAGACTTAAAAGGTAAGTGATCATTTATTCATAGTGTTATTAGTTATAATAATAAGTTTTTTTTATCTCTTAAATTCCATTATTGCTTCAACAAAGTGAACCTTAGAACCAAACTCTGAAGTTTCAAAGTTTTTGAAACCTCTAACCCACCGAGTAGAAAGATGACCAAGAAAGACTTGCAACTCAACAAAGTGAACCATCAACCAAGTCGGGGAATTAGGAAGTTATGAAAATTTAGAACTCTGCAACAGAGTTATAAAACTTTGAGGACTAGCGACTAAAGTTAGGAAAAGCCAAAAAATTTATGTTGTATTACATGGTATTGAATTTGATATGTGATTCTGCATCATTTTTAAAGAACAACACTTATCACACTACTTATAAATTCTTATTGCATTTCCATTCACACAATCTTTGAAAAATAACTAAAAGGAATATTATTAATCCATTCCTTGAACAAAAGCTAATAGTTCAACATCCATAACTTATAAGTTATAAGTTAACAGAAGCTAACAGTTCAATATAAATAACTTATAAAGGCATCCACCCAACTTAAACAATAAAAGCTTAAACTATCAAATCACCTAAATTATACTAAGAAATCCTTACGCATCCATCACCATAAAATCTTTATTCATAGATAAACATTCCATAACAATGAAACTATCCAAAAATCTATCATTCCAATAAAATACAATCCACTGGCAAATATAGATTTTTTTTATCTTGATAACGGTTTCTTGAAGACAACTATTTTAGAAGTCTTTGAAGTATCAAGAGAGCCAAATTAAAGAAAATAACATAAAAACTAAAAACTAAACAGTGGTCCCACTCCCAGCACCGACTCCTTCGCTTTCAATTATTTTCGTCTCCGTCTCCTTCAATAACGCCTCCTGTGCCTTTACTCTTTGCATGTATTCCTGGTACTTGGTGACAATTGCAATGATGTTTTTGCTTCCTAGAGTTGTAGTAATTTGTAACCTGGTTCTCCATGTGACCAAATCATTTTCAAACTCAACCAACATCTGAGATCTTCTCTCTTCTCCACATTTATAAGTCTTCAAGCGGATCTCCATTCCATTGAGTTTTGAGGACTCCCATGTCACTGTAGTAGGATCAGCTATTTCTTTCTTGAATATCTCTCTAAACTTCAAAGAGATATCTCTTATATCTAGAATTTTTTCATCAAATTCATCAATAATTTCCACTCCCATAATATGACAATCTTCTTTAACTTCCACCAACATTTCATAATATTGATCAAGTGTTTTTTTATTTCCTTCACCAGATTATCATACATATTCAATTTACATTCCAATGAAATGGACCAGGAAGGGTCTAGCTCCTTAGGATTATTCACAATTTTCTCACCAATTAATATCTCTGGATCCATAGAGTTCAATTCTTTCATTTCCTGAGAGAGCACATAGAGACTAGTTTGATCTTTTTTGACCTGTTGAAGTTCTATTACTAACTCCTCCCTCTTGTTAACAACTCGAGTGTAAAAGAGCACAGATTTATTCAAAAAGAAGATAGCCTCTTGAGATATTTTATCGATCCCCTCACAAGCAGCTCTAGAATAGCTCAAATTCTTTTTAATTTTCTCTATGGTGAGCACATCGATGCCCTCTACTTGAGAACTTGAGGCTTCATAAGATGTAGGAGGAGTGGCCATGGAAGAAATAAAGTTACTCAATGCGAGGACTTGAGATTCCAATTTTATATTTTCTTTCCTCTATTCTTTCACTCTTTTAATCAAGGTATTGACTGAATAATTGGCATGGTAAACATCATCTTCCAGTGTTGGAGGCCCCATATCAACATGTGTGACTTTGTAGTCTACCTCCATTATTTCATCTTCATTTAAATCCTTCATAGGCTCAACAGTTTCTAACATTTGATTTCTAGAAGTAGCATCAATCACCATCCTTGACATCCTCCTAGCTTTCTTAGGTTTTGAAGAGCTTTGAAGTAACTTTGAAACTGTATCCACTCCAACTGTCATTGTAGGAATATGCTTTCTCTTCTTCTCCACTACTTTTTTCAGCCATCCTAAGGAGCCTACTACCAGACCATAATCTTCATTTCCACTAATAGTTTCTTTAGGAGCGTTAGGAGTGATAGGTGGATTATCAACTGGAGGCGGAGAAGAGGAAAACTCAGATAAAGAAGGAAAGATATTATCTTCAACGATTTGTTTAAAGATAGCTTCAGAATCTGCAACCACAAATTTTTCTTGATTGGTCTTCTTCTTAGGGGTAGGAGAAAGCTCACTGTCTTGTTCATAGATGCTCTTCAACTTAACTATTTCTTCTAGCCTATCACCATCACCTCCTGATTGAGAATTTGCACTAGAGGACCTCACAGAGGGTTTCCTTGATGATACACTTGCACCAGATGCTTGTGTAGACCCCTATTCATTCTTTTGTGATGACTTAGGCTCCTGAACAGGACCAAAAACTTGCCGCCATTTCCCATCCAACCAATTCTGGGTTCTTTTAAGCACTGGGGCAACATGCACCCTCATATCTAAAATTTCACTTTGGCTCCAATCAACCCTAGGGTGGGATTTATCAGGCAATTTTTCATATGCAGGATCTATGATTGTTGAATCCTCAGCTACATTTTCAGGAATGTGAAATGGAAGACCGAAAGCTTGTATCTGTTTTAGCATTATCCTCATATAATCTCTTCTCAAAACTTCCTTCTAATCGACACAATCTTCAATAGATGGGTGATACTGATATAAGCTCCCTCCATAGAGATTATGCTTCACAAAACCCTTACTGTCAAAATTAGCTCTCATAGATAGATTTTGTAGGTTATATTCCTTGAGAATTCCTTTAGCTCCCCTGGCCATCTAGTTTGTTTTGCACACAAAAGAAGGGGTCTCCAATGTGAAGACATACCCTTGTTTCCCCATGTTCATATACTTAATATTAACCATGGCCATTTGTCGACAAACTTCTAGAAATATCAATAAATCTTTAGGATATCGAGGTAATTTAAACGAAGCTTTCTCAAAATTCCCTATTCTCAGATAGGAAAACTTATCAAATTAGATATAAAAACTCCCAAATTTTGATATAAGAGAAATCAATTCAAGGGAAAGGTGCATTTCTGGATTTTCATCTAGCTTCCTCATGCCCTCCATTAAAAATGCATCATTAACATGACAAAAATCACCCATTCCATATTGTTTAGTGAACTGAGGAAAATGTTTATACACAGGAATATCAAAAGTTGGGGTTCCTTGTGGCTCCAACCCAGGCCAAAAGGACCTCTAACTACCTACAATGTATGTCAGGCAAGAACACATACATAAAGTAGCAGTCTTATGGAAATTAATTAATTGCTCATTCAAATGGAAGCAAATAACTTCAGCCCAGTCAATGAAAATGTTCTCATCACAGACTATCAAAATAAACAGGCACATCTAATCCTCAAATAACTCAACTTGTGAATTCCCAACAACACGATGCAATAAAGCAATAGTATCTGCAATTTCTCCCTTAAAATGCAATCTTTTGAGTTTACTCGGCAGTTGTGACTTACCTTTCTTTTTAGACTTCAACCAGGTTTTGACCATGGAGTTCTTACACCAGTCCTTACTCAATTTGAAAAATTCACCTGCCACTGTGACAGACATGTATTCTACAGGTTCCTTTTCTGGAATCCCTAGCACGCGGGAAACAGCTTCAGCAGAAATTTCTGCAATTACAGTTTCGTCCACGGCTTTAATTTCCCATGTCTACGGAATGTACCTTCTCGCACATGCAATTATTAGGTCCACGCTCAACACAGCTTCTGGAAACCCTCTAGCATGAGCTAGCCTGCTTTCTAAGAGTTTTATATCTAGCTAGGACTTGTCGTCCCTCTCCAAGCGTGCCCTAAATTCGTCTAACTTAAAAGGTCCGAGTGTCGTATCCCTTACGCCAACCCAACATTCACTCTGCATGAGCACAAATTCATGGAGAATGAATGTTTGCACATGATATTTTGAGAAGTACTGGCCTTGGCAAAGAATGAGAATGCAGGCTAAAAGTTCGAGTAAAAAGAATGTTTGTATTTGAGAAGTACTGGCCTTGGCAAAGAATGAGAATGCAAGCTAAATTTTTGAGTAAAACTTTGCCACCCACTTATGCCATTATTTTTTATAGGACGTGCTTTAAATACGGAATTCAATTTCATTCCTCAAAAAGATAGCCTTTAAACCTGCATGCTTTTAGAAATTCTTGAAAAGACAACTCAAGTTTATTCCATACATAGCATTCAAAGAGATGTCAGATGACGACACCTTTGAAAGGAAAGATAAGTCCATCATGTGGCATGGTCGCTGAAACTTGGAACCTAAAAACCAAAGTCTGAAATTTCAAAGTTTTTGAAACCTCCAACCCATTGACTAAATCCACACACCGTAACTCAAAGGTTACATATGCATGAACTTAAGTTACTCAACAAAGTGAACCAAGTTGGGGAATTGGGTACTTAGAAAAATTTAGAACTCTGCGACAATGCGACATGTCACATGGTTATAAAACTCAGAGGACTAGCGACTAAGCTTGCTTTGCTCCTTTATTTTGAGTCTACAGCCATACATCAAATGTTCATGGAACGGTTGAGTAATTTAAGATATAAATAATAAACATGTGTTTTAAAGTTTTTTTATTTTTAACCATTAATGCGCTCAAATTGACATCAAGGCCTTTATAAAATGAATTACAATGTCACATTAATAGCGCAACCATTAATAGCACTAAGTGCAGTAACACTTAACATTGCAATTGCAAAGGACTTAATAAAAGGAATTACAATGTCACAATAATAGCACAACCATTAATAGCACAGTAACGCTTAATGTTGCAAAGGACTTAATAAAAGGAATTACAATGTCAAATTAATAGCATGACCATTTATTTTATTACAACTAAATTACAATGTCACATTATTACATAGTACAAATACAAATGTAAGCACAAGCGCCAAACTTCTATTGGATCGCTGGAGAAAATGTAAATGTAATACATGTGTGTCTAAAAATAAATGGGACTTGTCGGGTCAACCATGCGCTTTGAAAATAAATGCCTGGGACTTCTAGGATCAGCTATGGTGTCTGAAAATAAATGCATGGGGAAAGGCAGGCTAATCAAACCGGGGAAATGGGAGCTATGAAGATACAAAATGTACTTCTCCCCTTTGAAAATCAGAGTCATGCAGAAGATGAGGGGTTGTAAAACTGCTCCCATCTTCTACTTGCAACTTCCATGCACTGGGAGAGCACTTATCTCCATCAGAGCTCCTCATCCTGGCTCAAAACCTATCTGAGAAGTCAAGTGAACCAAATCAACTTCTTTCCAATTCCACCCATTTTGAACTTGAAGGAAATTGGTCTGAATCTATAACTACATAACTGTAGGCAGGAGAATTTAGAGTATCCCCAATAATGCCACATCATCTTCTTCCTGAATCCTATTCCTTATTAACCCTACAAAATGAAAACCCTTATGAAAATTCAAACATTGCACTCAATAGTAAATCCTTTAGCCTTCAATGAATGATTTTAATTTTCAGTTGTGCTCACTATCCTTATTTATGGGAAACAGTGCTGCCAATAGTGCCACTACCAACCTAGTTCCTGTGTACACCTCACACGTGTCGCATGTGAGGTTAGGTATAATCATGATTCATGAATCATAATCGTGATTTGCGCAAACTAAAAAACATACTTAAATTTTAATCAATTCGTGTAACTTAAGCCTTACATTTATTTAAATGTTTAATTTGATTGACGTCTAGACTCTAACAGCCTTGCTACATGCAAAATGTACCTCAAGCTGACAAGTGACAAGCTATCAATTATCAAAATTTCCAGTGCCACTCAAAGTTCAAATGATATGAAATCATTTCAAATCTTGTTTCACTAGCCATTTAGTCTTGCATTGGCAACAAATTATAAACCGTTGATCATTGTAAATCTAATGGTTAAAGGGTAATTCTGGAGGTTTAAGTTCGAAAGACTAGTGCTCTGTGCATTTCATTCCAGAATGCAACTACAACCATACATCAAATGTTCACCTAAGCCTTACATTTATTTAAATGTTTAATTTGATTGACGTCTGGACTCTAACAACCTTGCTACATGCAAAATGTACCTCAAGCTGACAAGTGACAAGCTATCAATTATCAAAATTTCCAGTGCCACTCAAAGTTCAAATGATATGAAATCATTACAAATCTTGTTTCACTAGCCATTTAGTCTTGCATTGGCAGCAAATTATAAACCGTTGATCATTGTAAATCTAATGGTTAAAGGGTAATTCTAGAGGTTTAAGTTTGAAAGACTAGTGCTCTGTGCATTTCATTCCAGAATGCAACTACAACCATACATCAAATGTTCATCGAATGGTTGAGTAATTTATGAATTATGATATAAATAATAAACATGCGTTTTAAAGTTGTTTTAAAATTTAATGCGCTAGGATTGACATCAAGGCCAAGGGGTCGGTAACTTAACATTGCAAAGGACTTAATAAAATGAATAATGATACCGAGACTCGGGCGAGAAGGTCAACGAAAAATTATAAATCAATAAGAATTTGGTAAACCCTAACAAGAGTGACAACTTTTAGTGTTTATAATGTTTTTTTGTCAATTTGATGGCAACTTTCTTTTTTCATTTGTATTGCTTTATGTTTTACTTTTAAATCTGCATGCAATTATTTCATAAATAGATAATACTTAATTTCTCAAAGGAAAAAAAAAACTGATTTGAATAGATTCATAGACACTGAACTCATAAAATAACTCTTTACTATAAATTTATAACAAAGATTAACACAACACAACCATTTATTTTATTACAATTGAATTACAATGCCACATTATTACATATCTTTTTAAAGATGAGTAGTTGTAGAGCAGGAAGCTCCTATTTTGTATAAATAACATATGTAACTTTACATAGACACAATTTATTCCAAGTTGTTGCTCATGACAATGGATTACAAATTGATTCCAATTTTCAAGCTTCTGTTGGTGACAACGTAATACAAATGTGACACTAAAAATAAATGCATGATTCTAAAGCTTCTGTTGGTGAGAACGTATTAAAAATGTGGCACTAAAAATAAACGCAAGGAACTTGCTTGGAAAACCATGTTGGGGAAATGAGAGCTTTGAAGATACAAAATGTGCTTATCCCCTTTGAGAACCAGAGTCATGCAGAAGATGAGGGGTAGTAAAATTTCTCCCATCTTCTACTTGTAGCCTCCATGCATCGAGATAGCACTTATGTCCATCAGAGCTCCTAATCCTGGTTCAAAACCTGTCTGAGAAGTCAAGTGAACCAAATCAACTTCTTTCCAATTCCACCCATTCTAAGCTTGAAGGAAATTGGTATTTTACTCTGTAACTACATAACTGGAGGTAGGAGAATTTAGAGTATCCCCAATAATACCACAACATCTTCTTCTTGAATCCTTATTAACCCAAAAAAATGAAAACCCTTATGATACTATCCACTATTACTAACCCTATTTAATAATTTATGGGCCACTAGTGCCGCTACCAGCTTGATTCACACAAACCAAAAAACCAACTTAGTCAATTTGTGTATCTTAAGCATTACATGTACAATTAAAATGTTTAATTTGATTGACATCTGGCTACATGCAAATTGTACCTCAATCTAACAAGCTATCAAAATCACCAGACTCCAGTCAGCACTACCAGTGCCACTCAAACAATATGAAATCATTACAAATCTTGTTTCATTAAAGCTATGAGTTGTCCAATCATTTGGTTCAGATGTTCAAAATATTGAGAATTTCAATTAAATGAAATGTAATACGTCGCTGAATTGAAAAGAGAGAAATGAGCTTTGATCTCGCCACGTGTCCGCATCTAACAGTTCTAGTGTTATTCTGGAGGTTTCAATTCGCAAGTCTACTACTTCAGAGATTTACTTTCAGAATGCAACTATAGCCGTCCATCAAAAATTCATCGAATGGTCGTGATTATATTGATTTTCCTTTACATCCTTTGTGTAAAATGTTCTTAATTTTTTAAGCCTTGGTCCTGTACGTTCTTCATAGATGGTCCCTCTTTTAAAAAAAACTTTCTGCACATGCATATTTCTACCACTTAAGTTCTTCTATCACTCATCGCCAAAATCCAACCCATCGGGTTCATTACCATGATGGTGATCCTTGATCTCCCCATGTGTCTGCATCTAACGGTTCTAGTGTAATTCCAGAGGTTTCAATTCGCAAATCTAGTGCTTGAGAGATATACTTTAGGAATGCAACTATAGTCCATCGAAAATTCATCGAATAGTCATGGTCCATAATGTCGTGTGGTCGTTGAAACTTGGAACCTTAGAACCAAAGTTTGAAGTTTTGAAGTTTTCAAAACCTATGACCCACCGACTACAAAGATGACCAAGAAAGACTTGCAACTAAGGTTAGGAAAAGCACCAAAACCTCGACTTTAGTGAATTAAGATAGGAAAGGTGGCAAGGACGATGCATTTATGAAGTGAAGATCGCTGGAAAATTTTAGCAAGTGGACATGACTAGAGGATCGATGGGTAATTAAGATTGGTACGTGTGGAGTTTGGAAAATTATTACCTCTCGGCCCTCGATTAGCGAAGTTAGATTAACAATTCATCAAACGGTCATGGTTAGATTGATTTGCACTAACACTTCGCCACTGCATTTTTTTTGTTGATCGGTGATAATAGTTTATTTTATTAAATATAAAGCAAAAGTTACATATACTTCATATTTTTTTATTAAATATAAAGCAAAAGTTACATATACTTCAGATTTATCTTCATCCATCAACTACCAAAAAAGTTGATTATCCAGCACAGTTTCCAACATATCAAATTATCCCTAATCATACCCGCCTGAAATCTAACCTTCCAACCATTTCTCGTGCCCCAAGGTGCTTTACAATTACAATGCAAATCCAAGCATAACCCCCAAAAAACAAAATCACATACAAGATTTAGTAAAATAATCTATTTTTTAAAAAAACTTGTACTACTCAGATGCCTTCGATGAATTACCCATCTCCAACGACACTATCTCCATTAACGACTTCATATTCTTCCTCAAACGCAATCCCTTCTTTCCATGCATCTCTACTCTAGTGATTTCTTTGAGATTCTCTATGACCTCCTCAACCTCCATTAGCTCGATGCAGATTTTGAGTGCTTGCCACCCGCGCTCCACACCTTCTCGCCACAGAGCTTTTGTGTGTCCTTCCAGCCACTTGATAAAGAGATGATTTACATCCGTGAGCTCTGGGCCTCCACCATCCATGCCTTCAACCTTAACAAGCTCCACTCCTAGTATCCCCTATTCTAGAATGCCTTACATATCCTCTAAAATATCTTTGTGAACCAGAGTTTTCATGAATTTCCTTGCTACATCCACAGGCTCTCCTAAGTCCAGACCCCAAGCCATGACCAACAAATAAATATCCATATTGGTCTTGTATCTGTGATTTAATTTTTCAATGCCATTACCCAAAATAAATTGAATTGCTTGCGCCACCTACACATCCTTGAAGAGAAATAAACCCTGCAACCACTTCACAAACACTTTTCCAACGAAAGGGTCCAGCTTCCTCCGTGATGTCAAGTTGAAACTGGCCTCCATTGTTTCTCTGGTTCACTGGATTCTAGACAACCACCCACCATTGACTGACTATATGAGATGTGTGTCTTTAATTTTGGGTTCGATGAAGCCCAAATTAGCAAGTTTCTCTCACAGATTCGAAACAATTGCCTTCCTTGTAATGACTTCTAATTAGCATGTGTTTGCTAATTTAGAAGTTTTTTGTTTCAATGGATTTTTCCAATTATTGGAGTTGAGACTATTTTTATAAATACAACTACTGGTTGAATATGTAATTTAATTGAGAATTAATAAAAGACATAATCCCTGAAAGTGGACGTAGCCATCATCTCAATTTGCCAGCCATCTCCATTAATGTCGATTCCCGAACGTACGTCCAGCGCCTACAAAAAACCTTCATCAATGCTTCACTTCTTACGGGAACTTTTGTGCCTCCTTTGCTTACTAAACAATCATTTCTTCTTGCATTAAATGCATCAAAGAAAATTCCTCCAAATTAATGCCACTAAATTCTTCAAATCTTAAAACATCCACCTCTGCAAAGAATAGTGCCCATTTTGAGAGGATGTCTTCCTCCACATTCCCAGTTCTCCTTATATGACTGACCTTAAAGTCCTCAAAAAGGGTTAATTCTTCAGTAATTTTCCTAATCACTCCCTATAGATGCCAAGCATCGATTCCTCCTTTTGTAATTGCTTGAATTATTATTAAAGAATCACCCTCCAGATGTATCTTTGATCCCCCTAACTTTTTGGATATCTTAATTGCCATTAAGGCTACTGCTGCTTTTGCTACATTATTGGTTCCCTCCTTCAATCTCATTGCTCCTATGGCCAACACATTCCCATTCCAATCACGAACAATACTACCAGCTCTGGATGGACCCAAATTTCCTTTTGAGTTTTGACACTCCATCGAAGTTTACCTTCCACCAACCTTCATCTGGTTTCTCCCATTTATCCACTTCTATAGAAATTTTAGTCAGATTAACCCAACCAAGCCCCTTAATGGGCCACCACTGCATTTTTTTTATTAGTTTGATATTATGTTTAATTTTCCAATGTTTTTTTCTTAATCATTTCAAAATAGGTTTAATTTGCCAATGAATTTTATTTTTTAGTTTGAAAAAAAGTTTTAATCGCCAACAAAATTATTTTTTCTAGTTTGAAAACAGGTTTAATTTGCCAATCGAAATATTTTATTGGTTTGAAAATAGATTTTAATTGCCAATGGAAAAATTTTAGTGGTTTCAAAAAAATTGCATTTCGCCAAGATTTTCCACAGACTTCTAGCGATTAGAAAAGATTCACCAATGGATTTTTTTTCACGAAAAATGAAAAAAATTGCCACTAAAATTAATATTTTTATCAGGAAGTATACAAAATTTGCTAGGATTTTACACCTTCGCTGAGGGGGGGGGGTGTTTCTTAAAGTTTTCCCTGTCCTTGGGTGGATGATATATCATCAGAAAAATACTCTTCGCAACAGTCGGTAGGTATGGGTATAACAAGGGATATTTTTGGCTCATTTAGAATTTCTTCAAAATTCCCAATCATTGAGTCATATGTGGTAGAGTTATCACAATTTGATATCCACTTGATGTCATTACGGTATAGAATAGTGCTAAACACTATTGATGGGTAACTTGGTCTTTGTTTTAAAATAATATCTCGATATGTGTCTGATTCCTCATGCTGTGATAAATAAATATGTCCCACTGAGGTATCATGAGTATTATTTATGTTTTTTGAGGTTGATGCCTTTCCTGAATCTTTTACTTTCGTATGGTCAGGCATAGGGTTTGTGTAAATTTTTAGATTTTCATTCCTCAATTTTTTATCAACATGAATGTCTCATTGTTTAATAAGATCTTCTATTATATGTTTAAGTCTAAAACAATTTTGTGTGTTATGACCTTTGTATCAGTGAAATTCACAAAAATGATCGTCTCTATAGCTATGAGGTTTGACTTGTGGCCCTTGATAGTTTGAAAAATCTGGGAGTGTGATAAGGTTAGACTGTATCAACCTTTTCAACACATCCTCCATAGGTTCTCCCAAGTGAGTGAATTGTCGCTTCAGAGCACTGTTTATTCTTTGTGGTCTATGTTGAGTGTTTGTAGCATTGATCATTGTTTGATTTTTTGACGGTAACTTGTATGGTTGTTGTGTATTCATGGTTTTGGTGTTTTATTTCCTAGGAGCAATTAAGACCACCTTTGCATCAACAACACCATCAATAGTAACAATATTGTTCTTGGCCCAATAGCGGGGCTTGTCGTTAAAACTAGTGGATTTGGTTGAGTTTGTTATCATCTTTGGAATATTTTCTCTTGAAGGTCACAAGTCTACCCTAAATATTCTCAAGTTCATAAACATCCTTTATCCAAACATCAAACATCAAACTCTTAAGTTAAAAGTGTTGTCCCAAAACATTTGCAAAAGATCACTTCCCATATCATTCACCTTTTCATCTCCCATTATCACCATTGCTCTAAAAATAATTAGAGCGTCCCTTTTATCTAAATTTGAGTCAACTAGAGAGTTTAAACATTAAAAATTCCAACACAACTCTCCCATAGGTGACCCACAATTTATGGTAAAGATAAGATCACAAAACAAGAGAATCGTGGAGAAAACCAAAGTCACATTTACCTCAAGTGATCCCAATCCTCAAGAATTTGATTCGAGAAGTCAAGTTACCCCATCACAACAACCCTCATCTCCATCGGGACCATATGATATAGAAGACATCACAAACAACCCATTTGGAATTACTAAGGAATAAATCATGGAGTACAAACAAGAACATCAAGCCTTAGAAAATGTAGCTCCAATTTCCCCATCTTTTTTTGCATAATCATTGACACAAGGCTCGACTTCATCTACAATTCAAGCAACTCCATCCCTTGTGCCAAGTCAACCTTTAACATCTAGTCTTGCAATTAGGCTAGGAACTAACCTTGGTCTCACTTCATGTCTAGGAACAAACACAACTATGGGTATTCACAACATGACCATTCCATTAACCACCAACCTTTGGAAAAACACTTACATTCCATGATGCCACAACAACCTTGACATTTTGAGTGCAACCATCTTCATCCATCACCACAAATACCCCAAGTATTCCTAATGTTCTACAAGGTAATGTGGACCAAGTGCCTCAAGTAGGACAACAAGGGAAAGTTAACACCCTCACACAAGCGAGACCCTTATCAAGTGGTTCCAACAACCCCATTGACACATTGAAACAAGTGGTTACCCAAGCTACTCAATTCAATCCACCATCCACATCAAACACATCTATCATCAATCCAAATCAAAGAAACTTGTTGATCACAAACCCCATCAACCAAGGTAATGCCTGTGGTCCCTCATCAAACACAACAAGGGTACCTTCAACACATCGGTCAAGGGAACCCTTCTAGTCAATTGATCCTAGGTCAGAATGTGACATTGACATCAAAATAATTAATGACACCATCATCATCTTTACCGTTTGTCCCCCACGTCATGCAAAATCAAATTGAACCTTAAACTTACATTCCTCCACCACAATCCACTATCTTACAAGGAATGTTAAACCAAGGGAACCCCCAACCTCTCATCAACAACCTCCTACTCACACAAAACATCAACACCCAAAACCCATCGCAGATGTCCCAACAACCAACCGATCCTACACTACAAGCACAAGCCTTAGCTTTACAACAAGCATAACAGACTTATCAACAAGTCATCCAATGACAACAAAAACATCAAGCCCATCAAGCAGTCTTAGCAGGATAACAACAATATCAAGCCAATCAAACAGCCTTAGCAGCACAACAACAACAACAAGCCCAACAAGTAACCCTTGTGGCCCAACAACAACAACAAGCCTTACTAGCTTAGTAGTATTCCCACAACAACAAAGCTTCTATTATAACCCCCCACAGAACATCGTCAATACAAACATGTTAGGAAAATATGCATCAATACCCCAATCACCTTCACCAAATCTCACACCACCATACACCCCATACAACACCTTATCATATCAGAATCCCACATACAACCCATCCATCATCACAACATATGTTCCTCCTCTAAACCCGCAAGATGATCTAGCATCGCAACTTAAGGCATTATCATAAGAAATGTAGGATCTTCGGATGGGAAAGATAAAGAAGCCCCATACATAAAACTTATGTCCCTATCCATTCAATCGAAACATCGTAATGGTATGATTCCCTCTCGGCTTTGAAATCCCCAAATTTGATAAATACAAAGGGAGAGAAAATCCTAGATCATGTCAAGGAGTTCAACTTCATGTGTACGAAGGTTGCCTACAATGATTCTTATTTAATGCACCTCTTCTTGCGAAATTTAACAGGTCTTGCCATGGATTTATTTTCTCAATTTCCTCCAGGCATCAAAAATTTCCAAGAAATCATTGAAAAATTCATAGATCACTTCTCCTTCAATCTTGACATGGACGTAAGCTTAGAAGAGTTGTATACTCTCAAACAAAAAAAATGAGAATCCTTCACCAATTTCTTACAATGATGGAGGCAAAGAGCTAGTAAAAGTAGGTGGCCACTTCCTGATGAACAACAAGTGGGCATTATCATAGAAAATATAGATCTAGATCTATCCTTCCACTTAAAAATATAGTGCATTACCTCCTATGATGAGCTTGTCCCTAGAGCCCTTCACATCGAGAGAGCCCTAATCTCACAAGGAAACACACAAGTATATAGAGACAACTGCCCATCCATTAGTTTTAATGACAAGCCCTGTTATTGGGCCAAGAACAAAAATGTTACTAGTGATGATGTTGTTGATGCAAAGGTGGTCTTAACTGCTCCTAGGAAAGCAAAAACCCAAACCATGAACACACAACAACCATACACATCACCATCAAACAATCAAACAACAATCAACACTACAAAAACTCAACGTGGACAACAAAGAACAAACAGTGCTCCCAAGCGAAAATTCACTCCCTTAGGGGAGCCTATGGAGGATGTGTTGAAGTAGTTGATACAGTCTAGCCTTATCACACTCCTAGATTTTTAAAACTATCAAGAGCCACAAGTCAAACCTCATACCTATAGAGATGATCATTTTTGTGAATTTCACCAATACAAAGTTCATAACACACAAAAAAAAATTAGACTCAAACATCTAATAGAATATCTTATTGAACAAGGAGACATTCATGTCGATCAAAAATTGGGGAATGAAAATTTGAAAATTTACACAAACCTTATGCCTAATCATACAAAAGAAAAAGATTCCAGAAAGGCATCAATGTTAAAAAACATAAACCATACACGTGATACCATGGTGGGACATATTTATTTATCACAACATGAGGAATCAAACACGTATCAAGATACTATTTTTAAAAAAATTCCAAACCCATCAATAGTGTTTAGCACTATTTTATCCCGTAATGACATCAAGTGATATCACATTGTGATATCTCTCCCACATATGACTCAATGACTGGGCATGTTGAAGAAATTATAAATGAGCTAGAAATATCCCTTGTTACACCCGTACCCACAAACTATTGCGAAGATTCTTTTCCGATGATATATCATCCAACCAAGTATCATGTCAAGAGGAGGCTCTTGAGGATAACGAAAGTTATTCTAAATCGAGTCACGATCAAGAACCCCTATCCCTAGAGTTTTACCAAGAGCTAAGGGACATCTTCCAAACCATTTTAAACTCCAAAGATGTCCCTAATATCACCCCCAAGATATTTCGTTCTGACATACATATAGACGTTCTTCATCCAAAACGATAGTCTCCCACTCTTGGTATTCCTACACAAGAGAAAGCAACGGTCGAGATTCTTGATTCTTATAGTGATTGTGCATCATCGACATCTTTTGAGTCGGCATCAACATCTTTTGAAGTAGTATCAATAGAGAATGATGTCATAGAACTAGAGAAAACAATTCATATTCCTAAACAACAGGAACCCATAGCAATATCACGTGTTCATGAGAAGTCATATTTAATGGCTATGGATTAAAGGATACATTATTAGTGCAAAGGATTAGGTATTGATAATACCTTCACAATACCGAGGGAAATCTTGTCTACAAAAAACATCAACATATGGGGCAAGAAGAATCCTTATGATGAAAATGAAGTCAACGCTACAACTAGTCGTATCATGAGTTGGAATTCACCCATTATCTCATACACAAATTAGGACCAACATAAAAAGAAGAATTCCTATCAAAGCAAGGTGAAGATCATCAAAGAAAATGAAGCAGTAAAGTAAAAAGGACATGTCAAGTACAAATGGATACCAAAGCAAAATAAAAAAATAATCCCTCCAAAACTCCACTAGTCAAAGAAACTATGGGGAAAAATTAAAAAGGGAAGTGTATCCATCAAAAGCGTCCTCAAAAGAAAAAGTGGGCTTCTCAAGCAAGGAACGAAGTATATCCAGTGGTTGGTCCTAATTCCATGAAAACCTCCATCCCCATCGGTCATTGCTTATCTTTCCAAGTTTGGAGAGTCAAAGGTTCCAAACCATCGACCAATCCATCTCATATTCCTTCATACATGTCACCGTCCACTCCATTCATGATATCCAATTCCCACATTGACCATGTTTTGGTAGCTACCCTTCATCATAAGGATTATGAAGGCACTTTATCACAATGTGTGCACATTGACAAGATTAATTCTAGTATCCACAAGGTAGATTAGAGTTCTCCAAGGTTGCATTCAAGTGCTTGTATCTTAGCAAAGCAACTTCTTTAGGTAGGATATTGTTGGCATGTTGTGATAGTGGCCTCTACATTAGTACCACCAGGTGGTTCAACATGAGGGTAAAATTTCTAAAAAATAAAAAAAATCAAAAAATCAAGAAAATAATAAAAATAAAAATCACCCTCCAGTGAAAACCACTATGTGGCACTTTGGGAAAACTATGATGAAAACTTGGAAAGCATGTGCCATGAGTAGAATCAAGCGTCTATATGATCCTTCTCAAACAGAAGCATCTCATCCTTTTCATGATAAATCTGATGTTCCCTCCATCCATCCAATCTAGATTTATCCAAATATTCCACTTTATCTTGATCTTGACAAAGATTCAGTGTATACTTCAACTTTAATCATGGAAATTTTTTGGCAATTTCTTTACCATTTTATCTCGTGAAGTCCCATAGCCCATATCTATCATGATAAAACTTTTTCAAACTCTTCACATATACATTACCTATCTTGGTTATCCATTGCATTATGAAGAATTGCTAGACACTAGGGGCAAGTTCTTGCACTCTTGTTTTCAAATAACTCTTGATCCATGTCTTATATCTCACAACGAGACATCGATATCATGATCTAGGTATCATTTACCTTAAAACCTCATCAAAATCCCAAAAACATTTGTAAAAAATTCATCAGAAAATCCAAAAACATTTGCAAAATTGTAAAGTCAAAATCCAAAACATCTAAAACACATCAAAAACCCTAAAAAGGTCGAGCATCGAAAATCCAAAAATAGTACCTTGTCGAACTATAAGTCTTTGGGCTTGAATGTAGGCAAGACCATCATTGATGTGCCCTCAAGACACCCTAGGTCAGTCCTTTAGGAGTTCGTCATAATAAACTGGCATTCCATCAATTGTTCATATCTCATCTTCAATAAGTTGTGTCAGTCCTACTACGTGGTCTCTACATGTATAACATAGGCAAGGCTTATCTTTGATCAGCTCCCGAGGCCCCTAGGATAGGTCTTTCAAGTTAGGTTCTTAGTCGAAACTCAGAAAATCCCTAAACATCCAAATATCAGAAAACACAAAAACATTTGAAAATGGAAAAGCCCAAAACATTAGAAAACATTCAAAAAGACCAAAAACAACCTTAAAACATTTTTCAAAAATACTAAAAATATTGAAATATTCTAAAAAATCCAAAACCACCCATCCAATTTTTCTTTCACCCACAATACACCTCTATCCATACTAAATCGATCACAATCTTCAACCTTTGGTAAAAAAAATAGAAAGCAAGTATTGCAAGTCATAAAGTGAGAACCTAAGTGTCAAAATCTATAGTCTAGATCATAGGTAAACGTGTCAGTGGAGCTTGTATCAACAACTTATCATAAATCTTATCCTAATCAAACCACCTAATCAACATGTCCTAGGATGCATCCTTCCTACAACGATCATTGACATCAAAAATCACCTTGGCTAAATTAAATTGGCAAGAGATATAGATAACATTGACTGTTTGTCTTTGATTTGTTCTTATGATTTATTTTAATAACCCATTCTGAGGACCTCTCGATGATGTCTCAATAATTTAAAGAGAAAGGAATGGGGCATCGATCATTATTTTTCATTTGTTGTACTTGTGGATATTCTTGTAAAATAATCTTAGTGCATACTTGCTTAGTTATGTGTAGGGAGGTTGTTTGGAGTAGATTGTTGACTATTGCATATGCTTTGGTCTGATATATTCTAAAGCTTCTAACTTACATTCCAACAAGGTTTTTGTATGTCAAGATGTGAACAAAAACTATCTTATCCATTTGTAGAGTCAAAGTCCATTACACTAGATACAATGTCATCCTGGTTTTCAATACCTTGATGCATCGTGTTTATGTGTTATATCAAAAATAAGGAATGTCAGAAATCCCAATCCCAAGATATGAGCAATCATCATACATGTATTGTCACCATAATCTAATAAAGTCTTGGTGGATCAAGGACTTGTTGGACTTTTGAATCAATCTCAAAATAAATGGTTAATCAATATCCATTTCATTCTTCTACTTCCATCCATCTTATCTTCTTATTCTTCTATCTTTACTAACATTTCTATCCAAGCATCAACTCTATGTGATCTACATCAAAATATACATAAGGATACCCATAGCCGATGATTGTCTATATATCATGAAATCTATGTACATCAATGCCTAAGCTGTCATTATAACAATCCCTCTTCCATTGGGACACAGTGGGGCATCTATATCATTTTCAGCTCAACAAACTGCAAAGTTGCAACTCTTTGATTCAATGTCTAATTTTCATCTATCATGAGCCCGATTGGAACAGTTTATTCTCTGATCAATCTCTCAAAGGGGAAACCAACAATCTTTCAATCATATCAATATCAAATCATCTAATGAATTTTATTCCTTGCCTCGCTAGCAAATATGGATCAATTTATCAAATCATTCATCATTCGGATTATCTTTCCCTATCAATCCTTGTGTTGTTCATATCTTGACAACATTAACCTTGCATTATTGTGAATCCTCAGCAATGTTATCAATCAATCAATCAGATCAATCAACTTTAGCTTGGCTATCAACATCTCAAAGAGATCATCGATATCCATTTTTGCATCATCATCAACATCAAAATCAACATCAGTCTTCGAACCAATGCAACGAGTACATTGCTTCAAAGAGGGGAAAAATGTAGACACCTAAAAATGTCTCAATGGATCACATTGCCTAACTAACATCATTTCGTCCTCAAACCCATCCTCTTTTTGCTTGTTTAATTAAATAAGCCTAATTATTTAATTAAATACCTCATTTTTACCTATTAATCTAATTGACCTAATTAGGTTAATTCACCCCCTTTCACATTGACATTTCATCTGATTTAATTAAATAATGCAAATTATTTAATTTTAACCCTAAGTCCTCTTATTTAATTAAATAACCTAAACTATTTAATTAAACATCATATTTGCATCTTCTTTTCATTAAATAAATCAATAATTTAATGAATATCCTCACATTCCTCATCTTGCACATTCAACATCTTGCACATTCAAATTTAGTTTTAATTAGCTAAATTGCTAATTTCCCTCTCATCCACTTGCATAGGGAATATTCCAAAAAAAGGTAATGATTACTCCTATTTCCCTCCAAAAAAAAGGTAATGATTACTCCAAACAAACTTTGAAACAACTCTTTAAAGTTGTTGCAAAGTGTGTTTATTTGCATGATTGTGAGCCCTTGATATTTTCTTGATCCATGTGATCTTTGATTCTCATCCGTTGATGAGAATCCTTGATCCATGTTTCATCCTCCTTTCATTTGTGATCATTGATAGATCAAATCAATCTCATCCATTGCTTTTTCATTTGATCTCCATTAAATCAATTATTTAATGAATATCATATAATTCCCCTAATTTGCATAATTGAAACTTTGTTTTAATTATCAAATTATTAATTCTTCCACTTGCAAGGGAATATTCCTCCTTTGCACAATCCTCCAAAAGGGGAATATTCCCATAGAATATTCCTTCCCCTTTTGCACAATTAAACTTTGTTTTAATTTGCAAAATATCTATTTTCTCACCCATGAGAATATTCTAAAGAATATTCTTTCTCCTCACTCATTTAAAAAAGGAAATATTCTTTACAAAACTTCATGTGCAAGTTAACTCAAAACTTCATGTGTAAGTTAACTCAAAACTTCTTGTGCAAGTTAACTTGTGACGTCTTGTACAAGTTAAAAGTGTGTTTGTTTGAAGGAATGAGAACCCTTGATTAAATCTCATCATTGATTCTCATCCCTTGATGAGAATCCACGATCCATGCTTCCAACTTCTTCCATCCTTGACCATTGATTATCCTTTTTTATCTTAACCCTTCATTTCTCATTTGCTTTCCTATAAATAGGTCACTATTTGGAGACAAATGGATCCATCTTTTAACAACAAACTTATGCTGCCGAAATCATTTGCACTTGCATTCACAATTAATATCATTTTAGCTTTATTTACTTGCATATTAGCTTAGCTTCCATTAATGGCTTCCATGATAACATAGATGCATACATTTAGCTTATTTGTTAATTAGGATTTTAATCTTTTGAAGTTTGCATACATTTAGAGTAGATTTTCATACACCCATACCAATCATCTTAGCATATATCATGTTAATTTAGCATTTAAATCATGTTTTATCACATATCTCTCATCTGTTTAATCTCTTCTCTTCAATATAATCGATTGAAACAAGCTCATTATCGAAGGGATTGGGAAAGGTTGTCATTCTACATCAATGCAACACCACTCCCCCAATAGGATAAGTTTCAATGTCTTAGATTAGAGGTTTGCCAAGCTTTCATGATTTAGAATATTAGTTTTAATGGCTTCTTTGTCTTTGTTTACAGTGAATGATCTTATTGGGATTGATGCTTAGTGGTTTAAATATGCCTCAAATTCATATGGATCAGGTGTAGTTAACCTATACTAATGATATTGGTCACAATATCCAACAAAATTGACTACTATAATTCCCAATCAAACAAAATAGTGTACAATTGAACAAATATAGCTTTCTAATGCAAAAATGATGCAGGAGCATCCAACAGTTGAATGGAAATATTGCATCAATCAAAAAAATGTTTAACTTTATGTTGATTTGATTTTAATAATGTTTTGTTGAATAAGATTACATTATTAAGCCAAACATATTTATTAAATAATTTGGCTTAATTATTGTGCAAATGGTGTAGTGGAAGGTGGTGAAGAGTGTAGTTTCCAAATTTGAAATTCAAGAGGGAAAATCATTGCATAATTTTTTGGGAGTTGCAACTTGTGACAACTCTTTAATGTTCCTAAAATGTAGCAGTGAAGAAAATGGGCACCCATATTGAATGATTGTCTTTTTTTTAATTTGGGCCCCTATTTTTTAGGAGTGAGAATCAAAGTTGTCACCTAAACTTGGCAATTTCCAAGAAGTGGATTTGAAGACTATTTTTGAGAATTTAATATTTTATTTTAATATATTTATGATTATTTTTCCATGTTGGGTGTGGTAGATGGGAGTGACAGCAAAAGGAGGATGTGGTTGATTTGTTGAAGGGGGAGACTTGATAATTTTTAGATTGTCATTTTCTAGAATTTGGAGAGTTATTGGGTGTATCTCTTGGGGAAGGGACAAAAACTCCATTATGGTTTTAGGTTTTGGAGGTGATATACAACAACAAATAAAGTTGGATATTGCAAGTTATTGCAATAGTGGTTGGCAAAGTGAAGATTGTAGATTGGAGAGCTTGTTTCACAATGCATGGAGTTGATTTAAGGAAAGAGGATTTGCAAACTATATGTGATGTTGTATGGTGTTATATTGTAGGTTTAAACCTTTTATTTAATAGTTTTTCATCAGTCCATATGGTTGGAAAACATATGTAATCTAATTTCAATAAGTTGTGAAGCATTTGATGCATATTTAAATAGCCAAGCTTAAGATTCTTACAACATATTTTTGTGTTTATTTCAATCATATTTTGGGTGCTTGAATATTGTTGTGAGTTTATTTTGAAGGTTGTTGGATGATACTTCATCAATGGTATTAGAGTGGGGGTTCTTGAGTGTGCGGGTAGAAGTGTTGGTTAGATGTAGTTTGTACCAGGACTTGGGGGTGGTGTGTGTGTGATGCATGTGTAGACAAATAATCGAGCGTGAGGCAATCTATACATGAGAGGCTGAAGATGAGAGTGTATGGAAAGTGTTTGAAAAAATTCTAAAGAAGAAAGGCAAAAGTTTTGTCATATTTGTGTATGCAAGTGAACAAGAAGGAGAAAATCTTACATAAGTATGCTTTGTGGAGGGCATAGAGAAAGAGAGTGAGAAGGAAGAGAAAAGTGTAGCAAAGGTTGAGAGGAGAAAATAAGGTGCAACAATTGAAGATAAAAATGATGTTGTAGTAGTAGATGAGTGTCCTTTGGAGGACTCAAAAGCATTGGAAAATGAAATTGTAGCTGAGACTGAAGGTGAGAAGATGGATGTTGCAGCGAAGAATGAGGAAAAAGATGTTGTGACAACAAACAAGAATGAGGTAAATTTTAATTTTGAATTTAGTTGTGATGATTATATACCTTCTTTGGTGAGAGTAGAAGAGGATTTCAAGCAAGAAGAGAGCATGTAGATATAAATTTTTAATTTCCATGAGTGGTAAATGCAGATTTGTCTAAGGATGTAGTAGATTTTGATTGTTATTTGGATAACACATATTTGCATGTAGAAGTTTTAGAAAATGTTGTAGGTGAAATTTGGTGGAGGTGGTCAGTTAGTGGTGGGATGGATCCCATGAATGAGGAGCAAAGAGGAAAGAGTCATTGGAGGAGGAGGATTGTGCGTGGTGGATACACGTCCACGAGAGGAGAGTAGAATGGAGTGCAGGGTTGTTGGAGGAGGATGGTGAAAGTTTTGGTGAGATGTTGGAAGAGGAGAAAGAATGAATTATTTGAGGTATCAATTTCGGTGATGGAATTTGTTGAATATTTCTTACAATTTGAAAGGGTGGTAATACCACTCAACTCCATTCTCTGAATCCATATTCACAAAAAATTTCTACCTTGGGTGTCTGATGCAAGAGCATCCAATGGTTGAATGGCAATATTTCATCACTAAAATAAATGTTTAATTTTGTGTTGATTTTATTTTAATAATGTTTTTTGAATAAGATTACAATATTAAGCCAAAAATATTTATTAAATAAATTGGCTTAATTATTGTGCAAATGGTGTAGTGTGGTGAAGAGTGCAGTTTCCAAATTTAAAATTTAAGAGGGAAAATCATGATGTAGATTTTTGGAAGTTACAACTTGTGACAACTCATTAATTTTCCTAAAATATAGCAGTGGAGAATCTGGGCACCCATATTGAGGGACTGTCTTTTTCGAATTTGGGTCCCTACTTTTTAGGAGTGGAAATCCAAGTTGTCACCTAAACTTGGCAATTTCCAAGAAGTGGATTTGAAGATTATTTTTGAGCATTTAATATTTTATTTTAATATATTTATGATGATTTTTCCATGTCGGGGATGGTAGATGGGAGTGACAACAAAAGGAGTTTGTGGTTGATTTGTTGAAGGGGGGAGACTTGATAATTTTTAGATTGTCATTTTCTAGAATTTAGAGGAGAGTTTTTGGGTGTAGCTCTTAGGGAAGGGGACCAAACTCCATTATTGTTGCAGGTTTTGGAGGTGATATACAACAAAAAAACAATGGATATTGCAGGTTATTGCAGCAGTGGTTGGCAGAGTGAAGATTGCAGATTGGAGAGCTTGTTTCATAGTTCAAGGAGTTGATTTGAGGAAAGAAGATTTGCAGATTATATGTGATGTTGTATGGTGTTATATTGTAGGTTTAAACCTGTTATTTGATAGTTTTTTATCAGCCCATATGGCTGGAAAACTTATGTAATCTAATTTCAATAAGTAGTGAAGCGTTTGATGCATATTTAAATAGTGAAGCTTAAGATTGTTGCGGCAGATTTTTGTGTTTATTTCAATCATATTATGGGTGCTTGAATGTTGTTGTGAGTTTATTTTGAAAGTGGTTTGGTCCTACTTCATAAAAAAAAATCATTTTTAATCACATAGAACAAGAAATGTCATATAATTTCATAGAAAAAGTCTAGAAAGCATGCATAAATCTCTAAAGTGGGACCAAATCATGAGTTTATCTCTTTTTTTCCCATTTGTCTCACTTTTGAGTGAAGCACATAACATGATTGCATTATGTATTTAAAAATTTCTCCCATTATTTTAGGCTTCAATGAATATGCCTAAGGATTGGACCCCTATTTGACCTCTCAAAATATATTTTTATATTAAATAGAATTTTTGAACTTTGACATCATCATATTTACTTGCTTTATAATAAAATTTGATGAAACTACCACAAAAATATCACTTTGATTAGATTTTAACTATATGTTTTTTTTTTTATACACAGGGTATCCCGACGACCACCGGCTCAATGACACCTAGAGGCGAGCGGGGATGCAAGACTAGTCCCTGAGGGTGTTACTACAAAGCCCACAACCGCATACCACCTTGTAAACCCGAGAACGGAGTCAAACCCAAGACCTTGTGGAGAGATTTTAACTATATGTTTTTTATTTTAAATACATTAATATATTTATTTCATTTCCATTTACTAGTGTCCTTATATTTATCAAATACATATGTATTTATTTTTTCTTTATATATTTTTATTAATAAATTATGGGATGAGGGTCCACTCTCATGTAAAAGATCATAATAAGCAAAAGAAAGAGATTTAGATCTAATAAATGGGGAGCTAAGAGAAGAAAAAATAGGGAGGACTTAGACATAGTAAGAAAAAATACAAATAAAACCTCATACTAAAACACCAACTAAGTAAAAGAAGAAGCAACAAAATAAAGCTTAAATACCACAAAAAAATCATTTCTTTTTGGCTTTCTTTTTCTCTTAGAGAGGAGGGATTCCATAGCCCAAAATGAGCCACCATTCGCTAAATCTTGTCCTCTACACTTGTCTGATCATTGTCCAAATTTTGGTTTCATTATCTTGCTCATAGTTTGAGTAATAGTGGTTACCATGATACAAGCCAATTTATCTTCATGCTCCATGTGATTTTAAAGGCCAATACCTATTCATCTAAAAAAAATAAGAGGCGATCCTAATCTTGTAGGAGATGATTATCATGATGTTATGAATCTGTTGAGCCTTTAGAGATTTTATTTTTATCTTGGAAGGACCCCAAAGGGGCAATGACCTCCTAACAAGGAGATTCTATATGAGATGAACTATTTCTGGCAACTATATCAGAAAAAGAGATTTATGGATCATGGTCCAAGAATATCCCATGGTTATACCAAACAAAATTAGCATTTGGATTACCCTTTTTGGTACCCATTTTTTAAGTTTTATTGCTTGAAAGACATATGTGGGCCCGTTGGGGTAACCATCAATTTCATGTCTAAATTGGTTACATTTGAAATAAAACTCTTGAATCCTCTCAATGTTTATAAATTACATCCAAGAGTCATGAGAGAAATTGATCTTGACCTTGTGCATAGCAGGTTTGGAGATGTCTATCATAGCATAAACCTTGAATAATCTTGATGACCTGTTTGAGGGACCCTCATTGAGAATAACAAATTTACCAATTTGATTAACCAAATTTTGGATAAGACTAGAATTCCTCGTAATTAAAGGAAGGTTTACAGATGTAACCAAATTGGTATTTTAGAAATGCACACATTGATAGGTTGGAAGAAAGGGGTCCATATTATTGTAAACAAACCTATTTTATTGAAAATTCAAGGTCCATGATCGAAAACATGTGTGCAATTATCAACATATTAAAAATTAACTAGAAAAAAGTCTATGATACAAGAGTTTTACTAAGAGGGACACTAGGTTGCACTAGTTCTCATTGCACTATGTTATAAAGTCTTCCACATTGGGGTGTCTCCGCATATTTCTAAAAATAATGGACCTATCACCCAAATTATTTAAAATTTTATTAATATATTCATGTAAGAAATGTGAAGATCAATTGAGTTAGTCACCAAAGTGCTATTGAATCAGTCACCATAGAAAGCACAATAGAAGAATCTAGGATAGGGGATGGGGTGAATGCTCAAGAATTAATGAAATATTCTCCACTCACACTCTAAAATTTGTGGCACTTTGTGCTTCCACTATAATTTACTTAAGCCCTAGATCTTAGTTGGGGCAATCCTTTAAAATTTGGCTTTGTAGAAACCATTACAACTATGGAGCAACTTTATAGAAAAATTGCATGCTTTAAAAACCCTAAGAGTCAAGGATGACAAATTATTCTTATTCACTTCATTTTCTTGAGTTCCAACAGATAGTTGGGATATTGTCCTTTAGTGGATTAAAAAAATCTTCCAAGCTCTAAAGTATTCTTGCGTGAAAAATCCTTATTTTACTCATCATTCGACTTTGTTCATAAATATCTACTTACACAGAGATGCATACTCGCTATCACTCACTCACCATTCTTATCTACTTTTTTTCTTTATATTTTTAATCTACTTATCCAACTTAAAAAAATATATATCAAATCGTTCTATGCTTCATTTTTTACAAATTTAAAAAATAAATTATATTTTCAATTATTTTTATAGAAGTTTTGTGACACACATGCTTTGTGATGCAATTTTTGGATTCTCAAAAACATTTAAAATGTATTTAGTAAAAGTTCATAAAAAATGTACAACTTATAGTACTAAATCTTATCTATCTTTCCACCAATTGGTTTGAAAAAATACTTAATACATAAAAAAGGGGTTTGCACACCGAATGTTACATTATATTTATTGTGATAAAAACATTAATAGTTTTGTGAGTGTTCAAAATTTGGCCCTCTTAATCTTAATTAATTTTAAAAATCCTTAATAGTTTAGAAACTAGGCTTGGAGTACTACAATTCTTATTTTAAAAACATCTTCAAATTTTGAATGTAAGCATCTCAATTTTTTGTGTCTAAGTTCAAGTCTAGTTAATCTTAGAAAATAAGTGGCCACCTTTTGCCTCTTTTTTGTTTCCCATTTCCATTTACTTATCCTAAATAGTGGAACCATGAAGGTATGTCTCACTTTTGGGCCACCTATTGACTTAAGAATTTATACAACATAATACTATCTAATTATGCAACATAAGAAAATAATGTGTGACATGAGAAAAATAGATTAAGTTTAAATTGTAGATGACATTTTTAACATATAAATGTGTACCCGCTAATCATTCTATGCAGTATCTCTTTCCCTCCAAACTACATGTAAATATTTTATTAGACATAAATTATAGATTTGCATCACGTTTTTCATGAACAAACAAAATCATCATAAAACAACATATATTCTATTTTATTATAATATTTATTTTATATTTTGTAATTAACAAAGGTCCATTTTAGAATAATGACCTTTGTTTGGCATGTGTGAAAAATAGAAAACAATGATAACAATTAGAAAAATAAGACTTCTATATATTTGTGTCCTTTGAAAAAAATAAAATTAATTTTAGTAAATACAAAAAAAATTATATATTAGAGGGAAATATGTGTCTAAATTATAATTATTCTTGTTTAAAAAATAATGATGAATAAAATATGTAGCAAAAAATATTAAAAATATGTCTGGTCTACATATCAATGTTAATGATCTATGTTTAAAAAATATGAAAATATTTTATTTTTTGCTCAATTTATATGTTATGAGAAAATATTACTCATTAAAAAATACTATAAAGCATGATATATATCAATACATATTTAAAAATGAGACAACTTTTAATTTATATGAAATCTCATAGATCAGTTTGTGTTGTCTTCAAATTTGTTACTATTCACTTGGTGTAGTTGATAGAATATGTAAAAAATCTAACAAATTGTTAACTTAAGTTATCTTTAAACTTTTCATAGTTATTGAGAGAAAATATTTCTTTTACATATTATTTTGTGTGGCCTATGTAGACAAAAAAAAATGAGACACACCTTAACTAAAATTATCTATTAGCTATTACTCTTAATTAGATTCATAAATCCTAAACATTAAGACCCATTTTGGTATATTTTACATGCTTTATCTTGCTATGCTTTCAATTGTGTTTCATTGATATTCTATATGCTTTCATGATCACATCTTGCTTGTTAATACCTTTACATATGCCATTTCTCTCTTCCTTATTGTTAGGAATTGTAGTGCATGACATATAATAATGTAATAAATAACAAATTAACATGTTAATGTTAATTTATTATATGTTAGTTTTCAGCTAGTTATTAGTTAGTTGATAGTTAGTGTTTGGGTAGTTAATAAGCTATAAGGTTTTATAAATCCATTGTAAGGTAATATTTGTGTTGTTGATGAATGAATAATCTACATGTAAAACTTTTGCCTCTCTCTTCTCACCATTTCAATATGACATTAGAGCAAGTTTTGAAAGAGGCCTCTCTAAACTTCACTCCACTCATGCTTTATTTGTCAAGTTGATTAAGGTGTTGCTGAAAAGTGTAGGAGGTTGAGATGATTAAGAAGACGGTTTTTATCTTTTAGTTATTAGGGTTTCATTTTTTGAAGATTGGTATGAGTTTATTGTGCTACTATTTGAAGGATATTCAATTTATGCTAAGGGCGAACCATGTTCTCATTAGACAACATTTAATTGTTGGTACATTGTTTTGATTTTAAATATGACAATTTAACATAATCTCACTAAAACTATGATATCTTTCTCATTTATTTTTTGATAAAAGGCTATAGGCCTATATATATTATATACTAATAGTAAAGATGTACAAGAGTTTTAGATTCATAGCTCAAAAGCCCATATTTATCCCTTGATTCCTCTAGTAATACAAAGTATACGAGGATATCGAGATTTTACCCACAAACCTAGAGTTTACAATATGCTTTTGGGCTAAACAAAAAACAAAACAAGGCCAATTCAATCTTTCTCATTTTTAATAAAATTCAAAAATTAAAAAAATTCTAGAATGTTCTTGAACAAGAGCACAATTCTCATAAATAATTTAAGAAAAATGTCAATATTTAATTCTTACTTTGATGCAAAAGACAAATATATTTAAATGGTTACTACCAATTTAATTTATCCTTTTTTATTTTGTATGAGGATTTTGAAGCCATAAGGGTGTAATAGATTTTTCAGTTGCACATATAATTGGATGCATTATTGGTCAAAATCAATGTTAGAGTAAAAGGTATTTACTAATTAATTATTTATTTAATTATTAGGTTCCTTTTTCTCTAATTACTTAAGCTTAATTATGTCACATTCTTTAATGTCTCATGTCATAGGATGAGGACACATTTCATGATCTTGTTTTATCCTCACCTAGGGTTTCTAGGTTTATTATCCTTTTATAAGGATTATCTATTGTATAATCATTAAGATGCACATTAATTATGATTCATGATTTTTTGGATCAATAGATCTTGGCCTCCATAGTTTTTCTATTCTCTCTTTCTATGATAGTTGTTTGATTTAAGGTGATCCTTGGGAGTTGTGGAGTTGTTTTTTCCCAACTTCAACAATCGACATCTAAAGAAAAAAAAAAGTGTTGAAGGGGGGAAAATATCATGAGACAAGCTAATTGTTGATATTGCAACACCAAAATAAAGTCCCCATGTCAGCGCTAAAGGAGGAGGGTGTTAGGAATTATAGTGCATGACATAAAATAATAAATTTTAACATGTTAATGTTAATTTATTATAGGCTAGTTTTTACTTAGTTATTAGTTAGTTTTTTATTAGAGGTAAAAAATGGGTTTTGAAGGGGCCCGAAACCCTTTACAAAAGAAAGCAGCTGAAAAAAAGATAAAAGCAATACATCAACAATCAACCCAACAACAACGACCCATCAGCAAAAAAGTAGCCAAAACGACGGACCAACCAACAACACTACATATTTTTTAGAATGTTTGTCACCTCCACATCGCAGTCTATAGCTTTCTATGCATCATCAAAAACATCAGAACTTTCCTTTCCAAATGCCCCACCTTAAGCTTTAGTTTTGTTCCTAGTACGTGCTCCAAGACCCCTTGTATTTACCTCAGAAATCAAAACAATCCTTTTTCACCACTCTTCCTAGTAGCAACAACTTCACCCATCTGCTTACTAGTAGCAACACCCTCACCATCATGGGCAATATCTTTCCGCTTCTTTGCACTAGCCACAGGAGAAGTAACAACAACAAACTCATAATTACCAACAATTTTATGACCCTCCCCACCTCTCATCATAGAATCCCAAACTTTCCCCATTTGTTCCTCAAGAATGAGGATTCTTCCTTCCATATTTTGCTTCATTTTAAGGGTTTCATCCACAACTGTGTCCGCCACAGTGTTCAAGGAGTCAAACAACTCATTTATCTGATTCTGAATAGAGGATCCCTCAGCCTTGTTAACCATTCCCCTGACTTTGACATTTGTTTTATTGAGCTCATGGAAAAACCACTTAAAAAGCTTAAAGAGTTTGACTCGCAGACCTCCAAACCCTTTTCTTCCTACTAACATTCCCAGTGTCCTTCTTCTTGGTAGCTAGAGGTGGAGAGGAGGCCTCTCCATATAGGTCATTCCTTATCTTCGGACCCCCACTCGGCACCACAACAACAACTTCATCACTACAGGTTAAATACCCTCCACTAGCACAATCTTCCCCTTTTTTCTTCTTTCCCAAGGGAGGGCAATGTGGACCCCCTTCCAGAGAAACAAGAGAATCTGACACAAACTCCATATCATCCTCTGACTCATCCTCTTTTCCCAAAATCAATTTCCTTCTCTTGGCCCTTTTACTAACAAGTTCATCTTCGGAAGCCGTATCATACTCTTCAACATATTTATGTTGTTTACCCTTCGAGGTAGCCATAGGTTTGGGAATCTCAAAAGATTTCGCATAATAAAAAATCAGGAGAATTAACCCAACATGTAATACATGATTTTTCAAGTTCTTCTTGTGATCCTTAATACCCACATCAATAGACATAAGAAAAAATGGGAAAGAAACCCTCCTCTTGTGACAAAAGTGATTTAACAGAATGAAATAATAGTTACTCACCGCTGAGAAATGACCTTCGAGGGTAATGTAGCGCATTAATTCCTCTGCAACATCCCCCCATAAGGCCTTAAGGGAGCTACGCTGATATCCGCCACTCTTAGCAGTCTTTAAGTCCTTCTCTCATCACCTTTGAAAAAAAAATTCATTGTTGTCCGTGCCTCCTTTTTATCCCTGAAAACCTTCATGTCATCCATAGGCAGGCCAGTAATTCCAACGATGAATTCTTCATTCACCTCAAACTCAGTACCATAAAGCTTAAGCACTCTATCATTCCATCCCTTAAGAAAGAGGTTCATAACCTGAGGATTGTTGCCATGAATTTTCTCCAAATAGGGAGTTAACCCTCCCTTAACCAGCACCTGCCAAACCTCCTTCTTTTCCTTCGCAGCATCACAAGATTTGGGTTCGACATGATTTCTATCAACACCCATCTCACCACAATACACAATAGGAACTAGCTTATAGACACTAAGCCCAACACCAAGAAAACTCTAGAAATCAAGGCCAAAGCTACCTAGAATCCGTGTGAGGCCAGAGTTGGGACAAGGGAAAATAACAATCCTTTGTCTATGACACCCTGCACCCATACAAATCGCTTGATTCAAATCTTGCACCCCATATTTATTCATAACATTCTGCCATGTGATGAAGAGCATGCATGTCACCAACCATAATAGGACTTTAATCCAAATGATCTCAGCACTCATTATTCATGGTTGCAATGGCCTCTATAGGAAGAGGGTCATTCTGACCCCACTCCCTAAAATCTCTTACACCAATGTTAGCGAAAATATCCACAAGTCCATTTCCTTCTCTTAGGATATGTAAGATATAAAACTCATCAAAAGACTTTAAAATATCTATTGAATCCTTTATTAAGGACTCAATAGTCTAAGAGGGAGGAGTGCAATTTTTCAAATTATTTATAATATTCAAAGAATCCCCCTCCAGCCAGACTTTTTTATAACCTTTGGTTTGAGCCAATTTGAGACCATGATAGGTTGCAACTTAGTTATTAGTTAGTTGGTAGTTAGTGGTTTGGGTAGTTAATAAGTTAGAAGGTTTAATAAATCCATTGCAATGTAATATTTGTGTTGTTGATGAACGAAGAATTTATTGGTTTGAGTATTTAGATCTCTCTTGTCACCATTTTAATACTTATCCATATACTACAAGTTAGTTTGTTTTTACATGTTTCACTATGGGATATATTACAATTGTCTCCAAATTGGGAGAGACAATGGGATAATCTTATCATGCCCCAATTTTATAGTTACATGATTATTATTTATTATTTATTTTCTTATCACATGATGCTTTTCCATAATGATTATTATATGCTTTCTATACACAAGTTTTTCATGATGTTATATTTTATATTTTTCACCTATTCTCTAATTACTTGCATCTATTGGATGTAAACAATTTGAGGGGTCATATATTATCATTAATACTTTTCATTTTTGATATTTAGAAGAAATTTTATGTTAGATTTATATAATTTTGTAGAGACATGCCTACATTACACAAAGTTTAATCACATTATTAGATTTATTAGATTCTTCATTGCATGGCCACATTATGTAGGCCCTTATCACATACCCATAATCTATGGAGTATTATTATATACCCATATTGCTTGAAAGTTTGATCACACTATCACATTGCATGGAGTTCTATCACATAGTTGTACCATGCAAACTATTATCACATTTCAACATCACATGGAGTTTTTCATATCACTTATTGAATTATCATTTTTCAACATCACATGGAGTTTTTCCTATCACTTCTTGAACATGCAAAATTATCTATCTCTTCAATTGTCTTCTTATTTTTTGTAGACAATTTAAGCAACTTGTAGGTTTTTCTTATTTCAATCATGTATAAAATACTAGTTATTCCACACTTCTCAAACATTTCTTTTTAGATTTTGGAGTGCTCATACTAAGAAGAGTACAAGAAGAATCTCTATATCCTTTTTGAAATAAGTACATCATGTGTGAGTGTAAAAAATATTTTTCATGTTGGATGAGAATGTCCCTATACTTTAAAATGGATAATCATGATAGATTTACATGCACACCAAAGTGGGGATAAAATGTAATGGTAAAATTAGAATAGTCATGTCATTTTTCATCTAATTTTGTACCCACTTGGATGGGAATGTCTTAATGCATCAACATATTTCCAAGTGGCATACTCTTGTGCTAAGTTTGGCCCATGCCCTAATCCATATCTATCTTCATTCAACCCCTATTTTCACTACCCATTCATCTTTATTTCACACCCATTGACATTGATTATCACACATTTTCTCTCTACTTCAAGATCACCACTTTACCCCTATAGATCATTTTTATGCAACTAATAATTGTTCTAGGTCAATCTTGTATGTAAGCTAAGGTAGCAGAACAACTTCTTACATTAATCTTGAGAGGAGAATAATGCAAAATTTTTACAGATCTTTAACAATTACATAAACTTAAACATAAATAGACATAAATATCATGCATACCACAACATAGTGATTTACATGGGGAAAACCTTTTCAGGAGAAAAACCCCACACTCCAAAAGCCACCCAATATATTAAATTCAAAAATCATAAAGATTACAATATACTTGTAGAGCAATCTTCTCATAGGAGTATCACCAACTAGAGATCTAGAGGCAACATGACCACTATCAGACTCTCATAATACATCATAATACACAATAGTAATACAATGCCCTCATAAAATAGGGTTTCCTTTTAGGGAAAGTCAAGATAATAAAATATTGTCCATCAGATATGAGACATAATGATGAACGGTCCAAATTTTCAATAATAAAATATAAATAAAATTTACTTTTTGGGGGCGCTTCCCCCAAGCCCCCAATGCAGCGTGCTACCCCTAGGGTGCAAGGGGGGGGGGTGTGGACCCCCTCACACCCACCCGTCGTCGTCAAATGAATAACACCTTATGTATCAATAGTAACTTATGTAATTGCAAGGTTGAGACACATTTTCCCAACAAATCTTAAGGAGTGGTAATGATCCCTATATCTTAACACATTAAATTCAAAATTTAATATTCCCACTCCCTTTAACTAGCCATCATGAGTTGAATTGACACATATTTTGTGATACATGTTATGTTAGTACATTTATTTAGACATTCATTGTGCACTAAAACACATCTCGTGTTGAAATATAAGAGGATAATAATTAGATCACACTTATTGATAATAAAAGAAATGAATCTAAAAAAATCATTTAGGCTATCTGAATGTTTGTGAATGTTGTCTTCAATCTTTCTCATCAAAGTTAATTTAGTCCATCAAGAAGTTTTCACTCAGGAGAACTTGTTCACCTATTGAGTTAACAAAATCCTTAACAATGTCTCTAGACACCACCTTGACATATTTAGGTATATTAAAGGTGAAGGCAAGTAGATATTTTGGGGCACTTTCTATTCGACTAGTTTCATGTAATCCACATTAATTTTTCCTGTCATACTAGATTCAATAATCAAGATCAAACTCATAGGGCTTGAGATTGATCTACATCATTTCTATGGTAATTTAGACTCTAAGACATACATCAAATTGAGAAATTATTTTTATAACAATGGTGAGATGATTCCAAATGACATCCACATCATTTATTCAGATCATCAATTCTAGAGCCTTGAGTATACCTTATATCCTCCTATTTAATCATCACATTTATTTTTGTTATACTATCTACCACAACTCTATTAAATCTAGGCTAATTATTTACTAATTGGTTGTATTCATTTCATTAAATAAATGAAATCAATAATCATACAAATAACCTAACCAATAGAATTGAGATTAATAGTAAAATTAAAATAAATGTGATAATTAAATAAGAGGATAGAGGGGCTTAGCTTTGAAAGCAATGATGGATGAATGATGCAAATGACATGCTGAATTAATTCATGATAGAAAATTAATGGCCTTGATTTGATGTTTTCTCAAAACTTAAGTAAACAAAAAAGATGATGAATGTGTATCCTAAGTGCCATAAGTTCAATCTTAATTATTGTGAACTTGATCTACCACATATATTTGATTTGTCTTGTCCAAGATTGAACTAACAAAATATGTGCTTGGAAATGAGTTTTTCTTTTTTCTTTGTGATATCTAAATCTATCAAGGTGGTATCTAGAGACATTGTTGAAAAACTCCTCAACTCGATAGGTGAATGAGTTCTCTTGAATCAAACCCTCGGTAGAATGAATCAACACTAATGAGAAAGACTAAAGACAACATTTACAAACAAACATAATCTATATGATGATGATTTTATTCCTTTTATGCTCTCAAATCCAAAAGTAAATTATTTAATAATATTCTTTGATTCTCTTAGGATTATCCTCTATGAAATTAAGTGCATATTGAATAGATTTAAATACCTTGATATAACAAAATATCACATAAAATATGTGCTAAGATAACTCATAATGACTAGTAGAAAGGGGTGAGAAAGTTGGAATTTGAATTTGAGGATCATTCTTGTGCTCCTCAAGATTAACTTAGGTCAATTTTGAGTCACAAAGAAATGAACCAAAATACTAAGGTCGTAATCTCAAAGTGAGAGGTAAATGTATGAGAATATGTGTGACTAAGGATGAGATACAAATAAATAAATAACAAACATATAGAAATAAATACAATGAGTGAATAAAGATAAATAAGAATATTGTCATGAGCCAAACTTAATGGAAGAGTATACCACTTATCGATATATTTTGACAGAAAAATAAATATGAAATAGGATGGGTATGCTAATTTCACCATTACAAATATATGCAAAGCATTCCTATTTTCTTTACACATCTCTACACTATCATTAATAAGCTAATTCAAATTAATCTACACCATCCTTGATTGATGTACCCTACATATTCCAAGTACATGAATAGAGAATTTCAAATTATGAATATATTATTTTTTAACGCATACTCAAAATTCAAAAACTTAAGAAAATATATATGACAAAATATGAGATACAACTGAATAAATAGTAAATATAAATAAATAAATACAATGAGAATGAAATAAGAGTAAATCAGTGATAACTTTAATAAACCCCCCTCAAAAAAAGATATAAAATCGTGACAAATCTTTCAATTTTTTTAGGGAAAAATATTAATTTCTATTGGTGAATATTTCCTTTTTTTTGAAAAAAATATTAATTTTATTGGCAATTTTTTTACATCACTAAAATTTTGTAGAAAATTTTGGCGAATCTTGAAAATAATAGGAAAATGCATTAATTATGATGGCAAATCCATCAACCAAAAAATAATTCTCGTGAAAAAGTGGGGGCTTGAGGTTGGAAATTATTTATGGGTTTAAGGGTAGACTATAATATTTACTTGTCACCATTGTTTTAAAATATAATATAATGGCCCTCATTGTATTCTAGGTGAAATGTACACAATCTATAATTCTCATGGGGCTCAAAATTTTCTTTTAGATCATTGATCTAACGAGCCTCATTGTACTCTGTGAGCTAAAATGTACCCACAATCTATAATGCTCATGAGATCCAAAATTGTGGGACCAATGAACATTACAGACTATGGGTACATTTTACCTCATGGAATACGACAAGGGCCATAAAATTATATTATAAATCAATGGTGGAAATTAAAGATTAGAAATATGGTCTTAAAGAAACTAATAATTATAATATATTATTGGTGAATTAATATAGATTTCTACTATAACTTATAAAATTGAGGCGAATCTGATTTAATCATGTATCGAATATTGTGGCGATTTTTTGAGTTAATTTTTTTTTTAAAATACATTCTTTGGCGATTTAAATAAGACTATAATAAAATTTTGTAAAAATGTAGCCATTCAAGTCATGTTATAGCTCAAACTATTAGCCAATTTTAAATTCCCAAATTTCAACTATTAGTCAATTGACGAATATTAGCCACTAAAATAATCACTGAAGTAAATACAAATATAATGAAAACAAACTTAATGCATGAATATACCACTTATTGATGTATTAAAAAATAACACAAAAATAAAATAAAAGAAATAGTATGAATATGCGAAATCAAATGTACGTAAAATTTTTCTAATTTCTTTTCACCATCTTTAGACTAAATCTACGCCATCCTTGATCGCTGAACCCCACGTATACCAAGTACACGAATGAAGAATTTCAAATTCCGTACTTAGCTTTTCTACGCGTATTCAAAATTCAAAATCTTGTGTGTAGTATCATCCTCCGCAGCGGGCATCAAACGGGTGAAAAATACATGAGAAACCCTTCATTATAATTTGGCTCAACAGAAATGAATTGGGCAACGTAGGAATTAATTGTTAGCAAAAATGGTGGCTGGAGCTGTTAAATCACGGCAATTTGTTCGCAAGCCAAACCGTGCAGCACCGGATCTTTGGGAAAATTTCCTGGTAATTTACACTCATTTCTAAGCAATTTCAAGAAATCTTGAATTTCAATTCCAATGAGATGCTGGATTTCTACATGCTGTTAAGTCAGAATTATTGTCAATGTATCTCATGGAAACATTTAGTGTTGATTTTTAAAAAAAGTATAGGATAGAATGGCGATTTTTGCTTTTGAAAAAATAAGTAGGATGCTCATTTTAGGTTTATGTAAGACTAACAGAATTTACCGGTAATATTTCTGAAGATTATACAATTTAAATAACTCTTAAATATAAGAGGAATAACTGTTAATTTCAGAGTAGATGTAATGGCTGTCTTTTAGGTCACGACCAGGCCCGATTCCAATTTGGTTTATCCGAACCATATTGTGGCATCCATCAGTGATTTTCTTTTTCCATTTACGTTCTGTAGTGTTCAAATTTTGTACGGGGGTTTGATCTCATCATTAAGCTCGAGAGTAAAGTAAACCTTCCTAGTCCAACTATATTTATGAATCCCTATATTGCGCAACATTTGGCTTAGACGCCAGCCTAGAGACATCTCTTCTGTCAAAGTAACTGGGACCGGCCCCAACAGACTGTGAACTGCAGTCATGGATGACTTTGATAGAGGAGATATCCCTCGCCCCTGGTATCTGAGCCCAAGATTATCATGCATGCGTGGAGTTCAGGGATACAAAAAATGGGGGTTATGTTTTTTAATCATAAATCCCCTATATTTTTAATTCCTGAATTTGCCGCTCAGGGAAGTGCTTTGTGCAGATTCCACGACTGAAGAATATCTCCTCTGTGAAATTTATATGTAACTGCGCTTGTTATTGTTTATAAAGGGCATGTTGCACCAGAGTTGGATGCATTATTTGTTGAATTTTGATCACTCGTATCTCTTTAGCATTAAGCTCATCCCTATGGACAACTGCTTGTATTTTATACAAAAGGATTGCACAGAAAAGGATAAAGGTAAAGATTACAACGTGCATTTTAAAAGTTTTTAACATTTTCAACTTTGGTGGATCCAGTTTGAAAATTTGTAAATAATCAGTACATCGGCAAAAAAAATTACCCTCAAAGCACCTTACTGGTGTTCTACATACTTTACTCTGTGAATGGTTGCAGGAAGAAATAGATGCTCCTCACTGGACAGATTTGGCTTTGGAGGGAAACCTTAATGCTCACGACAGGTAAAAAGTTTGAACCCTTGGATAGGTCGTCATTACTTTCCCAAAATATGAAATCCCTTCGTATAAATTTGCTATTTCTTTAGAAAATAAGTCCTAATTATTTCTTTTGTGATCAATAATTTGGTTCCCAGGGATGACACGTGGTTCCACACTGAGCATTTGTAAGACCCTACTCTTCCTAACCCTTAAGCTTTTCCCTATGCAGTGTTTGCTGTCAAATAACAACAAAAATTAACAGAGGAGATGTAAATATTTTAAGTTTCAGCAGTTTGTGTTCATTTTCAAAGAAGTTTTTGGATTGATTATGTTAGACCTTAATTGTACCATGCTTTATCTCCTAAAGTCTTTATGATCCATTCTTAGGAAGTGGAGGATGGTATCATAGTTTCTTAAAGTAAGTAGGAGGTTTTTGGCACTGTGTCAAATTATGTGACGTTTTATTAGGGTTTAACTTTGTAATTTTGAGACAATCTCCTTGACCCATATTTCATGAGTAGCAGTTCACAAAAAATCATTTCTCATGAGCATGAATGATTCACTTAGTACTACTTGCAGCTAGGTGATGCTAATAGGGTGAGGCATTGGGACTTCTCGGAGGTCACCCATCCTAGTACTACTTTGAGTCAAGCATGCTTAATCATGGAATTCCCACACAAGATCAAGCCCATTTGGCTCTTGGGTTAAAGTGCTTGAGTTGGAGTTGTACAAGGATGGGCGAGATTTTGGGACGTCCTGATGATTCATCCGTGTGAGCATCACCTAGATGCAATGAGTGCTAAGTGGGCTATTCATGGTCATGAGAGATGGGTTCTTGTGAACCACTACACATGAAATATGAATCAAATTGGCATAAGAAACTATGCAGTTAAATCCTATTCAAATTTCTCAAAGTCTCAAATTAAGTATAGATGATTATTCTTTGTAGTATTGGGCTGATGTGCAAATGAACACTGTGGTCATTTGTTCATTTGCAGATCAGTCCCATACTAAATTAGTAAATTATCAGTTTGTGTATGGTGGTTCACCGATTTTATTTCTAGGGGTTGCTATGGCTTAGACTGGCTGTACCAAATTCATATAAAAATATAAAAAATTAGCCATAATTGCTATGAAATATACAAAATGGAATACAAAACACAACTTGTAAAGTGATATTTATAATTGCTAATTTAGTGCCAAATGTTAAAGATACATCAAAACAGTTTATATATGTTCAAAATATAGCAATAGTTAATGGTCAAACATGCAACTGCATATGGAAACTCTATACAAAAATCATATTGATTTTCATTGAGAGCATCAACATCATCAATTGATTCATTAGAACCACAAGCAGCACTAGTGACACTCCCAGTAGCTGCACTATGCATGTCCTATGTGGCAGCTTCAATGGGGACTAAGAAAAGTTGTACACTAGAAACTTCCAAATCCGGATGCTTTGGTTCTACATCCCAATGCCTTAATGCCACCTTCTTGTACTAGACTTGCTTGTGTGAGGTAAGGTGCAGGTTGGAATGTACATACACTAACTCCTCTGCCTTTTTCACTGCTTATTGGTTGCGCTTAAATTGAGTGGATAAAGAACTACCCAACAGGCTTTTTCAAATCAGGGTTGACCTAGCCTTGTGGGGTTTGATTTAGGGCTGACCAGCATTGAATATAGCACTGTTTTATGTATAAATAGCTGAAAAAATTTGTCATTCTTTCGTCATTCACATCATCAATCAGCAAGAAGCATTTGAGGAGTAGGTTGAAGAGCAGAACAGTGACTTCCAGATTAGCAGGGCAGAAAGTCAGAATTTTTAAGGGCAAACTTTCAAATGATAAAGTGCAGTGAACAACAGTTTGGAGGGCAGTTTTCCAAGCATCGGATAAGCATTACTGAGGAGCAGCAGTCTTTTAAATAGCAGGAGGAAGTGGTAAAATGGCTGTTATCATTTTTATTTGTCTCTTGTGAGACAACACAAAATGAAACAGCACAGTCGGTAAAAATGTCTTTTCAAATTAGCAGGGGAAGTTACTTGAGATCTAAAACTACTCCTAAACCTAAAGCTATGAACACGTTTACAACAATGCACACAATACAAGATTATCTTGGGGGTTTTGCATGAAAGGAAATGATTGAAAAGTAAACCTGACCTATCTTTTTGATCTCGAAGGTTCAACACAAGACCTGAAGGTACTTATTTCACAAATGAGTTTTTTTTTTAATTTTAATATCAAAGACTTGCAACCATACAAAACAATTCATTGATGAATGCTTACTAACTAGCCAAAGTAGAGATCAACAGATCCACATTAACAAGAGAAGATTAAACAAATTGAATGTCACACTATTTAATGAAATAAATAACTAAATTGCATTCAAAGCTACAATTTAGACAAGTATACTTTGCCAATACAGAGCTCAACTAAGTGCAATCTCCCCTAGATTTACTTGATGAAATTACAAACATAAATTCCACAACCACTTCAATTGAATAACAATTTCTGTAGCATAAACCTCAACTTCAACTATCATTTAGAATTTATGTGCTCAAAGTACTTATTTATAGGCTTATAGATGTTAGCTTTTAAGGATTTAAAAATAAATATAATATCCAATTTTTTTTGCTTTAAATTGGAAAATAAGATTTCATCCATTGCCTAGAAATAGAACACCAAGAATAGTCACTATTGGATATGGCAGTTGCTAAAAATAGAAATTTGCACATAAGTGACCTTTGAAATTCTAGAGCAATAGGTGGATCTTCTAGAATATGATGAGTCCTCTAGAACGTTTGAAACCTTAACTGGGGTGAATCATTGATACTCTAGCATGATGATATGCCAATCTTTTGAATTTAAAACCGTCAATCTCGGAAGCCTTTTGATTGAATTTTATGCGGTGGAAAATGGATATTTGAAATCCAAGAGAGTTTTTTCTCTCAAAGATCTTCAAACAACCAAGGCTTTTTGTCCTTGGTTGTGAAATTGAACATGAAGCTCAAATGTTGAGTTATGTAATGTCCCCCTTTTGGTGATACTTAGATTTTGCCTTAAAATCACAATTTCAATGGAAAAGTAAGAAGTATATCTTAAATTACAACTTCCAATAAACTCCGGTTTTAACCCTACAATAATGTTAGCCAATAATATAATTCATAAACAATTAGTTGGATCATTTGTACTGTTTGCAACATCCTTAAATTATTTGACATACATATGGTTCATTGATCTTAAAACCGCTAAGTGACTATCAACATGGATTCAAAGTCATTATCCACTCTAGTAATCAACCATTGGGAAGATCGGAGATGAAGCCGCAATAGGATGCCCAAAGCATTTCTTCTTTCTAAGCCCAAGGGTGGATAGGCAACCCCCTTGGCCCACAAATGGCAGACACTTCAGTCATCCATTATGGGTGGCCTACTTAGTATGAAATCTCGTAACTGCTATCCCCCTTGTACTACCATCTCTTCTTCCCATAATTGATTGTAGAGGCATAAATTATTACTCAAGTAATTGGTAAATTAATTGATGTATTAACAATGAGCGAGACGCTCAATAAATAATTTACAGGATTTACAAAACTGGAAAGTTTCTAAAAAGAAACTCCAGATAAGATCGGAGACGATCTTATCTCAATCTTACAATATCTTACAATATTGAGCATTAATAAATAAATAAATATTATTTTAATACCCTCCCTTAATGCTCAATCTATCAACTACACCAAGATGCCCCCTGAATTTTACAAACTTATCTGTACTGAGCGACTTGGTGAGAATGTCTGCTGTCTGATCCTCTGTCGGAACATACAGCAATCGAACTGATCCGGCTCTTCAACCAGCTTCAATGAAATGACAATGAGTTTCCACATGCTTGGTTTCGGCCATGGAAGACCGATTCTTGGCAAGTTTGAGAACTCCCCGATTATCACAATCAAGGAAGTCGGACCTGCTTGAGATATTTGCATATTCCGCAAGCATCCGCGGCCAAACCGCTCACATGCCGCATTGCTCCCCGACATACGCTTCGCTGGGAGAGAGCCACCGCTAATGGCTTACTAGTCCATGTGACCGCACCGGATCCCAAATCAACACATACCCATGTTGATTTCCGCCATCAACCAACCTACCCAATCTGAATTGCGGAACCCACTGAAGTTTAGGATCGTGGACTGGTGTACAAGAGTCCAAAATCGAGTGCCCTTCACATAACGCAGCACACGCTTCGCTGCTACCCAATGATCAGCCTTGGGGGCTGTCATGAAGCGCGATATGTAGCTCACTGCAAAACTCAAATCAGGTCTAGTAGCAGCAAGATAGATGAGGCTGCCTACTAGTTGCCTGAACAATGTTTCATCTACCACAGGTGAATCGGACTTAGCTAACAATTTAAGCCCTTTTTCCATGGGTGTAGAGGCAGGTTTGCAATCCTGCATTCGGAACTTATCCAGAAGACTTCGAGCATACTTGGACTGGGAGATGAAAATGCTGCTCTCTGTCTGCCAAACCTCAACACCTAAACAATAATGCAGGAGGCCCAAGTCTGTCATGTCAAAAGTTTTGCACAAGTCCTGTTTGATCTCAGTGATCAAAAGTGCTGAACTGCCAGTAATGATCAAATCATCCACGTAGACAACAACAAGCAGAATCTCATTACCAGTATTCTTGACATACAGGTTCGAGTCAGATGGACTCCTCTGAAAACCATGATCTGTGAGGTACGTGTCAATCTTAATGTACCAAGCTCGAGGAGCCTGTTTCAGGCCATAGAGTGCCTTGACCAATCTGCACACCTTTTGTTCTTGACCAGCAACTTTGAAACCTGAAGGCTGCGTCATGTATACTTCCTCCTTCAACTCACCATTGAGGAAAGCACTCTTTACATCCATTTGATGGACCTTCCAACCAAATTGAGCTGCTAAGGCAATGACGAGCCGTATGGTACTCATTTTGGCTGTAGGAGCAAAGGTCTCCTCATAGTCAATGCCTTCTTTCTGTGAGAACCCCCGTGCAACCAGACGAGCTTTGTACTTGTCAAGGGTTCCGTCAGCTTTGTACTTCACCTTGTACACCCATTTGCAGCTAATGGGCTTCTTCCCTGGAGGAAGATTAGAAAGGGCCCAAGTGTGATTCTTCTGAAGACTCTGGTATTCTGATTCCATCGCCTTTTCCCACTCAGGTATCCCTTTTGCCTCTGAATATGTCTGAGGCTCATAAACACTGTGAATGTTGGCCATGAGAGCAAAATTCACTGTAGACTGCTGTTTGCTCTTGTTTCTGGATGATCTACCCTCAATGAGCTCATCAGCACGAAGATCACTGATAGTCTTAGCCCACCATTTCGGTCGGAGAGTAGATGTGCCAACATCAGATGCAACAGGAGGAGCTGGATCTGGCTGTGGATCTGGAACAGGTTCAGCAGGGAGATGTTCATGATCATCTGGAGGAAACTCAGGTTGAGCATCATCAAAGACTAGGTCTTCGTCATCCCTCCCATCAGGTGGACCTAATGGAAGTCGGACACTCATATCAGGACCCTGTAGAGGCTGATCCTCTGAATGCTGAACAGGTGAGGAAGAGTGAAATGGACCTCGTTCCTCATCAAAGACAACATCTCGACTGAAGATAAGACGATCAGTGTCTATATCAATCAGCCTATATGCCTTGTGATTGTCACTATACCCTGTGAACATGAGTTTCTGGCTCTTGGAGTCCAGCTTAGTGCGCTTGGCCTCTGGAATCCAAACATACACAAGGGAGCCAAAAACTTTCAAATGACTGATCCTAGGTTTGCGACCAGACCAAACTTCCTCAGGAGTCTTTCCCTTAACAGCATGAGTGGGTGACCTATTAAGAAGATAGACTGATGTATTGACTGCTTCTGCCCAAAACTTGGTAGGAACACTCCTGTGTTGCAACATGGAGCGAGCCATCTCAACAATCGTACGATTGCGTCGCTCTACAACACCGTTTTGCTGAGGAGTGTAGGGTGTGGTTAACTGACGTTTTATCCCATGAGTATCACAGAAGTTGGAGAATGCACTAGAACAGAATTCCCCCCCATTATCTGACCTAAGAGTTATAATACAAGAACTGGACTCTTTTTCAACTAAGGCCTTAAACTTCTGAAATACATTAAAAACCTCTGATTTCTGTTTAAGAAAGTACACCCACATTTTCCTACTATAGTCATCAACAAAAAGTAGAAAGTACTTGCAACCAGTTACAGAAGAAATAGACATAGGGCCACAAATATCAGCATGAACTAATTGAAGTACCTTAGAAGCCCGCCAAGAGTCGCCATCCTTGAACGGTGTGCGATGCTGCTTCCCAGCCTGACAAGCACCAATAAACTGGATGCCGAAGTCCGAATGTCGTAAGCCATCTACAAGTCCTCCCGAGCAAGCCGAGAGATAGTGCACGCTCATGCCTATACCGGTGGTGCTTTCAAAGACCGGGTGATGTTTGGAATTTCGCTGCCAAGGCTTAACTCCGAGAATCACTCGTCCATAAGCCCTCAGAAGGCCATGATCCTTCTATCCCAACAAATGCACGCGAAGCGAAGTTTCTCGATCCATAATCTAACATCTATGCGAAATTTAATACCACATCCATCCGGGAGAATGCCGCATGATCCGACCGACCGAGAGAAGATTGACGGGAGCATCGTACATAATATAATGCTTGAGGAATATGAGATCCTCCCTCACGACAATCGGTATTCTCACCTCCAAAGATTAATGAGTCGCCAGTAAGGGGAAAAGTTTGTAAACTAATCTCACGCCTTTATGTAGAGAAATGACGCGAGGCACCGACCAATGTACCAGCAGAGGACTTGATATGGTCTCGCGGGCCTTTTGCCATCAAGGCATAAAAGGTGATTCTTCGGGCTTCTCGTGAGTGTCATGACATTCGGCCGAACCCTCCCTCGCTTCTTTGCTCGGCCAAACGTTAACGCACTTTGATGGCTAAATTTATACGAATTGCATCAGATATTTTTTCTTCTTCGGACTGGTGGAGCGCTAACTTGAGCCTTTCTGCTGTGAAGGCTGACCTTTACCATGATACTTTGACTGAGTTTTTGCTGCAAAGGCCTGCTCCGTGGAGGATGATGATTCACTGCTACCGAACTGTTGTCTCCAGCGATCCTGCTGCAACAGGATAGTGCACAAATTTGGAAACTTGAGATCAACATTAGCAGACGTAATGTTGAGGGTCTCTATGAAATGTTCATAGGACTTCGGTAAACTTTTCAGGGTGATCACAACCATGTCTTCCTCCTCCATTTTCCGACCAATCGCCTCCAACTGATCTCTGATCTCCTGGATTTTATTCAAGTGCGCTTGCAGAGTTGTCTTCTCATCTATCATGATAGAAACAAAGATATTCTTCAAGAAAACGACGGCTTTCTGTCGGAAGCTCTTCATGCATGTCCTTTCCCAAGTGATCCCGATTCTGCAGCTGATTTTCGTTGAATCTCGAGGAGTCGGGACATCGCGAATCGAAAAGCTTAATAGCATGACGGGTTTCCACGATTCTCATTTGATCAAACTTATCCTCGATCCTTAATTCGCCTGTGATCTAGTAGAAGCGTCACAGACCGACCACTCGCGCTAGTACGTATTCAAAATTGCTAACATCCGCCTGTGTGTTGTAATTTTGCCATTAAATCTCTCGGGCTGCCCCTCCAGCCGATTAAATTGCTTAAATCGCTATCTTCTACACTTTCGAGGTACCTAAAAATGGAGGTAATCGAAGAGGTCGATGAACGGTAAACTCGAGGCACGAATTCCAATGCAGAAAATAGGGACAGATTCAGGTACAGACTGCAGAAAGTACAATGTACGGATGGCACAAAATTCGAGGCACGGAAAACGATGCACCCAAAAAATTTGGAGACCAACCCAGTTGAGCTCTTGAAAAACCCACCAGGAATCTGTGATCGAAAAAATTTTCTGACTTCGAAAAACGTGTCAAAAACCTGGACAACTGTTCAGAAAACCTTGGCCGCCATTGAAGAGCAGAAAAATTTCAGAAAATAACTGAAAATTCCACGAAATCACAGGGAATATAAGGCAATACCCTAGCCGTCGCAACTGTGAGCAGAAACACCTTCAAAAGTTCTGAAAATCGAGCACGAAGAAGAGGTATAAATCGCGCTAGACAAAGAAGAAATCCGCGGCTTAAAAAAAACGCAGAAAACGGAGGTCGCGTGAATGAAAAAATGCAGAGAGATCGCGCGCCGGAAAGTGCAGAGGGAAAACGCGACCACTTACAGATGCTCACGGGATTTTTCAAAACAAAAAAACGCGCACAGATCACAAACTGGAGACACGAAACATGATCTGCATAAAAAACGCGATTTCAAAATCGACGACCTTTGATTTTATTTTTTTCTGCTGAAAGAGGGTTGCGATTTAAAACAAAATCATCAACCAAGAGCCCTCGAAAATCTTCAAACACAAATCTCCGAAATTCAGACGCCCAAGAAGTGTCGAAAATTTTCACTGAAAAAATTTCCAGGATTATAAAATTTTCAAAAGATCAATTATTTCGAAAAATCTGAACAAAATAATTTCAAAGAGAAATTATTAATTTTTCGAAAAAATTGGTTTTCTCAGCTCTAATACCATATTATGCAAGTAATTGGTAAATTAATTGATGTATTAACAATGAGCGAGACGCTCAATAAATAATTTACAGGATTTACAAAACTGGAAAGTTTCTAAAAAGAAACTCCAGATAAGATCGGAGACGATCTTATCTCAATCTTACAATATCTTACAATATTGAGCATTAATAAATAAATAAATATTATTTTAATATAAATAACTTTTGATTAGACTAATAACGTAGTTTGAATTGCAGTTATGATTAAGTTCTACATGAAATGCATAGAATTAATGTATTTAAACATATACATCAAATGGCATACCACAATATCTATGAAATTATATTACTACTATAACCATAGTATGCAAATGTAATAATTATCGATGTAGATAACTTATTCTGATCAGTTTGTTGTAGTTTGCAGATTGTAAAATACCCCCTTAGTTTTTTCCCAAAAAATTGCACAATTTGCACTCGTTAGCGTTAGCCCAAATGTAATGATAAGCAATTGGAAGCAACCCTTCACTTTTTGATCACCCAGATCTCGGGGAGGGCAAGGTGAGAGCATTTGGAAGTAACAAATAAGCTATTGGCAGCAAGCCAACCAATAGAGAAAGTTAAGTACTTGGCGGCAAAGCCAACCACTTCCACTTTTTAATGGACTACAGGAAAGTAAAGCAAAGTAACTCACTTGGCGGCATAGCCAGCCACTTCCACTTTTCAGCGGGCAACAAGAAATGAAAGGAAACTCAACCACTTATTCAACGAGAGTGTAGTACAAAATAACTAAATGTAAATAGCTGATTGGTATGTAATGTCCCCTAATTGGGAATGCCCTAAATTTGCCCTAAATCCTTAAATTTTAAATAAACAAATGGGTTAGAGAATACCTTTCATTTGATTGAAGCCCTGCACACAAATCAAAAACCATTTACCACAATCACACTAATTAGCAGATTATAACCATTTACCACAATAATACTAATTAGCTGATTATCATAATTAAATATTAGTAAACTCTATTGAAATGAGAGAAAAAACGAGATTTCTCTCGAATCAAAATTCAGTCATTCACATTACACCAAAAAACTATTACATAGTATTTGCCTTTATAAGGCCATTATTCCCATATGAAACTAATTAGGGGAATATAACTTCCAAAACCAAATTTATTTATTAAATTAACAATAGCATGTTAATTAATTAATTTAATTAATCTATGTTCAACACTAATTCCTAACACCCTCCTTAGTGCTAACATAGGAACCTTTTATTCTGTGTTGTAACATATCGATGGTTGGCTTTGGGTCTTGCGTGTATCTTCTAAATTGCCCCCCTTTAATGAAAAAAATTCTTGAATGTTGGTTTCTACCTAACTTACAATTGCTGGACTTCTCAATGATAAATGAGTGGCTTGCCCGATATAGAAACCGCATCCGTGAATATGCCCGATATTAGAATAGAATTAAAGGCTTGATAATTGAGTCTCAGAAAGGACAAATATAGAGGTAGAGCCCTTTATTCCTTAACACCAGTTATGAACATATAGCAACGCTTCCCATAATATTCCCTTGCTATACTTCCGTGCTAGTGATAATGATATGCTCAATAAGATGAATAGTTCCGATATTTAGCAATAATACAATTTATGCGGTTACTTCCATCTCCTCAGAGTAGCCCGATATTATTAGTCCAACACACTTCTGCAAATGGCTTCGAATGGTACTCCCTTCGCCATGAATCAAATGATAACGGGCATCCAGCGAATATATTAACTTCCTCCATCGCTTTGATAAATACTTTTGCTGGCAATATAGAATATCGAGAAATCTCAACATATAGGATCCAACACTTCATAAGGAATTCAATGATAAATATTATTACCAAATCTTCTTCACCAACACAGGCGCAAATAAGCAATCACATAGAAATGATAGACTCCAAACGGTTGTCAATTAGATAGAAATGACAGACTCCAAACGGTTGTGTCAAATGAGAACGATGTCGGCGAATATAACTTAGAAAACCTCTGTGTCAATAAGTATCAACAGTGTCAAATTTCTTTCCATCCAAAGTGAATCTCGATAAATATTGATGCATCTCTTGATAACAGGTCAATGTTCTTGAACAAATAATATAAGCAAATACAAAAGCCAAATCAAGTGGGCATAACCTACTGTGTGCAGATTCGAATGCCAAATCAAGTGGGCGGCCTGTTCAGTTTCGCTTATTTTAAATTTTTTTTTTTTTTTGGAATGACAACAATGAACAGAGTGAAGTGATAAACAATGGCAAGAATGAACATGGTGGAGAGAAAGAGAAGAAATGTAGATGAATGATGGAGTCAAAAAGGGTTTTGCACATGGTCTACGTTGCTCACTTGTTGACGAATGCAAGAATGGTAGAAAACAATAGCAGTTGCATGTGGTCTTCACTGCAGTACCATTGTAAACACCATTGTGAGAAAATCAAATGAATGGAGAGAGATCAGAGAGAGGTCCAAGAAGAAACCCACTTTGATACCATATTGAAATGAGAGAGAAAAAACGAGATTGCTCTCGAATCAAAATTTAGTCATTCACATTACACTAAAAAACTTTTACATAGTATTGCCTTTATAAGGCCATTATTCCCGTATGAAACTAATTACGGGAATATAACTTCCAAAACCAAATTTATTTATTAAATTAACAATAGCATGTTATTTATTTATTTATTTAACTAATCTATGTTAAGCACTAATTCCTAACAAACTCAAGGCCAAATTACCAATTCAATCACAAAGCATTTAATATCCTTGGAGGGTTCAACCATAGGAGAGCATGGGAGAACGTGACTTGATGGGGTTCCTAGGACCCTCTAGGCCCAAGAGCGAATATACCATCTCCCTTGGCCTCATGTGGCCCATGCCATCCGTATGAGGTGGTCTACCTAGGAGGCGTCCCCTTTTTGTTATCCCCTCATCTTGCCAACCATTTCCCTCTCTCTATGGTTTGACCTCTTGTGCTAATTCACTGTGATGGAAGGGTGAGATTACAACAGGTGCCTTGAAAATGCCATCTCTCCTAAGCCCAAGGCATTGTACCATTGGTACCCCATTGGTATCCCCTTGGCCTCCTTGGGACTACTTGGTCCCCCATCTTGAGATGGCGTACCTAGGAGAGTGTCCCATCACTGTTCCCCTCTTGTAATCTCGGCCTCCTCTATCATGGCTAAAGCATTAAGACATGACAAACAAATATTAATCATATTTACTGATATAAGGAGGCAGTCATAACAGCAATTTATCATTAGTAACTTGAATATCTAATTAAATAATCACAATCACTTATATTAAATTATGCTGCACCATATAACTGTAAATCAGATCTCATACTTAATATACATTGCTATATTCTAAGATGCAAATATATTAATGAGTGCTGACTTTTGCCCTTGTCTGCTGGGTGCAGACAATTCTGTTTAATCTGTTCCACTTGCCCAGGTGTTCAATCTGTTCTTAACATTCAGAAGATATTGGTCAGTGTAAATCAAACAAATAATTATCCATTTTCATATTAAGGAACCATAAATACTTGTAAGGCTCAATAATTGCTGCAAGCATCATTATTGAATAATCGTAATATAACATATATATATATATATATATATATATATATAATTATTTATAATTACTATTGCATGATCATGTATATTATTTATACATATATTTATAATTAAATTAAACTTACTTCCCTTGTTATTGATTTATCATCTGTCTTCATATATCCCTCATCGAACCATCTTCTTCTTTATACATACTTCTTGATATTGATCCCTTATTATACTTAAGGGCTGCTGCATTTCTAGGTGCAGGCCATTTATTCATTTCTGGTTGCTTTGATCTGCCTTAATGCTCAGGAAATATATGTATTGTCATATCCCCAATATTGTAGCCAATTAACTAAAAACAAATAATAAATTTCAATTTAAATATTATTACAATTATCACAGGTAATATTGTAATAATGTCATACCACCGATATTATTTAAATTATTGTGATAAATGATAAATAATAAAATAATAACCGATAGCTTTGGCTGACTAAATAAACATTAGCTACCTAAATACATCTAATAGATGTAAAAGAAAAATTAATAAATAAATAATATATAAATCAATTAAAAGAAATCAATTTAAATGAAAAGGATAATAAATAGTTAATAAACTCTTTCTTACATCGTATGCTTTAATTCCAAGAATATATTTTATCAAATATCAAAATTGGTAAACTCTTTCTTACATCATATACTTTAAACTGCTATTAAAGAAACTAAAATCGTTAACATTAAGAGAAACTAATCAACACCCTTTCAATCGCTAAAAGACATCTTATCTCAAAGGACGTGACTAAATAGAGAGAAGCGACTCCTCATGGCCATAGAAATGGAAGATAGGAAGGCCAATCATGGAGAGAGTGAGTAAAGAGTGTGACAAGTAGGGAATAGAGTACGTGGAGGATCACGACAAACAGGTGAGTCAATTTCACTTAGCTGTTAATAAATAGCATTCCAAATATTTGAAAGTGTAATCGCCCAACCATGAGGACTGCATATGATTGAATTATATTCTAAAATTGTTCTCCATAAATATGATAAAAGATCTGTTCGATTTATTGCCATAACTGCATCCCTCTGGCCGATCACTGTAGTTACAAACCCACTCCAATATGATAGATAATCCCGAGTATTTGAGATTGCTGCAAGCTTTGATATGACTATTGCTGAGTACTCTATATTGTTGTTTCCTATTACTGGTTTATATGTTATATTTAGTGGAAATTATTGAATGAACTAATGTAACACAACTACATATATATATATATGTGTGTGTGTGTGTGTATACAAAATTGAATATATGAACTGGCTATGCTTATCTGATTAGTTTTGCTGAGGTTTCTTTAATATTGTTATTATAGCTAATCTAGGAATCGATTGTAGTTTCTTTAATGTTATCATAATTACGAATGGTCTATGAAATGATTGGATAAAGAAGCAGTAGTGAATACTCATGCATGTGACTGCTTAAAGATTGTCTTCTAAGTGTTTGCAAACACGCTGGGAGGAAAGGTGTGAGGGAAGTGGTGCCTAAAAACCCCACTTAAGATTCTGCTCCCGGAACCCAAGGCAAGGATGGGCCATGGAGAGGTCGAAGTTCCACTTAAGGTTCTGCCCAATCCGAAGGCATGGGTGGGCCATGGAGGGGTGGGGGTCCTATTGTGACCTTTGCACACATCACCCCATTTAAAATGGGGACCCCCTAATTTTTGCTCCGCTTGGTCTTTTGGCTTTGGGTTTTGGGTCGTTTTGCTGCTGTCTCTCTCGGTTTCGTCTGTCTTTCTAGGGATGTGCCCGTTTGAATGAAAATTTTGGCTAAGACTGTAAAATGAGGGTTTGCATTCTTCAGGCCAGTTTGAAGTCAAATTGAGTGAGAGAATTGAAGTTTGAGCTTGACACTGTGTTTAGGAAGCTTCCAGTAGGTTCCCAGCAAAATTTCATCGAATTTTGACAACTTACTATTTTTGGTAAGTACTCAATTTCGGATCTTTTCTGTAGCACTTTTGAAATTCTAACTACCACACTACATTCATAACACCTTAAGCTACCTGCCTGCAAATTTTGAGTTGAATCTGACAACTTGCTATTTTTCGCAGTTTGGGCTTCAGGAGCCATTTTTAGGGTTTGCATGCGTGCTTTTTCAATGCATGTCAGGATAGTCTTACTGGGTTTTTCGAAAGCTTCGTGATGATGTAACATGCAAGTCAAGTTGATGACTTACTATTTTTACCAAGTGCTCGCATGTAGACCAATTTTATGGGTTTTTCTGGTTTTTTTGAGATATCTCAGGTAGTATGACATGCAAAACAGGTTGATCACTTTTCGGGAACTTACTATTTTTAGCCAGTGCTCGCATGCAGACCAGTTTACTAGGTTTTTCTAGGTTTTTTGAGATCTCCCGGGTAGTGTGACATGCAAACACGTCCAGCAAGTGGTTGGTCACTTTTTTAGGCATTTACTAATTTTAGCAGGTTTACTCCAACAACTCCCCAGCACTTCAGTTTCATGAACAGGGCAACATGCAATAAAAATGGTGTCAAAATGAAGTCATTTGAGGCACATGCAAGTCAGATTAGGGTTTCCAACTTCGGGACTCAAAATGAGGGGTAAAACGCCATAATCTCTGAAAACCGATGTATCCCATCGTGATCAGCATCCTTCAAGCTATCCACTGGTGAAATTTGAATGCAATCTGACTACTTACTATTTATAGTAAGCCACCTCCAGAACAGGGCTAAAAATAGCAGGTTAGCACGGATGACAAGTGTGAACAGGTCAAACACCTTATGTAGCTCGTTATGTAGCTCATCACGACGGATTCTAGGAGCTTCAATGGTCTTTTGAGTTGGAATAAACGCATATGCACACACTTGTAATCAAAAGATGAGGTGTCTTGATCCAATTTAGGATTCCTCTTCCCTTTTAAGTATGTCCCCTAATCAATTGATAGGTTGGAAAGAATTATCCAAAGGTTTTGAGTATGGAATGGGTTTTGTCTTTGAAATGTTTAGGATCATTTATTTGAAGTGGCACTAATGTTGTGACCTTTTCACACATCACCCTATTTAAAATGGGGACCCCCTAATTTTTGCACCGTTCGGTCTTTTGGCTTTGGTTTTTGGGTCGTTTTGCTACTGTCTCTCTCGGTTCCATTTGTCTTTCTAGGGATGTGCCTGTCGGAATGGAAATTTTGGCTAAGTCTATAAAATGAGGGTTTGCATTCTTCAGGCCAGTTTGAAGTCAAATTGAGTGAGAGAATTGAAGTCTGAGCTTGACATTGCGTTCAGGAAGCTTCCAGCAGGTTCCCAGCAAAATTCCATCGAATTCTGACTACTTACTATTTTTAGTAAGTACTCAATTTCGGATCTTTTCCGTAGCACTTTTGAAATTCTAACTGCCACACTGCATTCAGAACACCTTAAGCTACCTGCCTGCAAATTTTGAGCTGAATTTGACAACTTGCTATTTTTAGTAGTTCGGGCTTCAGGAGCCATTTTTAGGGTTTGCATGCGTGCTTTTTCAATGGATGTCAGGATAGTCTTACTGGGTTTTTCGAAAGCTTCGTGATGATGTAACATGCAAGTCAAGTTGATGACTTACTAGTTTTAGCAAGTGCTCGCATGCAGACCAATTTTATGGGTTTTTCTAGGTTTTTTGAGATATCCCGGGCAGTATGACATGCAAAACAGGTTGATCACTTTTCAGGAACTTACTATTTTTAGCCAGTGCTTGCATGTAGACCAGTTTACTGGGTTTTTTTGGGTTTTTTGAGATCTCCCGGGCAGTGTGACATGCAAACACGTTCAACAAGTGGTTGGTCACTTTTTTAGGCATTTACTATTATTAGTAGGTTTACTCCAACAACTCCCCAGCACTTCAGTTTCATGAATAGGGCAACATGCAACAGAAATAGGGTCAAACGGAACTCATTTGAGGCTCATGCAAGTGAGATTAGGGTTTCCAACTTCGAGACTCAAAATGAGGGGTAAAACGCCAAAATCTCTGAAAACCGATGTATCCCATCGCGATTAGCATCCTTCAAGCTATCCACTGGTGAAATTTGAACGCAATCCGACTACTTACTATTTATAGTAAGCCACCTCCAGAACAGGGCTAAAAATAGCAGGTCAACATGGATGACAAGTGTGAACAAGTCAAACAGGTCATGAGGATCACGTGGAACAAATTCCAAGACAAGAAGAGTTGCAAAAATCCGAGAAGCAAGCAGTTACTTAAAATAGTAAATGAGGGTGAGCAGGCTAAGAATTGGCTAAGTGTTCTAATATGTCCAAGGTTGAAAAAGTGGAAGCTTGACCTAGTAAATGTGCCCAAGGTAGCTGGAGGCAAGAAAGTTTCTAAGGCAATGAGAACAGGCAATTGCATCCATCTCATGAAGCCAGTTAAATTTTTTTTCTTTCTAAGTCTTGAGAACTGGCAGTAGACCCTCCAAAGTGCGCCCTCTAGTACAAGTTGCATGACAGTCATAAAACTGGAAGCAACCACCTCAAAATGCGCCCAAGATAAAGTGGGTTGAGGTGAAAATATTTCTAAGTGTTTAAAATGGAACCTCCACCCTTGAAATGTGCCATCTTGTGAAAGAAGCTAGAGATTTCTCCAAGGCAATAAAAAACGGAAGTAGGAGACCTCAAATGCGCCCAAGCTCTAAGCAGGTGAGTTGAAAAATATTCTAAGTCATGAAAGTGGCAGTTGCCCCCCTCAAATGCGCCCAGCTTGAGGAGGAGGCCTAAGAAAATTTCTAAATCTTCAAAATGGAAGTAGCCCCCCCTAAATGCGCCCTTCAAAGAGATACAGCTGGAAGAAATTCTAAGTCTGAAGAAAATGAAAGCACATCACCTCCAAATGCACCCATCAAGGTGATCACTTAAAATATTTCAAAGTGTTTGTAAAGTGGAAGCACATGGCTCCAAATGCGCCCAAGCTTGTGAAGGAGGCGTGGAAATTTTCTAAGTGTTCAAGAATGGAGTGACAAGGGGTGAAATGGGCCCTGCTTGTGGAGATAACTTGAAAAAGTTCTAAGGCATCAAAATGAAACCACCACCTAGTAAATGCGCCCACCAAGGAAGAAGACAAGTTGAAATATTTCTAAGTGTTTTGAAACTGGAAGGACCCCCCATATGCGCCCTAGGTAGAATGAGGTAGCATGAAGATTGGCCAACGCAAGAAAACATAAGCTCACCCTTCTAAATGCGCCCCAAGGAAAAGATACCAAGGTAGAAATTGTTCTAAGGCATGAAAAAAAACCACAAGGGTCCAAATGCGCCCATCATGAAGGGATACCCAAAATTTTCTAAGGTAAAGAAAATGAAGTGACAAGGTCAAAATGCGCCCTAGAAGCACAAGAAGCTAAATGCGCCCAAGAGATGAAGTACAAGACACAAAATTTTCTAAGGCATGAGATGTAGAGCTAGCCCCTTCAAATGCGCCCTCAGAGATGAAAAAAGTTTATGAGGTGCAAACTTAGAGTACAAGGTGAATATGCGCCCTTAGAGATGGAGGTAGAAACATTTCTAAGGCATTGAAGGCAAGAAAATATGAGCTCAACCCATCAAATACGCCCAAGGAGGAGTTAGCTACATGAAAATTTTTCTAAGGCAGGTAATGATGAGAGAGCCTTCTAAATACGCCCTCAAGGTGGGAAGTTTTTCTAAGGCATGAAGATGAAAACATAAGGGTCTGATGTTTGGAAAATGATTGAGTCGGAAAATAAATGAGACACCCCTTCGTATGCGCCCTCAAAATGAAGTGTCAAGCTTCTAAAAGAAGATGAATAGGATAGGTGAATGAAACGCCTAAGGTAAGAAGGTGAAAACATCGAGATGATATGCGCCCCAGATGTTAAATGCGCCTGTGATGAAAAGTCATGAAGAAAACAAAATTTGCTAGAGGAAGATGATGAACCTTATCTAGAGATCAATCATACCTTCGAAGTCAAAACATGGAAATTAGGTAAGTGAAGTAGATTTATTCTATAAGTGTTTTGATGCTCTTCTTTTTGTTTGTTTTGCAGGATGAACACTGGGACCAAAGTGCGAAGGCTTAGGGCAATGAAGCAAATAGTCCACGACAACATCACAACCTCGGAAAAGGATAAAATTATGTGATGTCTCATCTGCACCCAAACCATGAAGGGAAGTGATGAAAGAAATGGCTAAGTGTTGGAGTCTCTCCACAAAGACTGAGTATGCACCCAACTTAGGGAGGCGGGAGGCAAGGAAGAAATGGTTGAGCCCAAGACTAGAAGATCCTCCAAGATTAGGATGGAGGAAAAGATGAAGACCTAGGCGTTAGAGAATGACAACAGGATGGATTGAAGGACAAAATATAGGTATTCTTCTCAAGTGTGAAGTCCTTCCCCGGCATTGACCCAAAAGGTGTTTTCTGGCATACTTCACCCAACCTAAAATACACTGAAATCAAGGAGGAAAATCATCATCAAGTAGGAGAAAGAAGTGGCAGTCTTGGAGTTTCAGATTGAGAACGTGCCTGCTATGCCGGTTGAAGTTATGTTGGCTAGATTCATAAAGTTTGCAGTCAAGGGGAAGAACAATGGGAACGCATTTCTGGACAAGAATCTTCTCGAAGATGGTGGACATTAATTGCTCATTTATTACCCCACTCCTCTTTGTGGTGGTTTTTAGGGTGAATCTTGTTTAGGGTTGAGGTGGCATGATTTGGGCCATCCATTTGATTGCAATCTGAGCCGTCCATTGGATTTGGTCAACTATAAAAGGGGCATCCCCCCTCATTTGTAATTCATTGGAATAGGGAGACAGCTAGGAGATAGCTTAGCAATAGCATAGATTGATAGCGTAGTTTGAAGAGGAAGGAAAGCTTTCTCATTGAATGCTTTGTAAGAAGTTGTGAACACTCATAATAAAAAGAGTTTTCATTGATGGTGATTTCATCTTTTGTTGTGAGTAGCTAGCGAGGCTTCTTCGTCCTTCTAATTCGCAATAGAATCTTAAAGTAGCTCAGAGTAAAGTAGATTTCATTTCATGCAAATAGATGATAGTTGTGGAATGTGGTGTTTAATTCGAGCAAACTTCACTTATCCATACCACTAGTGGGCTCACTGATGGTGTGTTCGCCTTGCGTGGTCAACTGGAACATTGCGGACTTAACTTCAATTATGGTTTATGTGTTGACATGCGTCGTTGTGATGGTGTCCTCATATCAAATTGTGATTTGAATACTTTTAGTTACTCCCCTTGAAGATTGCACCGGTTCTATGGAAGCTGTCCGAAGTGAGGCAAAGCAGAGCTTGGTTGAAGTTTGTAAGTGTTGGCGTAACAACTAACACCTCTGGAGTGAGAGTTGCTATGAACAGCCTATGCACACTACGCAATGAGTGCTCTTCAAATTAGGAGGGGAAGCTCCCTCGTTGTGCTTTGACAAAAATACTTGCAAAGGGAAATAAACTAAACTATGTCCTGTCTTTTTGTTTCAGCTGTAGAGGTACAAGGCTTTCTTGAAAAAACTATATGTTGCAGCTGAGTATTTTCTGGTTTTGTAGATACACTAACTACAACTAAACTTAATTACTTAAATTCTATCCAGTCTCCTCAATAAAACAGAGCATGAGGAAACGGAGCAAGGTTTGACTATCAAACGATAAACGTGTATAGATTCTCAACTTGAAGGCAAGGTGGCGCATCTATCAGCTCAATCTAGACAAGTTTATTAGGCACAACATCACACGATAAACTAAATACGGATTCTCTACTTGAAGGCAAGGTGGCGCATCTATTATCTCAATCCGAATTAGTTTATTGTCCACGACAACACACGATAACCAAGTGCAGATTCTCTACTTGAAGGCAAGGTGGCGCAACTATCATCTCAATCTGAACAAGTTTATTAGGCACAAAACAGATTTATCGAAACTATGGAAGGAATTCACCATGACAATCGCATGAAACCCTATGTGGCATAACAATTGATCATAATAGTAAAGACTCACAAAACAGATTTATCATTTCAATCGCATGAAACCCTATGTGGCATAACAATTGATCATAATGGTAAAGATGCACAAAACAGATTTATCTAAACTATGGAAAGAATTCACCATTACAATTGCATGAAACCCTATGTGGCATAACAATTAATCGTAATAGTGAAGACACATGAACAAATACCAAAAAGAGCAATATTGAGGGCAAGGTAGGCGCAGCATATATTTCTCTCTCAAGCAAAAGTTATTTACAAATGAGCAAAAGCTCTTATTTATATACATCAAGGTGTAGGGAACCCTAAAATCACCTTGAGTCATCTACAGTCTTGCAATGCATGCAAGATTTACTGCTAAGCCCTAATGAAGTAAACTATACAGTCAACTGGAAAGCTACCATCAGTTAACCGAAACATCTAATCTAAAAATGGACTATTGTGCAAGCATGCACGTCCTTATTGAAAGCATGTTAACTGGAAGACTACCATCAGTTAACGTAAAACCCTAAAATGAAACTCCAAGTGTGTAAAGCTGATCTCAGAATAGATATGCATGTGATGAAACAACGAGTTAACTTGAAAGGGTAATGCCAAGTTAACTCCTATGTGTAATGTCTATCCTGAGAGGTGGGAACTGAAGTCTATTGTCCGTGATCTGGAGCAACCAATCCCTCAACGAGATTGTTAACTGCATCACTATCTGGAGCTATGAGACTCTGTCGAAGAATGCTATGTCGGTGCAGCATATCCTCACCTGCTGTGATCTGGGACTGAAGTTCACCTCTGCTCCTTGTTGCCTCGTCGAACAATGCTGACATGACTGTAAGCCGAGTAACTTTACAGCCAATGGTCTCCCCACTGAAAATGGTATGAATGAGTGCTTGGAGCTCTGACTGAACATCGGTAAGCTCCACGTAGGCACCACCCTCGATCTGATATCGGCACAGTAAGCGAGAAACTAGTCCTCACAAACCGGAGTGCACTAGTGACGTGCTCTCTACTCTCAGCCAACTCCGATGTTAAAGTCTCTTCTATCTTCGCTCTGAAAACCAATTGTGTTTTCCAAGAGTAGATAGCTTCTCTGTCCTCTGCATCTGTGACTGCATCATACGCCACACTCAGGTGAGCAATCATAATCTCATCCCGGGGTTTGTTAATTGCCATATCTCGCTCCTCATCCTGAAGACGAAGACGGAGCTCTCATGCATTGTACCGCAACTGATATAACTCTGTGAGCATAGCACGACCTCTAGCAATGAACTCCTCCTCCCATTCATCCAAACGCTTGCCATATGCAACTAAGTGATTAAGTTGACTTTGCTCTGCTGGAGGCTCAAGCATCGGCGGGAGTGTGTTAATGGCATCGGGTCTATGCACAAGGCTAGAAATATACTGACGAAGCTGTCTGATTTCAGCCTTGAGGGCTGCCTTATCTTCTCCATCCTTTAGTATCCTATCGCTGGCACTATCTGTAGCAACTTGTAGGAGATCAACCTGAGTTTGGCGTGTGCTACGACCAAGGTTGACTGTGATAACCTCAAAATCTTGAGATTCCAACTCAGCCAAGCTCTTCCCCTGTGGAGGTACAGCAGTCTCGACGACAATCTCCATGTCAGTGTTCCTCTCTACGTGGACCATGTTCTTGACCCTCTTGTCTGGCGCATCTTGGTAAATCTCATCAAAATCAGAATGATTAAGGACATAGGATGGCTGCCTCCTCTTCCTTCCTAGCTGAGCTTCGATCCAAGATTGGTCTCGGCTAATGCTACTAGAAGGGTCGGTACTAGCAACAGGAGGTTGCGACGAGAGTGAATGTGTAGAAGACCCACTGCAAGGTGGAGAGTCTAAATCCAATTCAATGAGAATTGGGGTTGGTGACTCGGCTCAAACCGTAGGAACTCTGAGGTCAACCTCGTGAATCAAGTGACTAACCGCCCTCCGAACCGCTCGACCGGGTCAGTTCATTGCTCCATGTGTGTATTGATCGGCAAGCCACGTACCCTTTGAATTGTTTTACGCTTTGTACTTTCTTGGGAGTGATTACTCTTCTTTGTTTAGGGTTTTGACGAGGAATGTAGCTAAGGATTCACTACTAATGGGCGTTTTACTCGGGAACACTCACCCTCCTTGTTCGTCGCAGGTAAAGTATACCGCTCGATAACTCTCATTTTGACTCTCCTCGACCGCTATGTATTCCTTTGGCGACTAATCAATCACGCAACCAAGGTATCAACTCGCCTTCAAAACTCCAGGGAAGAACTTCTCCCTCATCATCTGATAAACCTCCCACATCTTCTGACAAGAAAACAGAAATCTGTGAGAGAGAGAAGCGGCCGTAACTACGTCTGCGAACCTCGAAGTCATCTGTGCAATTTTCCCAGTAATCCTCCATAGAAGGTTCGTGATATGTACCTCTAGCAAGGCGAGCTCTATAATGACCTGAAAGATCATAGGCACGTGCTTCAACAAGATACTTAAGATGATATCTCTCAAGCTCTTGCCCTGCAATTTTGGCATCAATTGCTGACTTGCACCAATACATTCCAAACTGAAAAGGAAAGTTAATAGATGGTCTGTGCCTGCGGCGTAAAAGATGATGAACATCATGCATCTGTCTCAGGAACTCTTGAAAGATTGTCTTATCCGAAGGATAACGTGGAAGCATAGCTGGATTTCCTGTAAACCCGTATACTCGGATGTAGGTGTATGTTGGGAACTGAATAAACCAATCTGCCCATCCATCCATTGCTGCCCTAGCAACTACCGAGATACGAACGTGCAACTCCCGGTCCAAATTTCTCACTGTATAAGTCAGAAAAGCCTCGTGAACACGCTTGAAATGACGTTCAGCTCTGGTGAACCTCGCTTCATCATAATACCGGGTAGACTTCCTCAACACTGACCGAATGCTCCATGGTGTTTAGTCCCTGAATCACTCCTCGGGAGGTTTATCAAGTACACGGTAGATATGAACACGGAAACTAGGAAAACTTGATTTGCCTCGCGGAGAATATCACCATTAGGATGCCCACCATAATGCTCCCGCCTAGAAATGATGCCACTAATAATGTAATACATCCAAGTACCGAAAACATTAGCATGTGATTGACCTGAGACACGATTCAGGAGTGTGATTAGAATCACGTATTCATCTTTGTACTCACCACGACCCACAATGTTTGGCAATCTGTTGTTCGCTTGCTTTAACCATCTTTCTGCCATTTTGTTTTGACACTTGTCCACATTAGCATCAAATACCGCTCACACTGCCCATGGAATAACTAGGGTCAGTTAGGGTGTTGAGGAATGCTAAAACTCTTCGATGTTCAGAGGCTTGAGACTGCAAATGACTCATCCGTCAACTGACACTATCTCACGAGTAGTAGAATTGTAATGCTTAATACAAGCCATCACGAATTCAACACAGTGAACGGAGATAGGTATGGAAGCGGCCTCTAGTAAACCAGACTGCTCAATGTTTTGAATAATTGAAGCTCTGATCTTAACAGGATCAAGAACTGCCTTTGGCAACACCTTGTGAAGATCTGTCTCAACCAACCTGAGGAAATCATGAGTAAGGACTGTTTTGGTCCTGTATTCGAGCTGAGTGAACTGCATTCTGAAAAACTCGCCTGTTGACTATGAACTTGACTATTTTTTGACAAGATTTCTGGAAGTTAAAAATAGCCTGCGAGAGTTAAAAATAGCCTTTCAAAGCATTATTTTCAGCGAAAAACCTGAGATATGGGTTTTGTCTAGAAAAGGATTCTAAGACAACCCAAAATGTCAGATTTTCGAAAATTCAACTTCTACTCGATTGTACAAAGACTTTTCAGTTGAGAAAATTAGTAACTCGAGAACGAATGTTCTAAAGTTAAAAATTCCTGAAAAATCAAGCGCACGATTTTAACTAGAGGTAATTATATAGAAATGATCCAGATGTTTGCACTTGTAGAATTCGCCAATTTCAGGAACATGCAAATTGTAATCTGAGAGAAAACTGAGATTCAAGGAGGAAAAAGACGTTTTTTTGATGTTCTTTGTAACGAACACACTTGTACGATAAATTTAAAACTTTACAATTCATACATAAAAGTAAGAACAATACCATTTTGATTAAAAAAATTTCTTTTCAAAACATAAATAAGAAACATCTTTTGCATCTTTAAACTATTTCATTCCAAATGAAATTACAAAGCATGAAGAGAAACATACATACATAGCCCGTAGGCTTTTGACACCAATAGAAATAAGGTGGTCCAGGAATTCGTCCTGTCAAGTCTTGGATCATCCGTCGGGTGTTCGTGGAGGAGAAACATCACTCGAGCGTTTTTCCGCCAACCACGGACTTATAATGCGGTCCCCCGCACGATCATTTTGCAATGAACGGCCCTCCCTTCGAAGAAGAGATTGGTTGGGTAACCTCTAATGACTACCAACTGGACATAGTGCTGTGATTCTACAAAACTAGCTTTTGTGCTATTGGCAATTCACAAACTAGGTTGTATTTCGGAATCACGGTGAACTGACAGTGTAGTACAACAACTAAATGGTTCCTTACACTACTTTGGCCAAAGTGTTTACGTTCAACGAAGAACATAGGTCATATGTCACATTCACTAGCCAGGTTCAACTTGACTTAAGGCTATCTTAATTCTACGCGTAGGTTGGCCTATTGGGGTAGTCCGTACCCTAGACTTCCTACAACATCTTACTACTGGAATGATGAATCTATTAAACAAGATACTACAACTGACGCCCTAATTCAGGATATACACATCCTAGGGATACAATAACTTGACTAAGTTGTTTGTATCTAGTTGTAGTATATAACTTGCAAATATTCTTGATTCAATCCTAGTAACTATTATCTATACACAAGCATATGCTCTTATATAGAGCCATTAAATACTACGCAGATTGCTTTCCATTAAATAATGTAAACTGTACATTATTGACAACAAAAACCATGAAAAGACTATATACATGATACTTTTATATCACAATTTATCACATGTTTAAGAAATCACAATTTATCACATGTTTAAGAAACTGATATTCTTTTTAATTCAATTTAAGTCTACCAGACAGTCAAACTCTTTCCTTTCCAGCCATGACTATAATTCAGAGACCTATCAGATTACTCGGAAAATTAGAAAAATATGTAAAGAAAGAATTTAGCATGCCTGATTTAGCTTTCCAGAAGTTTGGAAGGTAGCTCCTTCACTTGCCTTCACTCAGATGGCTTTCAGCTGGATACTTGAAACAAATACTCCAACACAGCAGACTAGCAATTTCCTGATTACTCCTCTCTTATTCAGAGATTACTTTCTAACTAGCAATTTCAAACTACTGCTCTTTTGTTCAGAGATTACTTCACATAAACTTAACAATTTCCTTACTAAGGCGAACTCACTCTTTAGCTGTAAAATGCTCAAGGAAAACTTGATTGAAAATTCGTGTGAGTATGAATGCCAAACGCAGGTATATATAGGTTTGATTTTAAAACTGATTTCCACCTTCTATGGCGCCAGAACTGCCAGCAAGTGGAGGAATGTTTCAAACTAAAAACGTGTTGCAATATAATGAGGGTTTCGACCTCCATTTTAGACAGCAAAGAAGCTTATTTCAATTCGAGTTTGTTCAGATTGTTAAAAACGTGACAGCTCTCAATCTGGCGCGTTTTTACAGTTAGGTTAATTGCCAAGTTTTCATTTCAGACTTTTTCCTTGCTCAAATGGCGTCCACATTTCCTTCTGTTTGCTAAGCATGAAATATCTCAGCCATTTTCTGACGCCTGGCCCTAGTCGCGCGATTTCTCTGCGCGTTTTTCATTTTCTTTAAGCATTTTCACGTTTTTTCTTCCTTATTTCGATTTTGTAAATCTTTAATTCTTTGATAAAGTCTTCAAAATAATTATGACGCATTTGCTCAAGCTCAGTTTTGAATTTTAATATTTCAACGGATTCATTTAGAGAAATTCGCGATTTAGAGAAATCCGCGATTTTTATTCTCTTCTATGATTTACATTCTCATCTTATAAAAGTGTTTAAATGTTTAATTTACATTTCATTTGATTTGTAAATTCTTTTATTTAAATATATTTTATATATTCTATTAAAATATTTATATAATATAGTTTTTGTATAATTATTTAAATTATTAATTTAAATAATATCGTATACATTTTTAAACTATATTATATTGATATTTTATTATAATATTAAATATATAAAAATACTTATCTT
>VDFB02000007.1:143117415-143152555 GCA_007258455.2 Sequoia sempervirens | reverse complement strand
GAAGTTGTAGAAATGAATTGGTAAACTCCAAATGGAAAAAATAAATATTAAACCAATTTAGGCCCCCAAAATATAATGCCCATCTTGGAGGGAAAATAATTTAAAGCTATATTTTAAATCTCAGTCATAACTACATGTTCAAAATAGCCATCATTGTTGAACTCGATTAATGGACTGTCATAAATTTGTCATACCTATCATGGAATCTACTTTTTTTGGCATTTGATCACATAATGAGCATCTCAAGAAAACTCACATCTCATTTAGAGTTATTCAAATATTTAATTTTAATATTTAATTGTCCCAAAATAAATTTGATAAATTAAATTCCATCGAAGACAATTAATATTAAAATTATTTTTTCCCTATTAATCTACCTTAGCATAGGAAATATTGGAATTGGGTTATTAATTACTTGAATTGAATTCATTTGAAAGGGGAAATGATATATATTTTGGGATTTAGAAGGTAATTTTGTTGCCACAACTTTAAATAAGTTAAAGGATGGAATAATTAATGAGGTATGTGTGCAAGATTTAGTCCTTGGACTACAAATATGCCATTAATTTAGAGTTAAGAATGTTGAAATTCAAGGTGATTCTATGGTCATAATCAAATCAATATGAAAATATGAATTAAAACATTGAAATATTAGTGATATACTTCTACAAGATTGCCTCTAGTTTGATTCATTGCATTCCTTCATCATATAATACATATATAGGGAAGCTACTGACATAGTTGATTATCTAGAAAAAATGTTATTGAAATGGTGGAGAAGAATTTAATAGACACTAATATTAATTCTTGAGAATATTTACACTCTCACATTGGATCTTAAGAGAGTTGCATGCCCATAACATGAAAAAATAAGCAATGAAATGGCCCGTAATTGAATAATTATTAGTCTACAATATGCACAAAAATTAGGTGTGACAAATCCAGCACATGGGCTAATTGAAACCTAACAATAAGGAAAAAAATTATGATATATCCCAACAATTATGAAATAGAAGGGCTGGATGAAAAAAAATTATTGTAAAAAGATAATTAAATTAAAGGGATGCAAAAATTACAAAAATTCACTTAAGGGAGATGTAATCCCACTAAAACTTATCATCGCTATAAAAAAAAATGTCTTGTATCTTCGCCTAGGAATAAAACTCTGTGAATCCTTCTTTTTGCAACTACCTGAAACTGTTGCTCTACTTTATGGAGTTGATTAACCATTCCAAGAATACAAGAACCCGCCCGGGACTGATAACATATTTCACACAAACAAATAGATTCACAACAATCTTCTTTCTCACAATGGGACAAAACCCATAGTTATCACGTACAACACCTAAATGAACAATGGTTTCTCTTTGGCATGACATTTCTGTTATTTCAACAATTGAAGGCTCCTTAGATTGTTGATTTTTCACAAGTATTTTCTCTCTCAGAAATTATACTATGATCCTACTATGTAAGAAGTAATGTAGTTCCATACTAGTAGCCCAATATTTAGTAGGGTGGAAGCTATGATCAACCTGGCTTTTAATAGTTGTTCCTTGAAAGACATTATAATTAATTCACAACTCAAAGACTGCAAGTCCATAATTGGGTACTGTAGGACAATAGATTGACTCTTAAAATAGGTAAAAAAAACATTACTTATCTTAAGTTTGGTTTTTGAAATAGAAGTTCCAGGACTTGTTTGACCCTTCAAATCTAGAGTATCCATATGAAGAGAGAGGATTCCCTTGTCTTTCTCCAATTTGAAGACCTCATTTTCTTGACCATTCAAATCAATAACACTGGATTGAGTAGAGACTCCTTAAATCCTATATTTATGTTCATTCAAAAAATCTTTTAACAAAAGGTAATGACACAAATCACACATTATGTGTAACAGCTAGAATGAGCTCCTACAAATAGGGCAATGTGTAGTGCCAAAGCTATTCATGGATTTGTAAAGACACCAAAGGTAGAGAGCATGATCTACCATTTGTATCTTTAACTTTGTATAGACATTTGTATATGTTGTTCAAGATTTTTGAGCAGCATCTGGTGATTCTAGGAAACCTCCATAGTTGTCCCTTCAATGAGAAAACCAAAAGTCTCCCATCTAATCTATAATGATACTAATCCAGTTAACATTATAATTTGAATTTTTTCTCAAAGGCACTAAGTTGAGCCTACAATTCATTTAATTTCCTCTTGAACTCAAGATTATCTTGGTAATAATATTGAAGGATAATGATACAAGGTGAGAAGTTTGCACAAAGAAGCATCATTTTAGTTTGAAGGGAGTAATAAGTGTTGGAGAAAGTAGCCAAGTAGTGGAATCTTCATATGAGCTTGAGGATGATGTGTCTGAAGGACTGGGTGATAGCATTGTGATAACAAGAGAGTCCAAGAAGATCCATTCTCCAATTCCAAGCCTGAGGAAAGATCATATGAAGAGTGTCAAATAGAAATTTCCAAAGGTGTTGAGCATGGTGATAAAACTAAAAGTCATGTTTATGGTCTATTTTTTAACATAGAAGGGGCAAGATGGAGAGGGGGTAATGAATGAGAGGTAGTCACCAATAGAGAATTTGACATGCAACACCTTCCAAGCAATCAACTAAGCTTGAGCATCTACCTTGGACTTCTAGATCAATGAACTTAGCTTGTTCCATCTCAATCTGTTGAACTTATAATGTCATTTGAGGTTAAGTCAGGGGGATAATGAAATAGGAGGAGTTGCTTATACACAGTTCTAAGAGGGAATAATAAAAAAAAATTGGTTTTTGGGCCATTTTCAATCTTTGAGGAAATTATTGTGACATGGGGTGGACAACATACAAGACCATTCAGGCAAAACTAGTTGTTGGATTTCTAGGATTGGGGATCTATACGTTGTGGGAAGGTTAAATTGGGACTTAAGTTGTTTCTAGGTTTTCCATCCAAACCAACTGAATCCCACAAATCTTGAAAAGATTGTATGCATTTTCTAAATAGTTTTTTACCTTTAAAATCTTTGATATTAGTCAAAGGAGTATTTTTTTTGGATCAGAAGGTTCCACCAGATGGAGGATGCAAAGCTCAAACCATGACTCAATTTGTTATCATACCAAACTAACCTTTTAGAGGTATTTTTCCAAGCTCTCCAAATGGATTTAAAGGGGACAAAACCCTAAGTCTTAAAATGAGGGGTGAGGAGAAACTTATCATTATAGTTGACCAGATTCTAGGGGCCTCCAATAGTAGCTATTTAAATATGATGGCACACTAGGTGAATATTTTTTGGTTATTGACAACTGGTATTAAATAAATTTAGGTATCCCATCCATGTTCATGGGGATTCTATTGGATTTAGGAGAGTATAAGGCAACCATTGACACCATGATAAATGTGATGATTAAGAAATATCTACTTGATAGTCTTAATGAAACTTTATAGGATGAAAAATTTGGTTTGGGGTTTCCCACAAAGGATGGAGCTTCATAGTAGGAAAGTAGACCCTCGACAATAAAATGGAGGTTATTTGTCTTCACCAACAATACTCAGAAGGAAAACAAGAGGAATTAGAAGGAAAACAAGATTGTGAAAATTTTCAAACAAGTCATTGGACTCACTGACCAAATCAATATCAAATGGACAATCTCTCTTTTCATTGACAATTATGAGGAAGCTAATGTTTCAATAATAATGATAGTAATAGAAAGTTGAATAGTATAAGGTCCTCTTTTAATATCCCATAATATGAGCATGACTCAAACATTTTGTTTCTATTGGCTTGGGTTTTGTCTACACTCCTAATAACATCCTTTAAATACATATGTCTATGTAATATTTTTGTTGTTATCTCCTAGATCATAGTTTACTAGAAAAAAATAATTGGTGTTCTATCGTTAATCACAATTTCATTAATTATTATTTTAATAGGTGATTTTATAATTTGTTTCTACATTAGAATAAATTGGTAATAATGATGTATCTGAACACCTCCAAATTTTCTCATTTGATAAATCATTTTTATGTGCTCCCTTTATTTTTATTTATCTAGTTAGATTTTCTCAAATGTTCCTTGCTTATTCCTTTACTAATTGGCAATTATATCTTAATAGACAAAAATATTAATTTTATCTTAATTGAAATTTTCAATCACATAAAAAGTAATATAATGATCACTTAAAATAACTAATGCTCACAAGTATACTCTTAAAATACAAAAAATGATTATTAGTCACAAAAATAACAAATTGATAAATCTATGTTAATATTTGTAGACACCTAAAATATCTCAATGGATCATTTTGGCTAACTAATATCATTTCATTCTCAAACCCATCCTCTTTTCGCTTGTTTAATTAAATAAGCCTAATTATTTAATTAAATACCTCATTTTCACCTATTAATCTAATTGACCTAATTGGGTTAATTCACCCCCTCTCACATTGACATTTTATCCGATTTAATTAAATAATGCAAATTATTTAATTTTAACCATAAGTCCTCATATTTAATTAAATAACCTAAACTATTTAATTAAATATCATATTTGTATCTCCTTTTAATTAAATAAATTAATAATTTAATGAATATCCTCACATTCCTCATCTTGCACATTCAAATTTAGTTTTATTTAACTAAATTGCTAATTTTCCTCTCATCCACTTGCATAGAGAATATTCCAAAGGAATATTCTCCTATTTTCCTCCAAAAAAAAGGTAATGATTACTCTAAACAAACTTTGAAATAACTTTTTAAAGTTGTTGCAAAGTGTGTTTGTTTGCATGATTGTGAGCCCTTGATCTTTTCTTAATCCATGTGATCTTTGATTCTCATCCATTGATGAGAATCATTGATTCATGTTTCATCCTACTTTCATTTGTGACCATTGATAGATCAAATCAATCTCATCCATTAAATTTATTATTTAATGAATATTATATAATTCCCCTAATTTGCATAATTCAAACTTTGTTTTAAATATCAAATTACTAATTCTTCCACTTGCAAGGGAATATTCCTCATTTTCACATTCCTCCAAAAGGGGAATATTCCCATGGAATATTCCTTCCCCTTTTGCACAATTAAACTTTGTTTTAATTTGCAAAATATCTATTTCCTCACCCATGAGAATATTCCAAAGAATATTCTTTCTCCTCGCTCATTTGAAAAAGAGAATATTCTTACAAAACTTCATGTGCAAGTTAACTCAAAACTTCATATTCAAGTTAACTCAAAACTTCATGTGTAAGTTAACTCAAAACTTCTTGTGCAAGTTAACTTGTGACCTCTTGTACAGGTTAAAAGTGTGTTTATTTGAAAGAATGAGAACCCTTGATTAAATCTCATCCCTTGATGAGAATCCATGATCCATGCCTTCAACTTCTTCCATCCTTGACCATTGATTAGCCTTTTTGATCTTAACCCTTCATTTATCATTTGCTTTCCTATAAATAAGTCACTATTTGGAGACAAATGGATCCATCTTTTAACAACAGACTTATCCTACCAAAATCATTTGCACTAGCACTCATATTTAATATCATTTTAGCTTTATTTACTTGCATATTAGCTTAGCTTCCATTAATGACTTCCATGATAACATAGATGCAAGCATTTAGCTTATTTGTTAATTAGGATTTTAATCTTTTGAAGCTTGCATACATTTAGAGTAGATTTTCATACACCCATATCGATCATCTTAGCATATATCATGTTAATTTAGCATTTAAATCATGTTCTATCACATATCTCTCATCTATTTCATCTCTTCTCTTCAATATAATCGATTGAAACAAGATCATTATCCAAGGGATTGGGAAAGGGTTTCCATTCCAAATCAATGCGACACAACTCCCTCAATAAGATAAGTTTCAATGTCTTAGATTAGAGGTTTGTCAAGCTTTCATGATTTAGAATGTTAGTTTTAATTCCTTCTTTGTCTTTATTTATAGTGAATGATCTTATTGGGATTGATGCTTAGTGGGTTAAATATGCCTCAAATTCGTATGGATCGGGTGAGTTAACCCATACTATGACAAAACATCCAAAACACATCAAAACCCTAAAAAATGTCAAAACATCAAAAATCCAAAAATAGTACCTAGTCGAACTACAAGTCTCTAAGCTTGAACGTAGGCAAGGCCATCATTGATGTGCCCTCGAGACACCCTAGGTCAGTCCTTTAGGAGTCCATCATAACAATCTAACAATCCATCTACTATTCATATCTCATCTTCAATAAGTCAAGTCAGTTGAACTACGTGGTCTTTGCATGTATAACATAGGCAAGGCCTATCTTTGATCAACCCCTGAAGCCCCTAGGATAGGTCTTTTAGGGTGGGTTATTGGTTGAAACTTAGAAAACCACTAAATATTCAAATATCAGAAAAGCCTTAAACATTCAAAAACTTGGAAAAACCCCTAAACATCCAGATATCAAAAAACAAAAAAACATTTGAAAACTCATAAAATACAAAAACACTCATAAAACATTCAAAAGACCTAAACAACATCAAATATCCTTGAAAAACCCTAAACAACCTCAAATAACCAAAAACCAAAACATTCACATAAACTTTCAAAAAGACCAAAAACAACCTCAAAACATTTTCAAAATACCAAAAACATTGAAATATCCAAAAAATCCATAACCACCCATCCCATCTCGCTTTCACCTGCAATAAAATTTCATTCATAATAAATCAATCGCCATCTTCAACCTTTGGAAAAACAAATAAAAATAAAGTATCACAAGTTCTAAAGTGAGAACCCAAGTGTCAAAATCTATAATCTAGATCATAGGTAAACGTGTCAATGGAGCTTGTATCAATGGATTATCATAAATCTTATCCTAATCAAACCACCTGATCAACATGTCCTAGGATGCATCCTTCCTACGATGGACATCAGCATCAGAAATCACCTTAGCTAAGTTAAATTGGTAAGAGATATAGATAACACTGATTGTTTGTCTTTGATCTTTTCTTATGATTTATCTTAATGACCCATTTTGAGGGCCCCTCGATGATGTCTATCAAAATTATTTAGAGAGAAAGGAATGAGGCATTGATCATTTTTTTTGTTTTCTATACTTGTGGATATTCTTGTAAAATAATCTTGGTGCATACTTGCTTAGTTGTGTGTAGGGAGCTCGTTTGGAGTAGATTGTTGACTATTGTGTATGCTTTGGTTTAAGATATTGTAAACTTCTAAACTACATTCTGACAAGGTTTCTATATGTCAAGATGTGAATAGGAACTATCCCATCTATTTGTAGAGTCAAAGTACATTACACTAGATACAATGCCATCTTGGTTATCAATACCTCGATGCATCGTGTCTATGTGTTATATCAAAAATAAGGAATGACAAAAAATCCTAATCCCAAGATATGAGTAAATCATCATCATGCATGTCTCGTCACCATAATCTAATAAAGTCTTGGTGGATCAAGGACTTGTTGGACTTTTGAATCAATGTCAAAATCAATGGTTAATCAATATCCATTTCATTCTTCTACTTCCATCCATCTTATATTCTTATTCTTCTATCTTTACTAACATTTCTATCCAAGCATTAGCTCTATGTGATCTACGTCAAAATATCCATGAGGCTACCCATAGCCAATGATAGTCTATACATCATGAAATATATCTACATCAATACTTGAGCTATCACGATAACAATCCCTCTTCCATTGGGGCACAGTGGGGCATCTATATCATCTTTAGTTCAACAAACTGCAAAGTTGTAGCTCTTTGATTCAATGTTTGATTTTCACCTATCATGAGCTCGTTCAGAACATTTTATTCTCCAATCGATCTCTCGAGGGGGAAACCAACCATATTTCATTCATATCTATATCAAATCATCCAACGAATTTTGTTCCTAGCCTCGCTAGCAAATCTAGATCAATTTATAAAATCTTTCATCATTGGGATATATCTTTCCCTATCAACCCTTGTGTTGTTCATATCTTGACAACACTATCCTCACATTGTTGTGAATCCTCAACAATGTTATCAATCAATCAATCAGATCAATCAACTTTAGCTTGGCTATCAACATTTCAAAGAGATCATTGATATCCATTTTTGCATCATCATCAGCATCAAAATCAACATTAGTCTTTGAACTAATGCAATGAGTACATTGCTTCAAAGAGGGGGAAAATGTAGACACCTAAAAATGTCTCAATAGATCACATTGGCTAACTAACATCATTTCATCCTCAAAACCATCATTTTTTCACTCATTTAATTAAATAAGCCTAATTATTTAATTAAATACCTCATTTTCACCTATTAATCTAATTGACCTAATTGGATTAATTCACCCCCTCTCACACTAACATTTCATCTGGTTTAATTAAATAATGCAAATTATTTAATTTTAACCCTAAGTCCTCTTATTTAATTAAATAACCTAAACTATTTAATTAAATATCATATTTGCATTTCTTTTTTATTAAATAAGTCAATAATTTAATGAATATCCTCGCATTCCTCATCTTGCACATTCAAATTTAGTTTCAATTAACAAAATTGCTAATTTCCCTCTCATCCACTTGCATAGGGAATATTCCAAAAAAAGGTAATGATTACTCCTATTTCCCTCCAAAAAAAAGGTAATGATTACTCCAAACAAACTTTGAAACAACTTTTTAAAGTTGTTGCAATGTGTGTTTGTTTGCATGATTGTGATCCCTTGATCTTTTCTTGATTCATGTGATCTTTCATTCTCATCCATTGATGAGAATCCTTGATCCATGTTTCATCCTCCTTTCATTTGTGACCATTGATAGATCAAATCAATCTTATCCATTGCTTTTTCATGTGATCTCTATTAAATCAATTATTTAATGAATATCATATAATTCCCTAATTTGCATAATTAAAACTTTGCTTTAACTATCAAATTACTGATTCTCCCACTTGCAAGGGAATGTTCCTTCTTTGCACATTCCTCCAAAAGCAGAATATTCCCATGGAATATTCCTTCCCCTTTTGCACAATTAAATTTTTTTTTAATTTGTAAAATATCTATTTTCTCACCCATGAGAATATTCTTTCTCCTCACTCATTTGAAAAAGGGGATATTCTTACAAAAGTTCATGTGCAAGTTAACTCAAAACTTCATGTGTAAGTTAACTCAAAACTTCTTGTGCAAGTTAACTTGTGACCTCTTGTACAGGTTAAAATTATGTTTGTTTGGATGAATGTAAGCCCTTGATTAAATATCAACTTGCATTCTCATCCCTTGATGATAATCCATGATCCATGCCTCCAACTCTTCCATCCTTGACCATTGATTAGCCTTTTTGATCTTAACCATTCATTTCTCATTTGCTTTCTTATAAATAAAGCACTAATTGGAGACAAATGGATCCATTTTTTAACAACAAACTTATGTTGTTAAAATCATTTGCACTTGCACTCACATTTAACATCATTTTAGCTTTATTTACTTGCATATTAGCTTAGCTTCCATTAATGGCTTCCATGATAATATCGATGCATACATTTAGCTTATTTAGAATTTTAATCTTTTTAAGCTTGCATACATTTATAATAGCTTTGCATACACGCATATCGATCATCTTAGCATATATCATGTTATTTTAGCATTTAAATCATGTTTTATCACATATCTCTCATTAGTTTCATTGATCCTCTTCAATAGAATCGATTGAAACAAGCTCACTATCCAAGTGATTGGGAAAGGGTCGCCATTTCACTTCAATGCAACACCACTCCCCCAGTAGGATAAGTTTCAATGTCTTAGATTAGAGGTCTTTCAAGCTTTCATGATTTAGAATGATAGTTTTAATGGCTTCTTTATATTTTTTTATAGTGAATGATCTTATTGGGATTGATTCTTAGTGGGATTGATTCTATGACATAGTTAGTTGTTGATACTGATTCAAAAGATGTTGATGTTGACTTAAAAGATGTTGATGATGCACAATCACTATAAGAGTCGAGAATCCTAACCATTTCTTATTCTTCTGTAGGAATACCAAGAGTGGGAGACTCTTGTTTTGGATGAATAATTTTTGTGTCCATCAAAAAGAAACATCTCAAGAGTGATATCGGGGACATCTCTAGAGTTTAAAATGGTTTGGAAGATGTCCCTTGGTTCTTGGTGAAACTCTAGGGATAAGGGTTCTTGATCCTAACTCGATTTGGAGTAACTTTCATTATCCTCAAGATCCTCCTCTTGACATGATCCTTGGGTATGGAAAACTTTAGTGGCGAATCTTTGCCAATTGGCGAATTCTAGGAATCGGCCAAGTCAAAATTGGCAACTTTCTCGCACCCAACAGGGTGTCCAAATCGCCCAGATTTATGAACTATAGGTCCAATGCATTTCCATTCGCCAATGATTTTTTTTATGAGGCATATTTAAGCAAAAAATTCTATGCATTTCAATTGGACCGACTAATATTTTCGCCTGGAATCCTGAAAGAATTTAATAAAACACCCACATATTCACCAATACTATTAAAACAACATTGTATTAGGACCCATTTTTCCAAAAAAAAATTACAAATAGTTGCTTATGAAGACCCATTTTTCCAATTAAAATTTATAAATAGTTGCTCATGAGGACCTATTTCTCCAATAACATTAAAAAATAATTACATTTAAGGAAACATTTCTCCTTGAAATTACAACGTATCGTTGTATAAGCAAGCGGTATTCTCCAAATTTTTAATATACCATTTAAAAATCCCACAGAATTCGCCAAATATAGAATCATGGATTGATATAAATACAATTGAAAGTGTCATTTATTCTTACTCATTTTGTTCGGTTTTGAGGTTCTACTTCTCATTTCGGAAGTCAGCAAAAGTCGAAAACGTAGACTTAAAAGGTAAGTGATCATTTATTCATAGTGTTATTAGTTATAATAATAAGTTTTCTTTATCTCTTTTCCATTATTGCTTCAACAAAGTGAACCTTAGAACCAAACTCTAAAGTTTCAAAGTTTTTGAAACCTCTAACCCACCAAGTAGAAAGATGACCAAGAAAGACTTGCAACTCAACAAAGTGAACCATCAACCAAGTCGGGGAATTAGGAAGTTATGAAAATTTAGAACTCCGCAACAGAGTTATAAAACTTTGAGGACTAGCGACTAAAGTTAGGAAAAGCCAAAAAAATTATGTTGTATTACATGGTATTGAATTTGATATGTGATTTTGCATCATTTTTAAAGAACAACACTTATCAAACTACTTATAAATTCTTATTGCATTTCCATTCACACAATCTTTGAAAAATAACTAAAAGGAATATTATTAATCCATTCCTTGAACAGAAGCTAACAGTTCAACATCCATAACTTATAAGTTATAAGTTAACAAAAGCTAATAGTTCAACATAAATAACTTATAAAGGCATCCACCCAACTTAAACAATAAAGCTTAAACTACCAAATCACCTAAATTATATTGAGAAATCCTTATGCATCCATCAACATCAAAAATTTATTCATAGATAAACATTCCATAACAATGAAACTATCCAAAAATCTATCATTCCAATAATAGACAATCCACTGGCAAATATAGAGTTTTTTTAATCTTGATAACGGTTTCTTGAAGACAACTATTTTAGAAGTCTTTGAAGTATCAAGAGATCCAAATTAAAGAAAATAACATAAAAACTAAAAACTAAACATCTGTCCCACTCCCAGCACTGACTCCTTTGCTTTCAATTATTTTTGTCTCCTCCTTCACTAACGCCTCCTGTGCCTTTACTCTTTGCCTGTATTCCTGGTACTTGGTGACAATTGCAATGATGTTTTTGCTTCCTAGAGTTGTAGTAATCTGTAACCTGGTTCTCCATGTGACCAAAGCATTTTCAAACTCAACCAACATCTAAGATCTTCTCTCTTCTCCACATTTATAAGTCTTCAAGCGGATCTCCATTCCACTGAGTTTCGAGAAGGACTCCCATGTCACCGTAGTAGGATCAGCTATTTCTTTCTTGAATATCTCTCTAAACTTCAAAGAGATATCTCTTATATCTAGAATATTTTCATCAAATTCATCAATAATTTCCACTCCCATAATACAACAATCTTCTTTAACTTCCACCAACATTTCATAATATTGATCAAGTGTTTTTTTTATTTCCTTCACCAGATTATCAACATATTCAATTTCCATTCCAATGAAATGGACTAGGAAGGGTCTAGCTCCTTAGAATTATTCACAATTTGCTCACCAATTAATATCTCTGGATCCATAGAGTTCAATTCTTTCATTTCCTGAGAGAGCACATAGAGACTAGTTTGATCTTTTCTGAGCTGCTGAAGTTCTATTACTAACTCCTCCCTCTTGTTAACAAATCGAGTGTAAAAGAGCACAGATTTATTTAGAAAGAAGATAGCCTCTTGAGATATTTTATCGATCCCCTCACAAGCAGCTCTAGAATAGCTCAAATTCTTTTTAATTTTCTCTATGGTGAGCACATCGATGCCCTCTACTTGAGAACTTGAGGCTTCATAAGATGTAGGAGGAGTGGCCATGGAAGAAATAAAGTTACTCAATGCGAGGACTTGAGATTCTAGTTTTATATTTTCTTTCCTCTGTTCTTTCACTCTTTTAATCAAGGTATTGACTGAATAATTGGCATAGTACACATCATCTTCCAGTGTTGGAGGCCCCATATCAACATGTGTGACTTTGTAGTCTACCTCCATTATTTCATCTTCATTTAAATCCTTCATAGGCTCAACAGTTTCTAACATTTAATTTCCAGAAGTAGCATCAGTCACCATCCTTGACATCCTCCTGGCTTTCTTAGGTTTTGAAAAGCTTTGAAGTAACTTTGAAACTGTATCCACTCCAACTATCATTGTAGGAATATGCTTTCTCTTCTTCTCCATTGCTTTTTTCAGCCATCCTAGGGAGCCTACTACCAGACCATAATCTTCATTTCCACTAATAGTTTCTTTAGGAGCGTTAGGAGTGATAGGTGGATTATCAACTGGAGGCGGAGAAGAGGAAAACTCATATAAAGGAGGAAAGATATTATCTTCAACTATTTGTTTAAAGATAGCTTCAGAATCTGCAACCACAAATTTTTCTTGATTGGTCTTCTTCGTAGGGGTAGGAGAAAGCTCACTGTCTTGTTCACAGATGCTCTTCAACTTGACTATTTCTTCTAGCCTATCACCATCACCTCTTGATTGAGAATTTTCACTAGAGGACCTCACAGAGGGTTTCCTCGATGATACACTTGCACCAGATGCTTGTGTAGACCCCTGTTCATTCTTTTGTGATGACTTAGGCTCCTAAATAGGACCAATAACTTGCTGCCATTTCCCATCCAACCAGTCCTGGGTTCTTTTAAGCACTGGGGCAACATGCACCCTCATATCTAAAATTTCACTTTGGCTCCAATCAACCCTAGGGTGGGATTTATCAGGCAATTTTTCATATGCAGGATCTATGATTGTTGAATCCTTAGCTACATTTTCAGGAATGTGAAATGGAAGACCGAAAGCCTATATCTGTTTTAGCATTAGCCTCATATAATCTCTTCTCAAAACTTCCTTCTGATCGACACAATCTTCGATAGATGGGTGATGCCGATATAAGCTCCCTCTATAGAGAATATGCTTCACAAAACCCTTACTGTCAAAATTAGCTCTCATAGATAGATTTTGTAAGTTATATTCCTTGAGAATTTCTTCAGCTCCCCTGGCCATCTAGTTTGTTTTGCACACAAAAGAAGGGGTCTCCAATGGGAATACATACCCTTGTTTCCCCATGTTCATATACTTAATATTAACCATGGCCATTTGTCGACAAAATTCCAGAAATATCAGTAAATCTTCAAGATATCAAGGTAATTTAAATGAAGCTTTCTCAAAATGCCCTATTCTCAGATAGGAAAACTTATCAAATTAGATATAAAAACTCCCAAATTTTGATACAAGAGAAATCGATTCAAGGGAAAGGTGCATTTTTGGATTTTCATCTAGCTTCCTCATGCCCTCCATTAAAAATGCATCATTAACACGACAAAAATCACCCATTCCATATTGTTTAGTGAACTGAGGAAAATGTTTATACACATGAATATCAAAAGTTGGGGTTCCTTGTGGCTCCAACCCAAGCCAAAAGGACCTCTGACTACCTACAATGTACGTCAGGCAAGAACACATACATAAAGTAGCAATCTTATGGAAATTAATTAATTGTTCATTCAAATGGAAGCAAATAACTTCAACCCAATCAATGAAAATGTTCTCATCACAGACTATCAAAATAAACAGGCACATCCAATCCTCAAATAACTCAACTTGTGAATTCCCAACAACACGATGCAATAAAGCAATAGTATCTATAATTTCTCCCTTAAAATGCAATCTTTTGAGTTTACTCGGCAGTTGCGACTTACCTTTCTTTTTAGACTTCAACCAAGTTTTGACCATGGATTTCTTACATTAGTCCTTATTCACTTTGAAAAATTCACCTACCACTGTGACAGACATGTATTCTATAGGTTCCCTTTCTGGAATCCCTAGCACGCGGGAAACAGCTTCAAGAGAAATTTCTGCAATTACAGTTTCATCCACGACTTTAATTTCCCATGTCTGCAGAATGTACCTTCTCGTACATGCAGTTATTAGGTCCACACTCAACACAGCTTCTAGAAACCCTCTAGCATGAGCTAGTCTGCTTTCTAAGAGTTTTATATCTAGCTCAAACTTGTCGTCCCTCTCCAGGCGCGCCTAAATTCGTCTAACTTAAAAGGTCCGAGTGTCGTATCCCTTACACGGACCCAACGTTCACTCTGCATGAGCAAAAATTCATGGAGAATGAATGTTTTCACATGAGATTTTGAGAAGTACTGGCCTTGGCAAAGAACGAGAATGCAGGCTAAAATTCTGAGTAAAAATAATGTTTGTATTTGAGAAGTACTGGCCTTGGCAAAGAATGAGAATCAAGCTAAATTTCTGAGTAAAACTTCGCCACCCACTTATGCCATTATTTTTTATAGGACGTGCTTTAAATATGGCATTCAATTTCATTCCTCGAAAAGATAGCCTTTAAACCAGCATGCTTTTAGAAATTCTTGAAAAGACAACTCAAGTTTATTCCATACATAGCATTCAAAGAGATGTCAGATGACGACACCTTTGAAAGGAAAGATAAGTCCATCATGTGGCATGGTCGCTGAAACTTGGAACCTAAAAACCAAAGTCTGAAGTTTCAAAGTTTTTGAAACCTCCAACCCATCAACTAAATCCACACACCGTAACTCAAAGGTTACGTATGCATGAACTTAAGTTACTCAACAAAGTGAACCAAGTCGGGGAATTGGGTACTTATAAAAATTTAGAACTCTACGACAATGTGACATGTCACATGGTTATAAAACTTGGAGGACTAGCGACTAAGCTTGCTTGGCTCCTTTATTTTGAGTCTACAACCATACATCAAATGTTCATGGAACGGTTGAGTAATTTATGATATAAATAATAAACATGTGTTTTAAAGTTTTTTTATTTTTAACCATTAATGCGCTCAAATTGACATCAAGGCCTTTATAAAATGAATTATAATGTCACATTAATAGCACAACCATTAATAGCACTAAGCATAGTAACACTTAACATTACAATTGCAAAGGACTTAATAAAAGGAATTACAATGTCACATTAATAGCACAACCATTAATAGCACAGTAACACTTAATGTTGCAAAGGACTTAATAAAAGGAATTACAATGTCAAATTAATAGCACGACCATTTGTTTTATTACAACTAAATTACGATGTCACATTATTACATAGTACAAATACAAATGTAAGCACAAGCGCCAAACTTCTGTTGGATCTCTGGTGAAAACGTAAATGTAATACATGTGTGTCTAAAAATAAATGGGACTTGTCGGGTCAACCATGCGCTTTGAAAATAAATGCCTGGGACTTCTGGGATCAGCCATGGTGTCTGAAAATAAATGCATGGGGAAAGGCGGGCTAATCAAACCGGGGAAATGGGAGCTGTGAAGATACAAAATGTACTTCTCCCCTTTGAAAATCAAAGTCATGCAGAAGATGAGGGGTTGTAAAACTGCTCCCATCTTCTACTTGCAACTTCCATGCACTGGGAGAGCACTTATCTCCATCAAAGCTCCTCATCCTGGCTTAAAACCTATATGAGAAGTCAAGTGAACCAAATCAACTTCTTTCCAATTCCACCCATTTTGAACTTGAAGGAAATTGGTCTGAATCTATAACTACATAACTGCAGGCAAGAGAATTTAGAGTATCCCCAATAATGCCACATCATCTTCTTCCTGAATCCTATTCCTTATTAACCCTACAAAATGAAAACCCTTATGACAATTCGAACATTACACTCAATAGTAAATCCTTTAGTCTTCAATGAATGATTTCAATTTTCAGTTGTGCTCACTATCCTTATTTATGGGAAACAGTGTTGCCAATAGTGCCACTACCAACCTAGTTCCTGTGTACACCTCACACGTGTCGCATGTGAGGTTAGGTATAATCATGATTCATGAATCATAATCGTGATTTGCACAAACTAAAAAACATACTTAAATTTTAATTGATTTGTGTAACTTAAGCCTTACATTTATTTAAATGTTTAATTTGATTGACGTATGGACTCTAACAGCCTTGCTATATGCAAAATGTGCCTCGAGATGACAAATGACAAGCTATTAATTATCAAAATTTCCAGTGCCACTCAAAGTTCAAATGATATGAAATCATTACAAATCTTGTTTCACTAGCCATTTAGTCCTGCACTGGCAGCAAATTATAAACCGTTGATCATTGTAAATCTAATGGTTAAAGGGTAATTCTGGATGTTTAAGTTCAAAATACTAGTGCTCTGTGCATTTCATTCCAGAATGCAACTACAACCATACATCAAATGTTCATCGAACGGTTGAGTAATTTATGAATTATGATATAAATAATAAACATGTGTTTTAAAGTTGTTTTAAAATTTAATGCGCTAGGATTTGACATCAAGGCCAAGGGTCGGTAACTTGACATTGCAAAGGACTTAATAAAATGAATAATGATATCGAGAATTGGGGGAGAAGGTCAACAAAAAATTATAAATCAATAAGAATTTGGTAAACCCTAACAAGAGTGACAACTTTTAGTGTTTATAATGTTTTTTTGTCAATTTGATGACAACTTTATTTTTTCATTTGTATTGCTTTATGTTTTACTTTTAAATCTGCATGCAATTATTTCATAAATAGATAATACTTAATTTCTCAAAGGAAAAAAAAAATTGATTTGAATAGATTCATAGACATTGAACTCATAAAATAACTCTTTACTGTAAATTTATAACAAAGATTAACACAACACAACCATTTATTTTATTACAATTGAATTACAATGCCACATTATTACATATCTTTTTAAAGATGAGTAGTTGTAGAGCAGGAAGCTCCTATTTTGTATAAGTAACATATGTCACTTTACATAGACACAATTTATTCCAAGTTGTTGCTCATCACAATGGATTACAAATTGATTCCAATTTTCAAGCTTCTGTCGGTGACAACGGAATACAAATGTGACACTAAAAATAAATGCATGATTCTATAGCTTTTGTTGGTGAGAACGTATTAAAAATGTGGCACTAAAAATAAACGCAAGGAACTTGCCTGGAAAACCCTGTTGGGGAAATGAGAGCTATGAAGATACAAAATGTGCTTATCCCCTTTGAGAACCAGAGTCATGCAGAATATGAGGGGTAGTAAAATTTCTCCCATCTTCTACTTGTAGCCTCCATGCATCAGGATAGCACTTATGTCCATCAGATCTCCTAATCCTGATTCAAAACCTGTCTGAGAAGTCAAGTGAACCAAATCAACTTCTTTCCAATTCCACCCATTCTAAGCTTGAAGGAAATTGGTCTTTTACTCTATAACTACATAACTAGAGGTAGGAGAATTTAGAGTATCCCTAATAATACGACAACATCTTCTTCTTGAATCCTTATTAACCCAAAAAAATGAAAACCCTTATGATACTATCCACTATCACTAACCCTATTTAATAATTTATGGGCCACTAGTGTCGCTACCAGCCTGATTTGTGCAAACCAAAAAACCAACTTAGTCAATTCGTGTATCTTAAGCATTACATGTACAATTAAAATGTTTAATTTGATTGATGTTTGGCTACATGCAAATTGTACCTCAATCTAACAAGCTGTCAAAATCACCAGACTCCAGTCAGCACTATGAGTGCCACTCAAACAATATGAAATCATTACAAATTTTGTTTCATTAAAGCTATGAGTTGTCCAATCATTTGGTTTGGATGTTCAAAATATTGAGAATTTCAATTAAATGAAATGTAATATGTTGCTGAATTGAAAAGAGAGAAATGAGCTTTGATCTCGCCACGTGTCCGCATCTAACAGTTCTAGTGTTATTCTGGAGGTTTCAATTCACAAGTCTACTGCTTCAGAGATTTACTTCCAGAATGCAACTACAACCATCCATCAAAAATTCATCGAATGGTCATGGTTATATTGATTTTCCTTTACATCCTTCGTGTAAAACGTTCTTAATTTTTTAAGCCTTGGTCTTGTATGTTCTTCGTAGATGGTCCCTCTTTTAAAACAAACTTTCTGCACATGCATATTTCTACCACTTAAGTTCTTCTATCATTCATCGCCAAAATCCAACCCATTGAGTTCATTACCACGATGGTGAGCCTTGATCTCCCCATGTGTCTGCATCTAATGGTTCTAGTGTAATTCCAGAGGTTTCAATTCACAAATATAGTGCTTGAGAGATATACTTTAGGAATGCAACTATAGTCCATCAAAAATTCATTGAACAGTCATGGTCCATAATGTCGTGTGGTCGTTGAAACTTGGAACCTTAGAACCAAAGTTTGAAGTTTTGAAGTTTTCAAAACCTATGACCCACCGACTAGAAAGATGACCAAGAAAGAATTGCAACTAAGGTTAGGAAAAGCACCAAAACCTCGACTTTGGTGAATTAAGATAGGAAAGGTGGCAAGGATGGTGCATTTATGAAGTGAAGATCACGGGCAAATTTTAGCAAGTGGACATGACTAGAGGATCGATGGGTAATTAAGATTGGTACGTGTGGAGTTTGGAAAATTATTACCTCTCGGCCCTCAATTAGCAAAGTTAGATTAACAATTCATCAAACAGTCATGGTTAGATTGATTTGCACTAACACTTCGTCACTGCATTTTTTTTTTGATCGGTGATAATAGTTTATTTTATTAAATATAAAGCAAAAGTTACATATACTTTAGATTTTTTTATTAAATATAAAGCAAAAGTTACATATACTTCATATTTTTTTATTAAATATAAAGCAAAAGTTACATATACTTCAGATTTATCTTCATCCATCAACTACCAAAAAAGTTGATTAACCAGCATAGTTTCCAACATATCAAATTATCCCTAATCGTACCCGCCCGAAATCTACCCTTCCAACCATTTCTCGTGCCCCAAGGTGCTTTACAATTACAATGCAAATCCAAGCATACCCCCAAAAAACAAAATCACATAAAATATTTAGTACAATAATCTTCTTTTTTTTAAAACTTGTACTACTTAGACGCCTTTGATGAATTACCCATCTCCAACGACACTATCTCCATTAACGGCTTCATCTTCTTCCTCAGACGTAATCCCTTCTTTCCACGCATCTCTACTCTAGTGATTTCTTTGAGATTCTCTATGACCTCCTCAACCTCCATTAGCTCGATGCAGATTTTGAGTGCTTGCCACCCGCGCTCCACACCTTCTCGCCACAGAGCTTTGGTGTGTCCTTCCAGCCACTTGATAAAGAGATGATTTACATCCGTGAGCTATGGGCCTCCACCATCCATGCCTTCAACCTTAACAAGCTCCACTCCTAGTATCCCGTTTTCTAGAATGCCTTACATATCCTCTAAAATATCTTTGTGAACCAGAGTTTTCATGAATTTCCTTGCTACATCCACAGGCTCTCCTAAGTCCAGACCCCAAGCCATGACCAACAAATAAATATCCATATTGGTCTTGTATCTGTGATTTAATTTTTCAAAGCCATTACCCAAAATAAATTGAATTGCTTGCGCCACCTGCACATCCTTGAAGAGAAATAAACCCCGCAACCGCTTCACAAACGCTTTTCCAACGAAAGGGTCCAGCTTCCTCTGCGATGTCAAGTTGAAACTGGCCTCCATTGTTTCTCTGGTTCACTGGCTTCCAGACAACCACCCACCACCGACCGACTATATGAGATGTGTGTCTTTAATGTTGGGTTTGATGAAGCCCAAATTAGCAAGTTTCTCTCACAGATTTGAAACAATTGCCTTCCTTGTAATGACTTCTAATTAGCATGTGTTTGCTAATTTAGAAGTTTTCTGTTTCAATGGATTTTTCCAATTATTGGAGTTGAGACTATTTTTATAAATACAACTACTAGTTGAATATGTAATTTAATTGAGAATTAATAAAATACATAATCCCTGAAAGTGGACGTAGCCATCATCTCAATTTTCCAGCCATCTCCATTGATGTCGATTCCCAAACGTATGTCCAGCGCCTGCAAAAAACCTTCATCAATGCTTCACTTCTCACTGGAACTTTTGTGCCTCCTTTGCTTCCTAAACAATCATTTCTTCTTGCATTAAATGCATCGAAGAAAATTCCTCCAAATTAATGCCACTAAATTCTTCAAATCTTAAAACATCCACCTCTGCAAAGAATAGTGCCCATTTTGAGAGGATGTCTTCCTCCACATTCCCAGTTCTCCTTATATGACTGACCTTAAAGTCCTCAAAAAGGGTTAATTCTTCAGTAATTTTCCTAATCACTCCCTATAGATACCAAGCATCGATTCCTCCTTTTGTAATTGCTTGAATTATTATTAAAGAATCACCCTCCAGATGTATCTTTGATCCCCCTAACTTTCTGGATATCTTAATTGCCATTAAGGCTGTTGTTGCTTCTGCTACATTATTGGTTCCCTCCTTCAATCTCATTGCTCCTATGGCCAACACATTCCCATTCCAATCACGAACAATACTACCAGCTCTGGATGGACCCAAATTTCCTTTTGAGTTTTGACACTCCATCAAATTTTACCTTCCACCAACCTTCATCTGGTTTCTCCCATTTATCCACTTCTATAGAAATTTTAGTCAAATTAACCCAACCAAGCCCCTTAATGGGCCACCATTGCATTTTTTTTATTAGTTTGATATTATGTTTAATTTTCCAATGTTTTTTTCTTAATCATTTCAAAATAGGTTTAATTTTCCAATGAATTTTATTTTTTAGTTTGAAAAAAAGTTTTAATCGCCAACAAAATTATTTTTTCTAGTTTGAAAACAGGTTTAATTTGCTAATCAAAATATTTTATTGGTTCGAAAATAGATTTTAATCACCAATGGAAAAATTTTAGTGGTTTCAAAAAAATTGCATTTCGCCATGATTTTCCATAGACTTCTAGCGATTAGAAAAGATTCACCAATGGATTTTTTTTCACGAAAAATGAAAAAAATTGCCACTAAAATTAATATTTTTATTGGGAAGTATACAAAATTCGCTAGGATTTTACACCTTCGCCGAGGGGGGGGGCATTTCTTAAAGTTTTCCCTGTCCTTGGGTGGATGATATATCATCAGAAAAATACTCTTCGCAACAATCGGTAGGTATGGGTGTAACAAGGGATATTTTTGGCTCATTTAGAATTTCTTCAAAATGCCCAATCATTGAGTCATATGTGGTAGAGTTATCACAATTTGATATCCACTTGATGTCATTACGGTATAAAATAGTGCTAAACACTGTTGATGGGTTTGGTCTTTGTTTTAAAATAATATCTTGATATGTGTCTGATTCCTCATGCTGTGATAAATAAATATGTCCCACTGAGGTATCATGAGTATTATTTATGTTTTTTGAGGTTGATGCCTTTCCTGAATCTTTTACTTTCGTATGGTCAGGCATAGGGTTTGTGTAAATTTTTAGATTTTCATTCCTCAAATTTTTATCAACATGAATGTCTCATTGTTTAATAAGATCTTCTATTATATGTTTAAGTCTAAAACAATTTTGTGTGTTATGACCTTTGTATTAGTGAAATTCACAAAAATGATCGTCTCTATAGCTATGAGGTTTAACTTGTGGCTCTTGATAGTTTGAAAAATATAGGAGTGTGATAAGATTAGACTGTATCAACCTTTTCAACACATCCTCCATAGGTTCTCCCAAGTGAGTGAATTGTCACTTGGGAGCACTGTTTGTTCTTTGTGGTCCATGTTGAGTGTTTGTAGCATTGATCATTGTTTGATTGTTTGACGGTGACTTTTATGGTTGTTGTGTATTCATGGTTTTGGTGTTTTCTTTCCTAGGAGCAATTAAAACCACCTTTGCATCAACAACACCATCACTAGTAACAATATTGTTCTTGGCCCAATAGCGGGGCTTGTTGTTAAAACTAGTGGATTTGGTTGAGTTTGTTATCATCTTTGGAATAGTTTCTCTTGAAGGTCACAAGCCTACCCTAAATATTCTCAAGTTCATAAACATCCTTTATCCAAACATCAAACATCAAACTCTTAAGTTAAAAGTGTTGTCCCAAAACATTTGCAAAAGATCACTTCCCATATCATTCACCTTTTCATCTCCCATTATCACCATTGCTCTAAAAAGAATTAGAGCATCCCTTTTATCTAAATTTGAGTCAACTAGAGAGTTTAAACATTAAAAATTCCAACACAACTCTCCCATAGGTGACCCACAATTTATGGTAAAGATAAGATCACAACACAAGAGAATCATGGAGAAAACCAAAGTCACATTTACCTCAAGTGATCCCAATCCTCAAGAATTTGATTCAAGAAGTCAAGTTACCCCATCACAACAACCCTCATCTCCATCGGGACCATATGATATAGAAGACATCACAAACAACCCATTTGGACTTACTAAGGAATAAATCATGGAGTACAAACAAGAACATCAAGCCTTAGAAAATGTAACTCCAATTTCCCCATCTTTTTTTGCATAATCATTGACACAAGGCTCGACTTCATCTACGATTCAAGCAACTCCATCCCTTGTTCCAAGTCAACCTTTAACATCTAGTCTGGCAATTAGGCTAGGAACTAACCTTGGTCTCACTTCATGTCTAGGAACAAACACAACTATGGGTATTCACAACATGACCATTCCATTAACCACCAACCTTTGGAAAAACACTTACATTCCATGATGCCATAGCAACCTCGACATTTTGAGTGCAACCATCTTCATCCATCACCACAAATACCCCAAGTATTCCTAATGTTCTACAAGGTAATGTGGACCAAGTGCCTCAAGTAGGACAACAAGGGAAAGTTAACACCCTCACACAAGCGAGACCCTTAGCAAGTGGTTCCAACAACCCCATTGACACATTGAAACAAGTGGTTACCCAAGCTACTCAATTCAATCCACCATCCACATCAAACCCATCTATCATCAATCCAAATCAAAGAAACGTGTTGATCATAAACCCCATCAACCAAGGTAATGCCTTGGTCCCTCATCAAACACAACAAGGGTACCTTCAACACATCGGTCAAGGGAACCCTTCTAGTCAATTGATCCTAGGTCAGAATGTGACATTGACATCAAAATACTTAATGACACCATCATCATCTTTACCGTTTGTCCCCCACATCATGAAAAATCAAATGGAACCTCAAACTTACATTCCTCCACCACAATTCACTATCTTACAAGGAATGTTAAACCAAGGGAACCCCCAACCTCTCATCAACAACCTGCTACTCACACAAAACATCAACACCCAAAACCCATCGCAGATGTCCCAACAACCAACCGATCCTACACTACAAGCACAAGCCTTAGCTTTACAACAAGCATAATAGACTTATCAACAAGTCATCCAATGACAACAACAACATCAAGCCCATCAAGCAGTCTTAGCAGGATAACAACAATATCAAGCTAATCAAGCAGCTTAGTAGCACAACAACAACAACAAGCCCAACAAGCAACCCTTGTGGCCCAACAACAACAACAAGCCTTACTAGCTTAGTAGTATTCCCAACAACAACAAAGCTTCTATTATAACCCCCCACAGAACATCGTCAATACAAACATGTTAGGAAAATATGCATCAATACCCCAATCACCTTCACCAAATCTCACACCACCATACACCCCATACAACACCTTATCATATCAGAATCCCACATACAACCCCTCCATCATCACAACATATGTTCCTCCTTTAAACCCGCAAGACGATCTAGCATCGCAACTTAAGGCGTTATCATAAGAAATGTAGGATCTTCGGATGGGAAAGACAAAGAAGCCCCATACATAAAACTTATGTCTCTATCCATTCAATCGAAACATCGTAATGGTATGATTCCCTCTCAGCTTTGAAATCCCCAAATTTGATAAATACAAAGGGAGAGAAAATCCTAGATCACGTCAAGGAGTTCAACTTCATGTGTACGAAGGTTGCATACAATGATTCTTATTTAATGCACCTCTTCTTGCGAAAATTAACAGGTCTTGCCATGGATTTATTTTCTCAATCTCCTCCAAGCATCAAAAATTTCCAAGAAATCATTGAAAAATTCATAGATCACTTCTCCTTCAATCTTGACATGGACGTAAGCTTAGAAGAGTTGTATACTCTCAAACAAAAAAAATGAGAATCCTTCACCAATTTCTTACAATGATGGAGGCAAAGAGCTAGTAAAAGTAGGTGGCCACTTCCCGACGAACAACAAGTGGGCATTATCATAGCAAATATAGATCTAGATCTATCCTTCCACTTAAAAATATAGTGCATTACCTCCTATGATGAGCTTGTCCCTAGAGCCCTTAACATCGAGAGAGCCCTAATCTCACAAGGAAACACACAAGTATATAGAGACAACTGCCCATCCATTAGTTTTAATGACAAGCCTCATTATTGGGCCAAGAACAAAAATGTTACTAGTGATGATGTTGTTGATGCAAAGGTGGTCTTAACTACTCCTAGGAAAGCAAAAACCCAAACCATGAACACACAACAACCATACACGTCACTGTCAAACAATCAAATAACAATCAACACTACAAAAACTCAATGGGGACAACAAAGAACAAACAGTTCTCCCAAGCGACAATTCACTCCCTTAGGGGAGCCTATGGAGGATGTGTTGAAGTAGTTGATACAGTCTAGCCTTATCACACTCCTAGATTTGTAAAACTATCAAGAGCCACAAGTCAAACCTCATACCTATAGAGATGATCATTTTTGTGAATTTCACCAATACAAAGGTCATAACACACAAAAAGACTCAAACATCTAATAGAATATCTTATTGAACAAGGAGACATTCATGTCGATCAAAAATTGGGGAATGAAAATTTGAAAATTTACACAAACCCTATGCCTAATCATACAAAAGAAAAAGATTCAAGAATGGCATCAATGTTAAAAAACATAAACCATACACGTGATACCATGGTGGGACATATTTATTTATCACAACATGAGGAATCAAACACGTATCAAGATACTATTTTAAAAAAAAGTCCAAACCCATCAATAGTGTTTAGCACTATTTTATATCGTAATGACATCAAGTGATATCACATTGTGATATCTCTCCCACATATGACTCAATGACTGGGCATGTTGAAGAAATTATAAATGAGCTAGAAATATCCCTTGTTACACCTGTACCCACAAACTGTTGTGAAGATTCTTTTCCGATGATATATCATCCAACCAAGTATCATGTCAAGAGGAGGCTCTTGAGGATAACAAAAGTTATTCTGAATCGAGTCAGGATCAAGAACCCCTATCCCTAGAGTTTTACCAAGAGCTAAGGGACATCTTCCAAAACATTTTAAACTCCAAAGATGTCCCTAATATCACCCCCAAGATATTTTTTTCTGACATACATATAGACGTTCTTCATCCAAAATGATAGTCTCCCACTCTTGATATTCCTACACAAGAGAAAGCAACGGTCAAGATTCTTGATTCTTATAGTGATTGTGCATCATCAACATCTTTTGAGTCGGCATCAACATATTTTGAAGCAGTATCAATAGAGAATGATGTCATAGAACCAGAGAAAACAATTCATATTCCTAAACAACAGGAACCCATAACAATATCATGTGTTCATGAGAAGTCATATTCAATGGCTATGGATTAAAGGATACATTATTAGTGCAAAGGATTAGGTATTGATAATACCTTCACAATACCGAGGGAAATATTGTCTACAAAAAACATGAACATATGGGGCAGGAAGAATCCTTATGATGAAAATGAAGTCAACGCTACAACTAGTCGTATCATGAGTTGGAATTCACCCATTATCTCATACACAAATTAGGACCAACATAAAAAGAAGAATTCCTATCAAAGCAAGGTGAAGATCATCAAAGAAAACAAAGTAGTAAAGTAAAAAGGACATGTCAAGTACAAATGGATACCAAAGCAAAATAAAAAAATAATCCCTCCAAAACTCCACTAGTCAAAGAAACTATGGGGAAAAATTAAAAAGGGAAGTGTATCCATCAAAAGCATCCTCAAAAGAAAAAGTGGGCTTCTCAAGCAAGGAACGAAGTATATCCAGTGGTTGGTCCTAATTCCATGAAAACCTCCATCCCCATCCATCATTGCTTATCTTCCCAAGTTTGGAGAGTCAAAGGTTCCAAACCATCGACCAATCCATCTCATATTCCTTCATACATGTCACCGTCCACTCCATTCATGATATCCAATTCCCGCATTGACCGTGTTTTGGTAGCTACCCTTCATCATAAGTATTCTGAAGGCACTTTATCACAATGTGTGCACATTGACAAGATTAATTCTAGTATCCACAAGGTAGATTAGAGTTCTTCAAGGTTGCATTCAAGTGCTCATATCTTAGCAAAGAAACTTCTTCAGGTAGGATATTGTTGGCATGTTATGATAGTGGCCTCTACATTAGTACCACCAGGTGGTTCAACATGAGGGTAAAATTTCTAAAAAATCAAAAAAATAAAAAAATCAAGAAAATAATAAAAATAAAAATCACCCTCCAGTGAAAACCACTATGTGGCGCTTTGGGAAAACTATGATGAAAACTTGGAAAGCATGCGCCATGAGTAGAATCAAGCGTCTATATGATCCTTCTCAAACAGAAGCATCTCATCCTTTTCATGATAAATCTGATGTTCCCTCCATCCATCCAATCTAGATTTATCCAAATATTCCACTTTATCTTGATCTTGACAAAGATTCAGTGTATACTTCAACTTTACTCATGGAATTTTTTTGGCAAGTTCTTTACCATTTTATCTCGTGAAGTCCCATAGCACATATCTATCATGATAAAACTTTTTCAAACTCTTCACATATACATTACCTATCTTGGTTATCCATTGCATTATGAAGAATTGCTAGACACTAGGGGCAAGTTCTTGCACTCTTGTTTTCAAATAACTCTTGATCCATGTCTTATATCTCACAACGTGACATCGATATCATGATCTAGGTATCGTTTACCTTAAAACCTCATCAAAATCCCAAAAATATTTGTAAAACATTCATCAGAAAATCCAAAAACATTTGCAAAATTGTAAAGTCAAAATCCAAAACATCTAAAACACATCAAAAACCCTAAAAAGGTCGAACATCAAAAATCCAAAAATAGTACCTTGTTGAACTATGAGTCTTTGGGCTTGAACGTAGGAAAGACCATCATTGATGTGCCCTCAAGACACCCTAGGTTAGTCCTTCAGGAGTTCATCATAATAAACTGGCATTCTATCAATTGTTCATATCTCATCTTCAATAAGTTGTGTCAGTCCTACTACATGGTCTCTATATGTATAACATAGGCAAGGCTTATCTTTGATCAGCTCCCAAGGCCCCTAGGATAGGTCTTTCAAGTTAGGTTCTTAGTCGAAAAAATCCCTAAACATCCAAATATCAGAAAACACAAAAACATTTGAAAATGGAAAAGCCCAAAACATTAGAAAACATTCAAAAAGACCAAAAACAACCTTAAAACATTTTTCAAAAATACCAAAAACATTAAAATATTCTAAAAAATCCAAAACCACCCATCCCATTTCGCTTTCACCCACAATAAACCTCTATCCATACTAAATTGATCACAATCTTCAACCTTTGGTAAAAAAATAGAAAGAAAGTATTGCAAGTCATAAAGTGAGAACCTAAGTATCAAAATCTATAGTCTAGATCATAGGTAAACGTGTCAGTGGAGCTTGTATCAACAACTTATCATAAATCTTATCCTAATCAAACCACCTGATCAACATGTCCTAGGATGCATCCTTCCTACAACGATCATCGACATCAAAAATCACCTTGGCTAAATTAAATTGGCAGGAGATATAGATAACATTGACTGTTTGTCTTTGATTTGTTCTTATGATTTATTTTAATAACCCATTCCGAGGACCTCTCGATGATGTCTCAATAATTTAAAGAGAAAGGAATGGGGCATCAATCATTATTTTTCATTTGTTGTACTTGTGGATATTCTTGTAAAATAATCTTAGTGCATACTTGCTTAGTTATGTGTAGGGAGGTTGTATGGAGTAGATTGTTGACTATTGCGTATGCTTTGGTATGATATATTCTAAAGCTTCTAACTTACATTCCAACAAGGTTTCTGTATGTCAAGATGTGAACAAAAACTATCTTATCCATTTGTAGAGTCAAAGTCCATTACACTAGATACAATGCCATCCTGGTTTTCAATACCTTGATGCATCGTGTTTATGTGTTATATCAAAAATAAGGAATGTCAAAAATCCCAATCCCAAGATATGAGCAATCATCATGCATGTATCATCACCATAATCTAATAAAGTCTTGGTGGATCAAGGATTTGTTGGACTTTTGAATCAATCTCAAAATCAATGGTTAATCAATATCCATTTCATTCTTCTACTTCCATCCATCTTATCTTCTTATTCTTCTATCTTTACTAACATTTCTATCCAAGCATCAACTCTATGTGATCTACATCAAAATATACATAAGGATACCCATAGCCGATGATTGTCTATATATCATGAAATCTATGTACATCAATGCTTAAGCTATCATTATAACAATCCCTCTTCCATTGGGACACAGTGGGGCATCTATATCATTTTCAACTGAACAAACTACAAAGTTGCAAGTCTTTGATTCAATGTCTAATTTTCATCTATCATGAGCCCGATTGGAACAGTTTATTCTCCGATCGATCTCTCAAAGGGGCAACCAACAATCTTTCAATCATATCAATATCAAATCATCTAATGAATTTTATTCCTTGCCTCGCTAGCAAATATGGATCAATTTATCAAATCATTCATCATTCGGATTATCTTTCCCTATCAATCCTTGTGTTGTTCATATCTTGACAACATTATCCTTGCATTATTGTGAATCCTCAACAATGTTATCAATCAATCAATCAGATCAATCAACTTTAGCTTGGCTATCAACATCTTAATGAGATCATCGATATTCGTTTTTGCATCATCATCAACATCAAAATCAACATAAGTCTTCAAACCAATGCAACAAGTAAATTGCTTCAAAGAGGGGAAAAATGTAGACACCTAAAAATGTCTCAATGGATCACATTGCCTAACTAACATCATTTCGTCCTCAAACCCATACTCTTTTTGCTTGTTTAATTAAATAAGCCTAATTATTTAATTAAATACCTCATTTTCACCTATTAATCTAATTGACCTAATTAGGTTAATTCACCCCTTTCACATTGACATTTCATCTGATTTAATTAAATAATGCGAATTATTTAATTTTAACCCTAAGTCCTCTTATTTAATTAAATAACCTAAACTATTTAATTAAACATCATATTTGCATCTTCTTTTCATTAAATAAATCAATAATTTAATGAATATCCTCACATTCCTCATCTTGCACATTCAACATCTTGCACATTCAAATTTAGTTTTAATTAACTAAATTGCTAATTTCCCTCTCATCCACTTGCATAGGGAATATTCCAAAAAAAGGTAATGATTACTCCTATTTCCCTCCAAAAAAAAGGTAATGATTACTCCAAACAAACTTTGAAACAACTCTTTAAAGTTGTTGCAAAGTGTAGTTTATTTGCAATAGATTGCATTCTCTTGATCTTTTCTTGATCCATATGATTCTTTGATTCCTCATTCATTATGAAATCTCGATTCATGTTCCATCCTCCTTTCATTTTGTGACCATTGATAGGATTCAACTAATCTCTATCCATCATTTCATTTGATCTCCATTAAATCAATTATTTAATGAATATCATATAATTCCCCTAATTTGCATAATTGAAACTTTGTTTTAATTATCAAATTATTAATTCTTCCACTTGCAAGGGAATATTCCTCCTTTGCACAATCCTCCAAAAGGGGAATATTCCTTCCCCTTTTGCACAATTAAACTTAGTTTTAATTTGCAAAATATCTATTTCCTCACCCATGAGAATATTTTAAAGAATATTCTTTCTCCTCACTCATTTGAAAAAGGAAATATTCTTTACAAAACTTCATGTGCAAGTTAACTCAAAACTTCATGTGTAAGTTAACTCAAAACTTCTTGTGCAAGTTAACTTGTGACATCTTGTACAAGTTAAAAGTGTGTTTGTTTGAAGGAATGAGAACCCTTGATTAAATCTCATCATTGATTCTCATCCCTTGATGAGAATTCATGACTGCATGCTTCCAACTTTCCATCCTTGACCATTGATTACTATCCTTTTATCTTTAACTCTTCATTTCTCATTTTGCTTTCCTAAGTAAATAGGCTCTCTACTATTTGGAGACAAATGACCACTTTTAACAAACAATCATTTTAATTTGCATCTATACTAATATCAGCTTTATTTACTTGCATAATAGCTTAGTTTCCATTAATGGATTCCATGGTAACTTAGATGCATACATTTAGCTTATTTGTTATATTAGGATTTTAATCTTTTGAATCTTGCATACATTTAGAGTAGATTTTCATACACCCATACCAATCATCTTAGCATATATCATGTTAATTTAGCATTTAAATCATGTTTTATCACATATCTCTCATCCGTTTCATCTCTTCTCTTCAATATAATCGATTGAAACAAGCTCATTATCGAAGGGATTGGGAAAGGTTGTCATTCTACATCACCGCAAACAAATTCACCTCCCAATAGGATAAGTTTCCAATGTCTTAGGATTGTATGTCTGCTGCTTTCATGAGTTAGAATATTAGTTTTAATGAAGCTTTGTCTTGTTTGCCACGGATGATCTTATCAATCATGCTGGCAATAAAATACGCCTTCAAATTCATATGGACTGTGTGTATTAAAATCCCTATACCTAAATTATTATACACAGCAATATCCAATAAATAGAACATCACCAAGTAGCCCTTCTAACGTACTAGTGTACAAATTGAACAAATGTGCTTTCTCATAATGCAAAATGATGCAGATATCCAACAAATTTGAATGGAATATTTCATCAAATCAAAATGCTAACTCTTATGTTGGATTTGATTTTAATAAATTGCCTTTTGTTTTGAATTGAAGATTGACATTTATTGGGTTTCAAAATATTTCTATTTAAATAATTTGGCTTAAATATTGGGAAAGCAAATGGTGTAGAAGGTGGTGAAGAGGTAGCCTGTAAATCACCTGGGGAGAGGGCAACTTCATTTACACTTTGAGTTAGTAATTCCCAGGGATAACTCTTATCAAGTTCCAAAATGGTGAATCAAGAAACAAATCTATATTGGAATGATTTGTTCTTTTAATCAATCTCTATTTTAGGAGTTGAGAACTGTGTTGCCTTCCAAACGGCAGCAACGGTAAAGGAAGCGGATTTTAGCATTCAATTTTTGAGAACTTGAATTTTTATTTTAATATATTTACATTATTTCTTTCCATGTTGCGGGCGTGGCAGATGGGATGGCTACAGCAAAATATGACGGCCGACCGCCGGTTGCACTTTTCGACTGGCCACGAATTTGAGAGTTATCGCGCATCCCCTCACGGTTAAGCCTTACTGGCGATACAAACAGCCCGGATACGCTGCCGCACAGCGCGAAGATTGTAGATTGGAGAGCTTGTTTCACAATGCATGGAGTTGATTTAAGGAAAGAGGATTTGCAAATTATATGTGATGTTGTATGGTGTTATATTGTAGGTTTAAACCTTTTATTTAATAGTTTTTCATTAGTCCATATGGTTGGAAAACATATGTAATCTGATTTCAATAAGTTGTGAAGCATTTGATGCATATTTAAATAGCCAAGCTTAAGATTCTTACAACATATTTTTGTGTTTATTTCAATCATATTTTGGGTGCTTGAATATTTTTGTGAGTTTATTTTGAAGGTTGTTGGATGCTACTTCATCAATGGTATTAGAGTGGGGGTTCTTGAGTGTGCGGGTAGAAGTGTTGGTTAGATGTAGTTTGTACCAGGACTTGGGGGTGGTGTGTGTGTGTGATGCATGTGTAGACAAATAATCGAGCGTGAGGCAGTCTATACATGAGAGGTTGAAGATGAGAGTGTATGGAAAGTGTTTGAAAAAATTCTAAAGAAGAAAGGCAAAATTTTTGTCATATTTGTGTATGCAAGTGAACAAGAAGGAGAAAATCTTACAAAAGTATGCTTTGAGGAGGGCATAGAGAAAGAGAGTGAGAAGGAAGAGAAAAGTGTACCAAAGGTTGAGAGGAGAAAATAAGGTGCAACAATTGAAGATAAAAATGATGTTGTAGTAGTAGATGAGTGTACTTTGGAGGACTCAAAAGCATTAGAAAATAAAATTGTAGCTGAGACTGAAGGTGAGAAGATGGATGTTGCAGCGAAGAATGAGGAAAAAGATGTTGTGACAACAAACAAGAATGAGGTAAATTTTAATTTTGAATTTAGTTGTGATGATTATATACCTTCTTTGGTGAGAGTAGAAGAGGATTTCAAGCAAGAAGAGAGCATGTAGATATAAATTTTTAATTTCCATGAGTGGTAAATGTAGATTTGTCTAAGGATGTAGTAGATTTTGATTGTTATTTGGATAACACATATTTGCATGTAGAAGTTTTAGAAAATGTTGTAGGTGAAATTTGGTGGAGGTGGTCGGTTAGTGGTGGGATGGATCCCACGAATGAGGAGCAAAGAGGAAAGAGTCATTGGAGGAGGAGGATTGTGTGTGGTGGATACACGTCCATGAGAGGAGAGTAGAATGGAGTGCAGGGTTGTTGGAGGAGGATGGTGAAAGTTTTGGTGAGATGTTGGAAGAGGAGAAATAATGAATTATTTGAGGTATCAATTTCAGTGATGGAATTTGTTGAAGATTTCTTGCAATTTGAAAGGGTGGTAATACCACTCAACTCCATTCTCTGAATCCATATTCACAAAAAATTTCTACCTTGGGTGTCTGATGCAAGAGCATCCAATGGTTGAATGACAATATTTCATCACTAAAATAAATGTTTAATTTTGTGTTGATTTTATTTTAATAATGTTTTTTGAATAAGATTACAATATTAAGCCAAAAATATTTATTAAATAAATTGGCTTAATTATTGTGCAAATGGTGTAGTGTGGTGAAGAGTGCAGTTTCCAAATTTAAAATTTAAGAGGGAAAATCATGATGTAGATTTTTGGAAGTTACAACTTGTGACAACTCATTAATTTTCCTAAAATATAGCAGTGGAGAATCTGGGCACCCATATTGAGGGACTGTCTTTTTCGAATTTGGGTCCCTACTTTTTAGGAGTGGAAATCCAAGTTGTCACCTAAACTTGGCAATTTCCAAGAAGTGGATTTGAAGATTATTTTTGAGCATTTAATATTTTCTTTTAATATATTTATGATGATTTTTCCATGCCGGGGATGGTAGATGGGAGTGACAACAAAAAGGAGTTTGTGGTTGATTTGTTGAAGGGGAGAGACTTGATAATTTGTAGATTGTCATTTTCTAGAATTTGGAGGAGAGTTTTTGGGTGTAGCTCTTAGGGAAGGGGACCAAACTCCATTATTGTTGCAAGTTTTGGAGGTGATAGACAACAAAAAAATAATGGATATTGCAGGTTATTGCAGCAGTGGTTGGCAGAGTGAAGATTGCAGATTGGAGAGCTTGTTTCATAGTTCAAGGAGTTGATTTGAGGAAAGAAGATTTGCAGATTATATGTGATGTTGTATGGTGTTATATTGTAGGTTTAAACCTGTTATTTGATAGTTTTTTTATCAGCCCATATGGCTGGAAAACTTATGTAATCTAATTTCAATAAGTAGTGAAGCATTTGATGCATATTTAAATAGTGAAGCTTAAGATTGTTGCGGCAGATTTTTGTGTTTATTTCAATCATATTCTGGGTGCTTGAATGTTGTTGTGAGTTTTATTTTGAAAGTGGTTTGGTCCTACTTCATAAAAAACAATCATTTTTAATCACATAGAACAAGAAATGTCATATAATTTCATAGAAAGAGTCTAGAAAGCATGCATAAATCTCTAAAGTGGGACCAAATCATGAGTTTATCTCTTTGTTTCCCATTTGTCTCACTTTTGAGTGAAGCACATAACAAGATTGCATTATGTATTTAAAAATTTCTCCCATTATTTTAGGCTTCAATGAATATGCCTAAGGATTGGACCCCTATTTCACCTCTAAAAATATATTTTTATATTAAATAGAATTTTTGAACTTTGACATCATCATATTTACTTGCTTTATAATAAAATTTGATGAAACTACCACAAAAATATCACTTTGATTAGATTTTAACTATATGTTTTTTTTTTTATACACAGGGTATCCCGACGACCACCGGCTCAATGACACCTAGAGGCGAGCGGGGATGCAAGACTAGTCCCTGAGGGTGTTACTACAAAGCCCACAACCGCATACCACCTTGTAAACCCGAGAACGGAGTCAAACCCAAGACCTTGTGGAGAGATTTTAACTATATGTTTTTTATTTTAAATACATTAATATATTTATTTCATTTCCATTTACTAGTGTCCTTATATTTATCAAATACATATGTATTTATTTTTTCTTTATATATTTTTATTAATAAATTATGGGATGAGGGTCCACTCTCA